>JAQFVV010006374.1:1666094-2266094 GCA_028023455.1 Epiperipatus broadwayi
ATGAACGACCGTATTACTGTGCTTTTCTAGAAAACAACTGTTCAGTAATCAGCCATCGCTGTCTTTATCTATCACAGATATATATCACAGTTTTTAAGTGTGAAAACGATTAGAATATGGGGGAAAAAAGATTATTAATAAGACCTTCGTTCTTGATGACTTAGGCATACACGCGCATGCGCATTCTGTTATTATTATTATATTATTATTGTTATTATTATTATTATTATTGTTGTTGTTGTTATTATTAAAATACTGCATGCTGAAATACATAATAAATTTCTTATGATTCCACTGTGTTAATGTGAATAGCCTTTCAATAATATTGCTTTTCATTATATATTTATTATTAAATAATTTAGTAATAAAACAATTTGCTTTATATATATTTTTAGAAGAGATAATGGCAAATTTACACAAATAGTTTAATAGTTACAAGAAGAAATATAGATAATAATATGTGGAATATATAAAATATAACTTTTGTACAAATGTCAAAAAAAACCAATCCAGTAACAATGTACTTCTTTGGGGAAAAAATGCTTCCAAATGTTACTGGTATAATATAAAAAAAATTCACTTAGATATCGTGAATAACAACCTGTCTTATTTTCAAAAACTTCATGACAAACTGGAATAAGGACAATCTCTATCAAATATTTTTGCATGCTCATTTCATCAAAATAATAATGCTTTGTAGGACTTCTGCAGTATCTAACTTTTAATTATGAAAAAAGAAAAACATCCACACAATTTATACAAATTTAAATTTGCCTACAATTTCTCAAATAATTAGTAGAGTTTTGTATAAATAACCACATAACACAATAAAATTCATTCCATATAGTAATGATATGGCTCCAAAGATGGACAAATAAAGTGAGTGCAAAAAACAGAAAATAACATTAACAATCATATTACAAATATAATTACATTACAGCTGGATGAAGCAATATTGTCAGGTAATACATCTATGCTTATTCATATGTATATTCATTTCATTAAAAAAAAAGTTTAAAAAAGAGTTATTATTTTAAAATGTACACAAAAGGAGATACTTTATTTATTGTTCACAGATAATTTTTTGAAGTCAATGACTCCATCAATCAGGACAGTATAATTTATTCAGAAAAATTATGTAAAATATTATGAGCTTTCCATTGCATCATTCATTGTAGCATTTATTTATAAAAAAATTTAGAAATCAATTCATTTTAAAACTTTGTACTACAAATAATGAAGATTTTGAGCAATTATTACTTTACACTGAAGTTCATTTGATATTGAAGAATAAATGTCTAAAAATTTTATGAATTCTCTTTTTAGAAGTAAGCAGTTTCAATAATAACTTTCAAAAAATTAAAACTGATATTGCATATCTACCAGATTTACTGAATTCAATAATGCAATAACAGGATCTATTAACAAATTTGGTAGAAATGCAAAAACAAAATGAAAAAGCTGACAATATATACTATCTATTTGTTTGTGAATCATTTACAAAAACAGCATGAAGATATATAATGGAAAAATTTGAAGACTTGATTTAAAATTGCTGATTGGATTATAAGTTCATATTTAAATATTGAAAATATTAAAAACATTACACAAAAAAGAAACTTATTGAGCTACAAAATGAGATTCAATTGAAAATAAATTTTACTAATTCTTATTAATACGGAAGATACCTAACTATACACAAAAATGCATAAAATACACATAACATTTTATTAAGAGTTTTAGTTTTAAAAAAATTCAAAACAAAAATCTTGCATTGTGAGTCAATGGTAAAAAATTTTAATATTGTTTCAACCATTATATTTAATCAAACAAGACTTTAGTGTTTAATCATAAATTTTAACTAATCAAAAAAAGTGTATGGAAATTGTTTAATGTACAGACATATGGCTTCAACTCACAGGTGTTAAATCTAATATATTGCATTAAATATTATAAAATAGCCAGACTATATGGGAAAAAAATCATTATCACAAAATAATAAGATTTCAGAATGAGTTACACATTTAGTCTTCTTTTAAATTTAATTTTTATAATATTTAAATTAATTGTATATTTTCTATGATAATCCAATTACTATTTAGAAATATTAGATTTTGTAATCTTTTGTGTTTTGTTTATATTTCTATATAGATTGTTAGGGTCTTATTCATAGGGACTTTTTATGTTAAAGATGTAAATAGTATAAGCAAAAAAATAATGCATATTTTTCTGTAAAGTCTAATTTAGTATCTTTTATTCTTGGAATTTCTTGATATATTAATCAAAGACTAATTGTATTTAACAACAATTGCTAATATTTAAGTGCAATTATCATTTTCTTTTACATAATATAAACTTATTTAATAATTAATTGCAATTTAGATAGTAAAAAAGTTTCTTTTTTTTTTTAGCTATTTGTAAATGGTCTTG
This sequence comes from Epiperipatus broadwayi, assembly GCA_028023455.1. Taxonomy (NCBI): domain Eukaryota; kingdom Metazoa; phylum Onychophora; class Udeonychophora; order Euonychophora; family Peripatidae; genus Epiperipatus; species Epiperipatus broadwayi. Next base: position 1,668,525 of record JAQFVV010006374.1, read on the forward strand.
TTTAATTTCTTGTTTCTGATAGTTTATTTGCATCAAATCTTATGACTGATTTTTAACTTCCTTCTATCAAACAGATTTTCTATAAATTTTATACATGTGTTAAATGTTCAGTATCAATGACAATGAAAAGTTCAGAATTGTCATGTCTATCAATATTGGTGGGCTGTATTTCAAACTGCCTTAAAATCAGTTCAGTAAGTTTTAAGTGATGCTGAATAGATGGTGCAGTCATTAATTTGATTGTCATAGGACTTTTACAAATATAAGAAAATTGTAAAATATTCATGAAAACCAGAAAGTAAAATAAAAATTTCAACTATTGGAAATATGATGACACTTTTTAAAAATAAAAAATTTGAATATGTCTTTTCTATTTATGATGTGGTTTTACAAAATTGAAGCAATATAAAGGAAAACTTCTTATCAAAAATATTTTTAACATAGTTAATTTTATAATTAATGCCCTAAAATAAATGATGTGTTGAAGAAATTTTATGGGCATTTACAGAAAACAAAGTGAAGAATGGAATCCTAATTTCTCTTAATTGTTTACATAAAACTTGCTTTTTTAAATCACTGTCTTCAAAAAACAAACATTTTGTAACTAATTTTAAATGATTTTATATATATTTGATTTTATAAAACACTAAATAATAATATATAAAATACTTTTAGTAAAATATTTTTATTTAATGTTATAACCTATGCATTTAAAAGCAAAACAATATTTTTTTTTCCTTGAACCACAAATTAATTAGTTCAGTTGATAGTATGATCAAAATAAATACTTTCTTATTGATTGAATTAATTAATTTATGAATACCCCAAAATTTTATATAAAGTTCCATATAACAAGCAAAATTGTGATTCAAGAATATATATATTGCATTTTAGTATATTAATCATCCAACTAAATAAAAGTGGTTTTTTAAATATTTTATATATGTATTATTTTGTTGTATACATGATTCTTCTATATAATAACCTGTTAATTTGTGTAACCAAACAAAAATGTATTTTATAAACATTTTTATAATATATATTTTTCAGAAATAATAAAAAATCAAAAATATTTTTAAAACATTAAAGATGTAAGAAATCATAATGTGAGGTTGTGTATGTGAATATATATATATATGGTAATTTTAATGTTATAATTGTGTGCTTCCCATTTCAAATAATATAAAAAATCAGAATATATAAAACTAAAACCATAAATAAAATATATTATTAAAAATATTTATAATTTCAAGTAAAATTACTTATTCTACTAGTTTCATTTATTATATCACCATCAACCATTATCAATTCACTGCAGGATGAAGGTCTCTCCAAGTTCAATTCATCTTTTCCTATCTTTAGCTTCTCTTCTCCACATCACCCCTGCGCACTTTCTTATTTCATTCATCCATCTCACATGTGGTCTCTTTCTGGGTCTTTTACAAACTCTTGGAATCCAGTTTAAAATTTCAATTGTCTATCTATTATCATCTCTTCTAACAATATGTCCATCCCAACTCCACTTCAGTCTTTTAATTTTTTCAATAAGATCAATAACACCTGTTTGTTCTCTTACCTATATAATGTGTTTTCGATCCCTTCTTGTTACTCCCAACATGCATCTCTCCATACTTCTTTGAGTGGTCTGAAGTCTCTGTATTGCTCTTCTATTAAATGTCCAAGTCTCAGATCCATAAGTAAAAACTGGCAAAACACAACCTTCCTTTTCAAACACATAGGCTTATTTCCTTTTAGTATCAAGTTATTTCTACCAAAAGCACTCCAACCAAGTTTAATTCTATGATTAATTTCATCCATTATATTTCCATCTGTATTAATAATCTGACCAAGGTATTTGTAACTGTTAACTTCTTCTAACTCATCATAATCAATCTTTATTTTCATATTTTGAGAAAATCTATTAAACATTATTTTAGTTTTTTTAGCATTTATCTTTAGTTCTTCTTTTCTACTTTCATCTGATAACTCCTGCAACATTTCCTGTAACTCTAAAGAATTATTTGCAAAAACAACTACATCATCTGCAAATTCTAAATGGCTTAAATAATCTCCATTTACTTTCACTCCTTTAGCTTCCCATTTTAATCCACAAAATACTTCTTGCAGCACTGCTATAAAAAGTTTTGGAGATATGGAGTCACCCTGTCTTACACACCCTTTTCAATATTGATTTTCCTACTATCATTATGTAATCTAATTGTTGCTGTTGCATTTTTATAAATATTCTTTAAAATATGACAATACCCTGGATCTACACCTTGATGATCCAATGCTTTAATCACTGAAGAAATGTTTATAGAATCAAATGCCTTTTCATAGTCTACAAATCCTAAGCATAATGGCAACTCATATTCATTTGTCCTTTCTATAATTTCTCTCAATACCTGGATATGATCTACTGTACTAAAACCACTTTTAAATCCAGCTTGTTCTCTTGGTTGGTGGAAATCCAATGTTTTCTGTAGACGAGTTGTAATTATCAAATAGAATCTTTTTGCAGCCAATTCTAAACTTAATCTTTCTATCATGCAAATGTGATTTTATTTGCCTGACTATAGCTTCTATGATTGACAAACACAATGCTTTAAAAAGAAATCATGAGTGAATCAATAGTAATATCACAATCCTAATTAAGAAAGCCTCAAAATAACAACTAAAATAAATAAAAAATATATAAAAGAAAAAATGGAAGAAAACAAAATTGTGCAAAACTCGGCAAAAATATTTTATCATTAGATTATTTTTAAACTTAATGGAATTGACTTAAGTATAAGAAATAACACAATTCATATCTGTCTCTGAATAAATAATTTCAAACTTAAAAAATATTGCAGTAAAATTATAAATGAATGAATTTTCATTTATTTTTATAAACTTTGGAGTGTCACATAATAAAGCATTAAATTTTTTGTTGTTTTATAATATTGTGTTCATTTATAAAGCATGTATTTTAATGTATATTGTGTGAAATTAAAATAGAATATTCATTCAGCAAGACGGACTGGTTTCAGAAAAGTATTATAATAAATGAAAATGACTTATAACTGGATTACATAATAAAACTATTATGTCTATAGATATGTAAAGCTGATATAAAGTAAATTAATATTGTATAATGTTGCATATATTTTAATTTAAAAACAAATAAATAAACAAAAAGAAACAATTGAACTTTTACATTAAATAATAATAGTAATATTAATAATAAACACAAATTATGAATTAATTTAGAAAACCACTTACAAACTTAACATTTATTTTTCTTCACTTATTCTATTCCTTTTCTTTTAAAAAAGATATACTGTATATATTTTTCACATAATTATTGAAGTAAAACTTGTCATTAATCTTTTTAAATTTAAGTTTAAAAATACACTTAGAGATTAAATTATTTTCCTGATAACATTTGATTAAGATCATGTTTGTGATGATGCAAAATACAGTTTTTTAAAACATTCTCTTTTAGTCATTTTAAACATTATTTTTATATTTAAATTCAACTTTGCAATAAAAATGTGAATTAGCATAAATAGTAAGTCATCATTTAAAAAAATATCTAAAGATGTAAATAGTTTACAGAACAGACTTCAAAGAAAATGCTGTTTTATTTGTTCAGTGATTAGTACATTCTTTGATCTTAAAGACATAAACAAATTTTGACATGCTCTCCTCATTGTTCTCATCCAACAACAAAGAAATGTAGTTTTCTGGATTTATTTAAATATTTATAACTAATTTTACAAAATATTTTCATAGTAATAAAAAACAAATCTTTCATGTTTACATTTATATTTTTTTAAAATGTAATTTATTTTTAAAAATTTACTTCAACAAATGCTTCCATGTGCTAAACAAAATGATGACAGCAAATGCATATGTACACCAATCTTTGGTGATAAAATAATTATAAATACAATTTTTAATTTTAAAACAGTATTTGGTAGACTAATGACTATTTTAAGATTATTCATTCAGATTCTAAGGTCAAACTTCAACTCCCAAAAGATTTGCTAATTTACTTTTTTTTCCAATTTTAGCATAGTTGATCAATAGAAAAAAATGAAAAAAATATTAATGTTATCATAACATAATTCAATGTAGTTCACATTATTATTATCTTTTTAATACTTTGGAGGTTCAAATATGATTTTTGACAATATTTTTCATTTGTAAATTTTGATTTGTAATCCACCAAGTTGAATTTATTGAATTCTATAATAGAATAAAAGTTTAAAACTAAAATAAAATTTGAACTTTTGCCTCAAATTGTCACTAGGTTTTGGTAGGAAATAATTGCACTGAAGAGAAGTTAAGATAAACTTGCCCAAGTATTTTATTTATATGCATAAGAAAATGTTTTCTTTTTAAATCAGATATCCAAATAATAAGCAATGAAGATTTGGAAATATTTTTCAGAATTTTTATTTTTCTAAATAAAATATATTTTTATTTTTTCAATACAATACATACAGACAGACAAAGTTATGTTATTTTTCAATGGTTTAAAATACAAAACCCTTTACCCCTTTTGAAAAATTTAATAGGACAAGCAACTATTGTTTCATATGACTTAAATTAAAATTTTATTTTAATGAGTAAGTGCTCTCTGCAATAATAAAGAAAAGCAGGCTGATATATTGCTGAGTAAATACAAGACAATCAAAACTTTTGCAAATTTTACAATTGTATGGAAATTAGAGGAATATGCTATTTACAAAGAAAGTTGACATTAGTTTACTATATGTAAGTAGGTAGGCAGGCAAGCATGCAGCTCATTACTATATGTAAATAGATAGGCAGGCAGGCAGATAGGTAGGTAGGCAGATAGACAGACAGAGATAGATAGGTAAGTAGGTAGGTAGGTAGGTAGATAGATAAATAGACAGACAGACAGACAGACAGACAGACAGACAGACAGACAGATAGATAGATAGATAGATAGATAGATAGATAGATAGATAGATAGATAGATAGATAGATAGATAGATAGATAGATAGATAGATAGATAGATAGATAGATAGATAGATAGATAGATAGATAGATAGATAGATAGATAGATAGATAGATAGATAGATAGATAGATAGATAGATAGATAGATAGATAGATAGATAGATAGATAGATAGATAGATAGATAGATAGATAGATAGATAGATAGATAGATAGATAGATAGATAGATAGATAGATAGATAGATAGATAGATAGATAGATAGATAGATAGATAGATAGATAGATAGATAGATAGATAGATAGATAGATAGATAGATAGATAGATAGATAGATAGATAGATAGATAGATAGATAGATAGATAGATAGATAGATAGATAGATAGATAGATAGATAGATAGAGAGAGAGAGAGAGAGAGAGAGAGAGAGAGAGAGATAGATAGATAGATAGATAGATAGATAGATAGATAGATAGATAGATAGATAGATAGATAGATAGATAGATAGATAGATAGATAGATAGATAGATAGATAGATAGATAGATAGATAGATAGATAGATAGATAGATAGATAGATTTATTTATGTGGCTAAACAATCCCTCAAGGCATTAAATATCCTAACCATGATTATAATTCATCATGTTTATATAGTTAATTAATAAGTAGTAATTATTTATGTCACTTTTTTTTTAAACTGACTGAAAAAAATAGAAAATGATGACAATAACAAAATTATTTTCTAACCAAATATACACCATAATATAAGCTTTGACAAAAGTACTAATATGAAATAGTTAAACAAAACTTCATAAATTTAATGTATAATTCTAAATTTCTTCTTTATAGACTCACAAGTAAATCTGAGGTATCCATATCACAACAAAATATGCAATAAAATTTACTTTCCATCCTCTAACAATTTTCATAATCAGAGATTAATCTTTTTATCTTTATTACTCTTATTTGTATTTTAATTTATTTGTTTTATTTACATTTTTGTGATACACTATTATTAATATCTATAAGAGACAATGGAATATCCTTTCAAATTTTAGAAGAAAAATATATAAATTTATTCTGTATACCATGCGCAAATTTTAAGAATAAGTAGAATCATGATTTCATAATATCTAATACAATAATAATAAAGCAAAAAACATGACATTGTTTTGCATAAAAATTCACTGCATCTAATTCAAAGGGAAAGTTTCTTTTTTAAAAAAACAAATTACAGTACTAATTTTCTATTTAAGTAATATCTTACTATTAATATATACTTTGGTTCTACAAAATCTTTTAAATACTTTTATGAATTATTTATACATATTCTCACAAACAAGCCTTAAATTTATAGAAATATATGCATGATTTAGCCGTACTTTAATAGTACATTTTTATATTAATATGCATGTATTTTATTTATAAAAATGTATTTAACATTATTTTTTTAATTTTCAAATGTAAAGCTTCACATTGAGATTTTACACAAAGCTTTCATAAAAATGGAGATGGTCTTTGTTTTATAACTTTTTCTCACATTCGTTGAATATCAATTAAATGACTTAATGCATCTATGCAATAAACAAATAATAATAAGTTAAGTATGTGATAAAGTCATGTGATGTTTAAGCATCAAAGTACAAAGTGGAACAAATATTAAATCTAAAAATATCTAACTTTTGATCCTATTATTTGATCTCATAATCTCTTCATCTAAATCTTCAGAAATAATAGACTTGTTTATGTAAATTGTTATTTGTTGTCAACAATTAAATATGTCGTTTTAGTCTAATAAAGAAATGCAGTTATTTAATAAACAATAAATTTATATCGAAATTAATAATCTAAAACAACATAGGGTGAAATTCGAATTGCGTTTTTTCTTTAAATTTCAATATTAATTAGATTAATCCAGGTTAATAATCAATATTTTGACATTTAAAAAAGGATAATAAAGTTATACTTTACAAACTATCTAAGAATTTTAGATGAAATTGTTCATATAAACAATTATGAAATAGGAGAGGGAAATAATAATAGAAATCACAAGTAGAAACGTAGAAACCTAGATATATGCACATTCATATTTAAAAATACTTTATATTGTGAGGTAAGTAAATGCATAACTTCATAACAACAAAAAATATTGACTCAACATTATTAAATCTTTACAGAACAAACTTGTTATCATAATTTTTACATCTTTAACATGCAACTTAGTTTTAAATATAATTTTTCATTTTATAATTTTAGTTAAAATGTTTTAATACTTTCTTATTTTTTCCTAATATATATATAAACTTTAAAAAAAGCAATGCCACTATAGACCTACATTAAATAATTTAAATAAAAACAATTATTACCAGTCGGCACTAAGAAAGCACTACTTACATGGATTCAACAAACTATGGGATAAAAAGTTTAAATGTGATGAGAAAAACATAGTGAAAACTAATATATGGAAAGTTTTATCGAGACATTACAGTAACTCAATAAATATTGCACTAATCTATAAACTTCCTTCCTCTTTTATATGTAATTAAACTACCCTAGAAGTTTTTGCTTTGTTTTAAAAACATTGTACACCTGGATCTCTTTATAAAATGTGGATTTTTTTAATGTGATTTTTAAAGTTATGTGATTCATGTTTCTACTTAATATCTTTTTATGTGGTTTTCTTTTATGTGATAAAAAAGTTCATATTTCACTTAAAATTGGGATTTCCTCATTTTATATACATGCATTGAAATAGATGTGGCTTTATTTCATTAGCATTTGAAATCAATAAATATATATATATGTGTGCTTTGCGCACAGATAATGAAGCTATTAATAGTGCTTGAAAATAAATAATATCATCCAAATGTTACTGTCAAGCGCTTTGAGGATAATTTATAGTCCCATATTCATGGCTAAAATGCCTGTTGGAAAAAGGTTTGGCAATAAATTTAGATACTGTAGAAGATTTTAAAAAGATAATGAAATGGCAGAGGAACTTGTTTGTGACACAGCAAAAATGATTCGAGAAAGTCTTCCACTTTCTAATCAATTGGAAAATCACTTTCTTGTTAATGACACGAATTATGACCAACCTCTTAAATTCCAATGAGAGCTAAATAGTTGTATGTCTGGATATCACATGCTTCATAAACAATTAGTAAAATCATCATCTCAAAGTTTAATCACTGTTCACATTGTCACCAGAAAACAATTAACACAGCATGAGACTGAAGTTGGTGATAATTCTGCTGTTTATGTTTCCTCTTGTGACGAATATGATTTCTTACCAGTTCACAAACAAACTCACATATTATCAAATAGCAATAATGATTAAAATATGTATGAAAAAATGTAAAATAAAGTAAATATAAAAACATTGTTTTGAATAAAATTAAAGTTAATAAAAAAAGGAAAAAAACTTTGGCTTGTAACAATTTTTTTCAAATATTTGAAATTTTTTATATGTTATACTTTATTTCCTTATTTTTTAATGCAAATTTGAAAATAATTTTACCTTGTTGCTTTGGTTTAAGGTAATTTTTGAAAATTATGAAATATATCCCAAATTTTTCAAGGTAAGTTAAGTCGATTATTGGGCAAATTTTTTATGTGGATTTTCTGTTGAACATATCTACCACATAAAAAAAGACCCGAGTGTAATTTCCCAATATAAAAATGTGTGTAAATATATACCATAACTGTTTTTGAATAACATCATAATTACAAAAAAAAGCAGCACTGATTAAAGAATAGATATATGTTAAATATGTCATGTTCTATAAATGAAAGATTGAAAACATGCTGTGAGAGAAATAATGATATGCTTGTGGATGTGAGAGATTTGTTTTATTAGTAAGAAAAGGTTATGTAGTAAAGATGGATTGCATAGCAAAATAAAGAAGTGAAGTATTAAGTAGTTTAATTTATAAAAAATATTATAGTTCAGAAAATTTATAAAAAGGTTTTAAATTGTAGTATTATAAAAAAAAAAAAAATAGAATGTGAAAAAATAAACAAAGAGTAACTGATTTGGATATAAATGTACATGTGAAGAGGGAATGGGTCTACAAAATTAATGATAAGAAAGTTAGTTATAAATGTAACAGAGAAGAAAAGGTCAAATAAATTTATAGAAGGGTAATAACAAAAGAAATTGTTTAAAATGGATATTTGTGCAATGGGAAGGAGACCAGAAAAGTGGCTGGAATTAAACAAAGCAGTTAAAAATGAAGACCTTAAGATTTTAACAGTAGTGGAAACACATCTAAGAGAAGAAGATAAACTTACACTGGAAGACATAGCATAGCAAGGTACAAATCAAAAAACAAAAATGGATAGTGGTATAGAAGTTGTGTCAAAAAAATATTTAAATACTCTTAAGGGTCAAGAATATTTGTGGTTTGAAATAATGTTAAGAAGACAGGAATGGATGGTGGTCAAAGGGTATATGGCCACTGAATATAGTCAAGCTATAATGAAGTAAAATAGTAGCATATATAAATGTCTAGGTAAGGGTATACATTTTCAAAAAAGAAGAAAATAATGGTTATAGAGGATATGAATGGGCATATTGAAGAAATTGATGATATGGATAACAACAATAGACAGCTTTTGAAAATTTTTTGTCAGAGAGTGAATATGAGCATTCGAAATTTATCAAATCTATATGAAGAAGGGACAATACACATGGTATGTAAATAATATATTTCATACCATAGATTATGTATTAGTAGACAAAGAAGGAATAAATAATGTATAGAAAATTAAAGTGTTCGATAATGAAGAGAATGTAATAATGATCATAATTTCTTTATATAAGAAATGATTAGTAATGTGATGGAAAATACTAATACAAGTAGAAAGGATCATGAAAGATGTAGATATAGAATTAATGATAAGAATAAGATAGAAAAATATAAAATAAAGTAGAAGAAATCATGAAGGGATTTGTTGGGATAAATTTAAGGACTGGTGTGATGAAATAGAAAAAGTGGCAAATAGGATTTTAGGTAAGAATATTCAGAAGAATAAAAGTAATGGAAAAATGATGATTAGTAAAAGTATAAAAGAGAAAGGAACATCGAATAGAGAATATAAATGTGCTATTAAAAACAAAGAAAGTGAAAAAGGTGTTATTAATTGGGAAAAGTATATAAAAAAAGAAAGTTGACAAAAATAGATAATTATAGAGAGAGAATGAAATTAAATAGTAAATTATTGGAGGATATTAATAAAAGTGAAAGAGATGATAGTAAAAAAATTTGAAAATATATTAAAAAAGAAATGTAGGGAAGAGAGAAATAATATTACTAGATGATGGGGGGGGAAAAGAATGGAGCTCTGGAGAAGAATTAGAGACAATCTTAAATAAGTATGTACTGGAAATAGAAAAGATGTTAGATGTGAAGGAGAGAGTGATAACAAACATAAAAGCATATAGTAATGGAAATTTTAAGTTTACAGAAAATAAATTGAATGAGGCAGGGAAGAAATTGAAAAGTGGAAAGGCAAAAGATTTAGGTGGGTGGGCATCAAAAATGGTGATGAATTTAGCAAATAAATCTACTATCATGTTTTAATAAGATGGCACATAAATGATAATTTTCAAATAGCTGCAATAATACAAGAATAAGTTTACTATTTAAACAAAAGGGTAAGGATCATAAAAAACTAAACAATTATAGACCAATAGCACTACCTTCAGTGTTATATAAAATTTTTGCATATAAGGTGGCTGGAAAAATTGCAAAGAGGTTAGAAGAAAATAATATAGTGGGAGAAATGCAAGGTTTTTGATTGGAAAAATAAATGGGATAGTTTATTTGTAGTTACACAATTTGTAGATGTGAGTAGAAATACAGGTAGACAATTATATATGGTGTTTTCCTAAGGTTTGAGATGATGGTGTTCCTAGTTGCATTTTTATATTGGACTGTTTACAGCATCTAATATGCGTATTAAATGTCATTAGAAAAATTTAATTTTATTTAAATATTGCAAATACATTCAACTGTAGTAATAGCACATCAAACAGATTAGTATATGCATGTTTTGAGAGGTATTCTTTCGTCTTCAGGTGTTTCTGGTCTGACCAGTGACAGTACTACAATGGGATTTTAACCTGGACTCTTAGATTCTTGAGTATTGAATTTTAAGATAGTGCTCTTACCAACTGAGCCATCCTGCCAAAGGCAACAGTCTGTAGAAATTTCATATACTTATCTATGAGGTTCCTATTGACTTTTTCACCTTTTCCTAAAAGCAAAGTTGATTAGTGGTTTCCATACATTATGTATAGTCACACTAGATTGGCTTATGAGATTTTTTGCAATTAACATGTGAGCAGCTTCTTTAAATTTTCTTCTTTGTACCTTTTTTTTTCTATCCAATATTTTTGTATTTTCCCAATTGAACATATATTCATTGGCACCCACATGGTCTGTTCCCTCAAGCACATCTGTTTTCTCTTTCCTAATCATGATTTTGTGTTCTTTCAAGTGCTTTTTAATGGGACAACTGGTCTCACTAATATATTTTCTTCCACAATCACATGGTATTTCATAGTTGCAGTTTTTTCTTTTCAGCATTTCAAGTATACACTGTGTAGATGTAAGAATAGCTCGTAGTGTGATATGGGTCTGGAAAGTTGTTCTGTTGTTATAATGATTGCAGATTTTCTTTAATTTGTATGTGATTTTGGAATGTATAGGTACACTACAGTACCAATAATTGTCTTTTCTCTTGATGGTTCTTTTTGTTGTCTATTTAAGGTTTTCTTAATAGCAGCTGATGGATAACTATTTTTCATAAGAGTTTGTTGTATGTAGATCATTTCTTTTTCCAAATCATTGGTTTCTGAACAAGCTTCTTTTGTTCTGTTCCATAATGATAATATAACTCCATGTTTTGTGTCTCTGGTGTTGAACAAACTTCTAAATCTCTGTTCCATAATGAAAATATAACTCCCATGTTTTGTATTTACACAAAACATCATTATGGAACAGAGCAAATGAAGTTTGATTGCCACCAGCAATACAAAACATGATGTTACACTATCACTATGGAACAGAGCAAAAGAAGTTTGTTCAGAAACAAGCAATTTGGAAAAAGAAAAGATCTATATAGAACAAACTCTTATGAAAAATGGTTATCCATCAGCTGTTTTTAAGAAACCTTAAATAGACAACAAAAAGAACCATAAAGAGAAAAGACAATTATTGGTACTTTAGTGTACCCATACATTCCAAAACTAGCAGACAAATTAAAGAAAATCTGCAATCATTATAACATCAGAACAGATTTCCATAGCCATATTACACTATGAGGAATTCTTACATCTGCAAATCCTAAACTTGAAATGTTGAAAAGAAAAAACTGCATCTATATGAATGTGGAAGAACATATATCGGTGAGACCAGTCATCCCAATGAAAAGCGCTTACAAGAACACAAACTGATGATTAGAAAAGAGAAAACAGATGTGTCTAAGGTAGCAGACCTTGTATGAGCCAATTAACATATGTTTGATTAGGAAAATACAAAATTATTGGATAGAGAATGATAATGGCAAAAAATTCCATAAATCAACCTAATGTGACTATACATAATGTATTGAAACCACTAATCAACTTTGCTCTTAGAAAAAAGGTGGGGAAATCAGGAAAAAATTTCTACAGAATGTTGCCTTTGGAAGGATGGCTCAGTTGGTTAGAGCATTACCTTAAAATTCAATACTCAAAAATTTAAGGGTCCAGGTTTGAATCCCATGCTAATACTGTCACTGATCAGGACAGCAACACCTGAATAAGAGGAAAGAATAATACCTCTTGAAATGTTGTGCATATACTAACCTATTTGATGTGATATTACTAATAGTTAAATGTATTTGAAATATGTAAATAAAGTTAAATTTTTCTAAAGACATTCAATACACATATTAGATAATGGAAATAGTCCAATATGCAAATACAGTTACATATGGTCTTTATAGTGTAACTGGACATTACCCAACCTCCCTCTTGGTTGGTTTTAATTTCCTGATGAGTATATTGCAGGAAGGAACTATCAATTGGCATTCCCCAATACAGACATCACCCCACCTACATCAATATTTTGTGCTTATCAGAGGATGTAGCAGCAGAGAGACTGGAAGTATCTAGAAATTTGTGTTTAGCCTCCCAAACGGCACCACTAGATTTCCACTTCACTACAACCTTATCATCTGGTTATGCTGGACATAGCTCAGGAGGCATGAGATTCTTGTGAGCAGGATGCATGCAAAATGGAACTGAACTAAAATTAATTTTTAATAACAACAATTTTATTAACAATAATTATTGATAAGTCCTTCCAACAGAGTTCGTCATTTGTATCAAATGAAAACTCATTTCAGTTCACCTTGAGTGAAGAAGTCAAAAAGCTTTTTTATTGAGTATACGTATACATAGATTTTATCACTTTATTCAGATGTGGTATATTCAGATATGCATATAGACCTTTATAATTCATTATCATTTAATTATTCTAATATATATTAATTTCATGTTTGTAGATAATTATTATTCAGTCAAACATAGACATATGTCTTATCACTTTATTCAGATGTGTATTATTCAAGTAAGCATTTAAACATTTATAAATCATCATCATTTAATTATTCTAATAGGTAACAATTTCATTTTGGAGATAATTATTATTCAAACATAGAGATAGGTCTTATCACTTTATCCAGATGTGTATTATTTAGGTAAGCATTTATATATTTATAAATCATCATCATTTAATTATTCTGATATATAGCACTTCCAGGTTTATAGATATTTATTATTCAGTCAAACATAGGTGTATATTTTTACATCAATTTTATCATTTTATCGAGATGTGGACTATTCAGGTAAGCATTTATACATTTATAAATCATCATCGTTTAATTATTCTAATATATAACAATTTCATGTTTGTAGATAATTACTATTCAGTCAAACACAGATGTATATTTATCAGCCATTCCATATTTGTAGAACATTTATAATTTTGAACATATAACACAATTAATGTTTTCATATTATTTCATTAATTTTCTATTGTTAACTTATTATAGAATTAATAATTGATAGGTGAAACATTATTACTATTATAGAATTAATAATTGAATTATTTTCTAATGCTTATCTTTTAACTAAGGTCTTCATTTATTGCTTTTTCTCAAAATAATAGGGGGGGTCTTGAATTTGAATGGCACTAAAGGCTTGGACAAGCACTGGAGGCTTACTTCATTTGTAGTGGATAGAGGGAAAATGGGCTAACCACCCATATTACACTGATTCTTCATGAAGCTGATTGATGGTTCAATTCACTTTTCTAATAATCTCAAAATTCTTAATAAAAAATTGTTGTCTTTCATGATTTTTAAGTATAGAATAATAATCTAACAATTATTTCTCTCAAAAAATAATATTGTCTTTTATTCTGAAATCTCCAACCTATTTATACCTTTTCTCTCTATCAAAACAGATTCACCTATGTGCCTGCTAAATCCAATTTGTTTTTGGTATGTTTTCATCCATGTTCGTGCCATTAATCTCAGTTCATTGGCTATTTTATTTTGGCAAGTTCAAACTGTTTTTACTTATCTGGCTAGGTGTTTTCAAATTTTTAAATAATTTTCTCATGGTGAAGAAACGCTTTTAATTATTAAATTACTGCCATTCTGCCTTACAAATTATTCTTCTGAAATATAGAATAAGCTGAAAGCAGTAAAGAGATTTTTATTTAAAAGATTTTTAGCTTTGAATTTATTAATTTTAATAAAGATTTATACTTACTTTAATTGTAAATATAAATGTATTTACTTTCCTTTTCTTTTTTCATTTTAAAAAATTTGATTTTCTTTAAAATATTTAGTATAATTAGTCTTTTTTTTTATTTTTGACATATTGCTAGTCTGGTTTAAATTTAACATATGTCATTTTAATTTGGGAGGGGGGGCATCTTTTAAATATATATGTGAAACAGTGTATCTGTTTCAATAGATATAGAAAAGGCAAATTTTAGAGTAAATAGAAAAAAAATATTGGCAAGATTAGTAAATTTGGCAATGGAGCTTTAATGGATGTTATTAAGAAATTGTATCAAAATAATTACTATACATATAAATTAGGAAAGACAATCAGTTAAAGTTACAAATGGGGTAAGACCAAGAGAAGGATACCCTATGTCACCTATTTTGGTTTTGATATATTTCACAAAAATGGAGAGAGCAATAGAAATTCTAGGAAGAAGCATAGAAATACCTTTAATATGTGACAAGAAAGTATATACATTATTAGGACTTTTATTTGCTGGTAATATATTGTAATGGGCACATATGCCATTACATTATTTTTAAAAATTGAGACATTGAAAAGTTCGCATTTAAAAACTTTTTTTTTTAAGAATTAAAAATTGAAAGTTAAAATTCTATCTTAAACTCGTATATATATAAAATCGCACAGATGAAAAAAATTATTAAACGAAAACTTTATTAAAAAAAAAGTATTTTAAGACTAAATTTTCAGTAAAGATTTAAAGATAAAAATATATCTAAGTTTGTACAAAAAAATTAATTAGTGTTATTGAAAAATGGAAATGATTATTTTAATTAGTCCAAGTGAACTAGCCCTTGGGCATTTCATAATATATAATCAAAAGTCAGATAGAAAAGAAAAAACAATAGGAACAGAATGGCCGATGAAAGAAATCCATCGGGGAATCGGACCTCAACGAAAAGACCATCACCATTGTCATGACGTAATGTTGAGTTAATTTGAAAAATTAATATAAAAAGAAAAAGTTTGGAAATAAATTTTGAGTGAGTGAAGAAAGAGCTGGGAGAGAAGATATGTGACTATATGTGTTAGTGCAGAGAGAGTTGAAGGAGAAGGGATTGAAAAGACACACACTTCAATCCCTTCAGTTTCATTAAAAGGAAAGAGAAATGACATCATTTTTCCTATATTGAGGACCACAGGACATCGAGGGAATTAACGCTGGCTCCAAATGGCAAACAACTGCAAGAAATTAGAAACTACAGACTTGTTAAAAACGTAAGAACTTTATGAAATCTAATGAACATTAATTAATTTGAAAACACTAAAAACTCTAAAATATAAACTTTCCCAGTATTTAAATTATTGCAATAGAAATTCCTATCTGACCAACTTAATTTATTAATAAGTAATTTTATTTGATGTATTTTTTTTTTAAATCATTTCCATTTTTTTTTTTTGTTCTTTTAAGTTTTTATTATGATTTTTGTTTTTCGTTAAACTAAATTATATAAATGTTAAACTTAAGTCGGGCGTGAATGGCTATATAGATTTGTAAAGTTATATTAATTAATTAAGAGAGGGTTAATCTTAGGTTATTTGTTTTGTAGTTAAATTGGGTCAATGGATGGGATATATTGGTGTAATTAGTAGATGTAGTACGAGATTCGCTACGGGCAGGATCGATGTATATGCTGCACCCCCCTTTTTGCCTATGGAAGGGATAGTAAGATGGAAAATGCAGTCCCTTCCTATAGTTTTTTTATTGTTCTTCTCGTCAGATAGATGTAGTATTCCTATTTGGACGAGAGTCAATTTCTTCTCTTAACCCTGCTGTTCAGATGTACATTCCTGACAGTATAGTATTTGGTGCTGTCATATTCATGTTACATTGAATACATCGATATATCAGATGGATTGACATTGGTTTAACTGCAAACTTTTGGCCTAAGGTTAAATAAGGGATAGAATATTTTCCTTTCAAATGCAATCTATGTAGTCTATTCATATCCGACACTCTAAATAAAAATACTAAACTCATCTGTGCGAACTTATAATAGCTTATAAAAGTTAAAATGTAACATTAATTTCTAAAATCAAGTTAAAATACAAAGTAAAAGTTATTCTAAAATAATTTTAAATCTTATATATGTGTAAATAAATGTTTGTGTGTTAATTACTGGCAGTGGCTTACTTTTATTTATTTTTTAAATGAAATATTATTAGATAAGAATTAATATTTTAAATCTCTGCTGTTCCATTGAGCTAGTGGCATGGACTGACAGTCTGAATAAAACATGTAAAGTGTGAATCTTAACTTATGTATCTGCCTACTATATAAATTTTCTAGGTTCAATTGGCCTAGATGGCACCCTTGTAATGCAGTTATGGTAAGACTCTTCCTTTTGAACCATTATAATATTCTTGTGCAAAGAAAGTATGGAAGATATGGAAGTTGTGTTGAAGACATGCACATGAGTGGGCAAAGAGTTGGGGATTAAATTTAGTGAAAAAAAATCAAAAGTAATTATGATAAATGCTGGAGAAAAGAGAAGAGAAAGAATTTTTATTGGGGAATATAAATTTAAATATGATGAATAGATTTAACTATTTGAGAAATGTCTTATGTAATCAAGAAATTGCTTGAAAAAATGGGAGAAAAAATTGATAAATAAAGAAAAAAAAGACTGGGACTGATAAAGAAAAATTAACAGTGTTTTCATATAATAAATATGATGAAGCTAGAATTGTATGAAAGGGAATGGCAATAGCAGGGTTGATTTATGGTAATGATGTGTCATATGTTAGTAAAGGGGTGTTAGACTACTTAGAAAAAGTGCAAAGAGAAGTAGGAAGACATGTATTAGATACAAACATGTGGATGGCAAAGAAGACAATTCAAGGAGAAATGGGATGGTCAAGTTTTTATATAAAAGATGCAAAGAGCAAAATGAAAATATTTGATAGATTGCAATTTATGGATAATAATAGAATAGCCAAAATAGTATTTAATTGAGTTATGAGTAAAAGACAGGCAACAAAATGAGAGAGAAAGGTAATACAGTATGCAGAAGATTTGAACAAAGAATTTATGTCAGTATACTTATCCAAAAGGTGGGATGATTGTGTTTGGAGAATTTTTGAGTGCTTTACTGGCAAGGAATGGGATAGAAGAATAGCTGCATAATAAAACATAGGAAGTTGGAGAGATGGAGTACTAGTATGGAAAGTAAAAAGTTTTATTATATATAGAAGTAAATTGAATATTGGGTGCAAGTTCATTTATGATAATAACAGAAAGTAATTTACTGTTCAAGACACAAACTGGGTCTTTAGTAACAAAGGAATATCCACATAAATGGAAAAATATGGGTAATTTAGTCTACAGGTTATGTAAAAAAAGAATAGAACATATGAAGCAGAATAGAGAAAAATATGGGGGAAAACTTGGTGGGGGAGAATGGGAAAAAAAGGTAAGGTGGACAAGAGGTTTCTCTGGGTGTAGTGGCTGCGAGATTCCTTACTCCGAGACAGGAAAAACCATAATTCATCATTATATCAAACTGAAAAATTTTGTAAATGAAAATTATAGTTTTAGAAAAAAAAAGGTAAATTTTGTTTTTGTAAATATATTTTAAATTATTTAAATTACGTTTATATCATGTATTTAATTTCTCATTTGAATAATGATAATTTAAGATCAATTATAATGATGAATTTGATAAACTTTTAGGATTTCCATTTAAATATATATTTGGATGTGTGTAAAGTAAAATTTATAATGGCATACAATGTCAGTTTAAATATATTTAACACATGACAAATAAATTTTAAAATGCCAAAAATACAGTGAGAGAAATATTGAATTTGATGAACTTTTACTATTTCATTCTCACATGATAAAGTAAGTTTTAAACATATTTAATTAATACAAATGAGGTTATTTGCCTGTTTTTAAAGGTATTAACATGCAGTAATTAAGTAAGATAATATATATATGACAATAAAAAGATATGCTAAATATAAAAAAAACCGAGGTAGGTAGACTCCCATTATTTATTCTCTAAAAAAATTTCAACATTCAGAATCATTTTAAAAAATGGTGACTTTGCTACAGTATTAAAAAATATCTTTTCTTTATCCTTTATTTATCTATTATCTACTAACCCTTTATATATGTAGGCTATGAATTTTTGCTTTATGTTACTTAGTATAATTTAAGCAAATATATCAATAAAAATATATGTAAGCAGAAGCATCACATTATTTATTTATATTCAAAAAAATGTTGACTTACAATAATTTTAAAAAACTGATTTTTCTATAATGGTTTATAAATTTTTTAAATATTAAAAATTCTCTAATATAATAATTCACTTTTAAATACAACAGCAGTGTGTGTAATAACTAAATACTCTTTTATTGCTTTAACCTATTTATGCAGTATGCTGAATGTTTTCTATAGTGAATAGAGAGATCTGAACTTAGGATTTTCAGTCTATATTCATCCTCAATTCCATCTCAAGCTACTGATATATATGATTACACATGTGAAAAAGATAAATGATGCCCAATATACATATTTTGTGAAAATCCAGCATTCATCAGTTGGGTCAGATCATGATCTCTCACACTTATATACAATCAGTGCTTGGTTTATATTAAGATATCAATTCCTTATATTTTAATGGGCAGGCTTCAATCTTTTCATCATTCCAACAGTTCAACCACTCATTTCATTGAGAAGCAATGATAGTACAATCAAGCCCTTTGTGGATTTGATATTGTAGTTGTACCCATGTATATATCATATCAATCTAGCTCCTCATATTATCCCATATGTAATGGTCTGATAATATTAGAGATTACATTGACATAATATCTACATGGGTATGATTACAATATCAAATCTACCAAAGGCTATGAGTATTCCATAATTGGTTTTTCAATGAAATAGATGATTGAAGTCTTGGAAGGGTGAGAAAACTGAAGCCTTCTCATTAAAGTTTCAGGAATTTCTGTCTTAATATAAGTCAAGCATTGATTGTATATATGTGTGGAAAATTATGATCTGGTCCAACTATGAATACTGGTCCTACATGAAATATGTATACTGGCAATCATTTATTTTTTTCAAATGTGTGTTCTCATGTATATGGATTGTTTGAGATAGAGTGGAGGATGAATAGAAACTAAAAATCCTAAGTTCAAATCCCTCTAATTTATTAAGACTTTTGGCAGCAATCTGTCAACAGTTGGCTCAGTGATTTTAAGACTTTTTTATAAGTTTTATTTTACCTTTTCATATTAACATGAACAGTACATGATTGGTATAATTATATAATTGTGTGGAGAGTGTATATACTACTGAAAATTTAATACTTTACACATTATTAAAAATTATCCACTGCAATATTTTCAAGAATCTTTCAAATATATTTTTATTATCCTTTGTTTATACAATTCTTACTAATATTTTATAATTTTTGTGGTAACTGGCTGAAGCATGTTATTACACAATACATGCATTTATTCAGATATGGTGTTTGGGAAGCTTGGAAAGAATATAAGTCACCTTTTACTATGAAATACACATTACAAATACTGTGATTATCAATAATAATATTTGTTAAAGAGGTTTACTAATCAACCCATATGAAAGCATGAAAATGAATAAATAGTTGGGCATTTATGTCAATGTTTTAATCAAAGCCAAAAACCATCTCATAAATTTACAATATTTTAGCCAGGAATAGTGACATTACCAAGTGATTCTGGAAATTAAATCAGTCTTTGTGGATCATTATTCATGGATCATTCTCAAACCATGAATGAAAAACATCTTTTCAAAAAATAGATAATTTTATTTATGAGGAATTGCTTAATATTACTGCAAAAACAGTTCAAATACAACTTCCTTACATATAAAATACGAATAATTTTTCATGTAAATGGTGGTCCTAAATTATGTTTTATTGTATAAAAAGCATTTCCCTTAATTTAATAGTCTATGTATGTCATATGCATGCATAAAATATATACATAACAGTATTAAAGAACATAATTAGAGTCAAATACTGTAGACCTGTCAAATAGTTTCTAATGCCACATAATAGTAGATTAAAAATTTTCAAATAATTTCTGGTCAGAGTGAAACCACCAAAAGAAAAAAGAGATCAAAAGGATGCATCAAGATACGATTAGTAAAATAAATTTTAAAAATGTTTAAAAAATATTAAATGTAGATCAAATAAAAAATAATTGGTAATAATAAAGCATCTAAAAATCATATCATGAAATAAATCTGCAATGTTAATTAATATCTTCAATAATAAAATTGATTTTCTTTATTTATAAACTTTTCCAAAAAGAAATTTCACATCATGAAGGTGTACAGTACATAGCATCTAGATGAGTGTATACAGAGATTCATGAATAATTTATTTTTTAAGAGCAATAAATATATAATCTTCTCTTGTCATTATTTCATGAAATCTGCCTGTATGAAAAACTTTATATCTGTCATCTTGACATTTGTAATCCTGTATTTGATTGTTAAGCCAATAAAACATATTTCTGCAATAATAAAACCCGTAATTTTTTGAATTCTTAAGCTTCATTTTTTTTAAATGATGGCATAAAAGCAAAAAAAAAAACCACAATAAAAGAAAAAAATGAAAAGATGATAAATTACTATAAAGTTAATCCCAAAGGCTTAAAGGATGCCAGACAACCATTTAAAAAATAAAAGTGTCAGAATGCTAAAGGTCGGGGAATGCAATCTCCCAATGTTTTTTTTTTTTTTTCAGAAATAAAGATATAAAACTTGATGAACTATTATTGAAAATATTGCCCTCATGACAAATGGCTTAGTCTTGATTCATTTATTTTAAAAAAAAAAATCAGATTATTTTGCAAGCATATTTGAAAAAAAAATTTACTATATTTTTATGTAGATTTCACCTCTTTCACTATAGTTTTTCAAGATGTATCAAAAAGATACTTATTGCTGATATTTGATGTATCAAAGTTTTGTGAAATCTTAAATCTACAAGTGTTATTTTATCTGAAAATTATGAAACACTGTTAATATTGTTATTATATACATTATTTAGATAATATTGAAAGGGGGAGTAAAATAGGTTAAGAATTTTGATTTAGTATTAATGATTGGAAAATTAGGAGGTTTGTGAAAATTTTCTTTTCCAACAGATGTATTGGTGAGTTTTATTATGTCTTTTGAATGCAGTACAAAGAAAATTTGCAAATTATTATAGTGCAAAGTTTGAGCAATATATAACGCTCCTCTTATTTCATTAAAGCTATTAAGAAATT
The DNA here is from genome assembly GCA_028023455.1 of Epiperipatus broadwayi. NCBI lineage: Eukaryota > Metazoa > Onychophora > Udeonychophora > Euonychophora > Peripatidae > Epiperipatus > Epiperipatus broadwayi. Next base: position 1,690,636 of record JAQFVV010006374.1, read on the forward strand.
TTAATATTTTATTTCTTGCAAAGGTAATCAAAAAGTAAATCAACATTGTAAACTGCATTAATGAAATTTCATGCAGTATTCCTGACATGTTTGAAATATGATAAAACTTTTTTCAATGCAAAACCTAGAATTAATTATTTTAAGACATGGATGGGCAAATAGTGGCTCAAGGGCCACATGTGGCCCACCAAGACAATAAGAAAAATCCACCTTGAACTAATATTTCCTTCCCATGCACAACCAAAGATTCGTCTTGTATTTTCCACTAGGGTGGCCATGTCAATACACATGTGAAGTGTATATATGATGTGCAATACTTTTCCAGTTGATCTGGTTAATTTCAGTTTTGTCTTTGCATTAGCATATATATATATATATTTCTAATTTTAGAGAAACCATGAACCCTCCAAAAAAATGTAAAATCGGCGATGAATGTTGTGTGTTTAATGAACAATGGACAAATTAATATTTCTTTGGTAATACAGGGAATAAAGCAGTGTGTTTATTAGATGTGATATGTTGGACTATTTCCATCATTTATGAGTGAATGTTGAATGTATAGAAAATTTTAAACTTTATTTAAACTTTTCAAATACAAACAACTTGTTAGTAATAATATACAAATAGACAATACAGGTTAGTAAAGAAAAAGAAATTGAAGAACTCAGGAAAATTTGATCCAACCCTCATATATAAATATATCAAATTTCTACTATATGTTGCCTTTGACAGAATAGCCCAGTTGGTGGAGCGTTTGCCTTAAATTTGATATTCAAAAATCTAAAGGTGTGAGTTCAACTTATAGTGAATATTGTCATTGTGCATATAGGCCAGCAACACATGAAAAAGAGTGGAGAATAATACTACTCAAAACCTTGTGTAATTATGAACCTGAATTGTCTATTTGTATGTTATTACTAACAAGTTGTTCGTATTTGAAAAGTTTAAAATTTTCTATACATTCACATTCACTCATAAATGATGAAAATAGTCCAACATATGACATCTTATAATGTAATAGGCAAAACTCTCTCCATACAATAGTGCCACTCTAAGCAAAACAGAGTAATCAATGAATGCCAGAAGGCTTGTGCATAAAATCCCTATATAGTGTCTACACATCCAATATCCCCAAACTAGTTTCTGGCTTATGGCCTTCGTCAGTGAGGAGCCTTGAATCTGAGAGCACTGCACCTAGATCTTAGGATCTGTATGGAGAGAGTTTTGCCTATTATAACAACAGTTATGAGCAAGCATGGAAGATAGTGATCATGTGATGTTTTAAGATTTAATACCAATCCTGCCTTATATGAAGGTGGTGGCTATGGTTGTAAAAGAGCCAAAGACACCAAAATGTATGGGTGCTGAACTGAGTTCAGATCCATATGACTATTTGAGCTATTGAGATTAGATTGAAAATATCTGTGTTTTCAATTTTATTCTCATAGTTTAGTAGTTATGTAGAGTTAAAAGGTGGCTGCTGGAGGGTTGCATTAGATCCTAAGATCTAGGTGCAGTGCTCTCAGATCCAAGGCTCCTCACTGATGAAGGCCATAAGCCAGAAACTAGTTTGGGGATATTGGATGGGTAGGCACTAGATAAGGATTTTATGCACAAGCCTTCTGGCATCCATTGATTACTCTGTTTTGCTTAGAGTGGCACTACTGTATGGAGAGTTTTGCCTATTATAACACCAGTTATGAGCAAGCATGGAAGATAGTGATCATGTGATGTTTTAAGGTTTAATCTTATAATATGCCATCATTACAAACCTTCAGACAAATATTGTGTTTATTCTATCATGAAAAAAAGGTGTGGCCCTTCGCCAACCTCTGCGGCCCCCAAACCAAAACAATTACCCATCCCTGTTTTAAGACATTCTACATTTAGACTTCCATAGTTGTTTAATGCCTATTATCATGATGTTGATATTCATCATTTAACTGCAAATGAAATAAAAATATATATAATCAATATATATAAACAATTGTAATATACTTCTGTAATTATTAAATATTGTCTAAAAATTAAACACTGTAATCATATATATTGTAACAAGCATAGACGATGTTACATTGTTTTTTTATTATTAAACATGTTCGCATTTAAAAATTTTCTTTAAGAATTAAAAATTGAAATTAAATATCATCTTAAACTCGTATATATAAATCACACAGATAAAAAAAAAAATTATTAAACGAAAACTTTATTAAAGAAAAAGTGTTTTAAAACTAAATTTTCAGTAGAGATTTAAAGATAAAAATATATCTTTAAGTTTGAAAACACATTAATTAATCAGAAATGGAAATGATTGTTTTAATTACAAATGTAAACTAGCCTTGGGCATTTAAATGTAAAAACATTGGTCAGATAGGAAAACAATAGAAACAAATAGCCAATAAATGAAAAACAATGGAATCAGACCTCAGCGAAAGGACCATATCATCATCATGATGTAACATCCATTGGATCCTTCAAATTAATATAAAAGGACAAGTTTGAAAATTATTAATGGATTATTTACGATGTGACGGATATGTGTTAGTGCGGAAGTGAAGGAGAAGAGATTGAAAAGACGCACTCTTGAATCCCTTCAGTTTTGCCAAAGAAAGAAAAAGAAATGAACTATCGTTTTTCTACATTGAGGACCAGTTAAAGCAAAAACCTCCGGATGAATAAATAAATCGGCCAACAGAATACCAATCTTAGGACAGCGTGGGAATTCACATTCATGGCAAGCAACGGATAAAGATGAACTGTTTTAAACCGTAAAAACTTTATAAATAATGAACATTAAATTAAAACTTTCCAGATTTAAATGATTGCAATATTATCCTATCTGACCAACTTAATTTATTAATAATGTTATTTGATGTATTTATTTTTTATATATATATTTAAAATCATTTCCATTTATTTATTTATTTTTTGTTCTTTAAGTTTTATCATGATTTTTGTATTTTGTTAAATTAATTATATAAATGTTAAACTTAAATCGGGCGTGAATGGCTGTATAGATTTGTAGTTATATTAGGGGAGGGTAATCTTAGGTTATTTGTGTCATTGTTAGATTGGGTCAATGGATTGGATATATTGATGTAGTTTGTAGATGTAGTCAGAGATTTGCTACTGGCAGAATCGTTTATATATATGCCACACTCACCCGTTTGCCTATGGAAGGAATTATAAGACGGAGAATGCAGTTCCTTTCTATGGAGTTTTTTTTTTATTCTCATTAGATAGATGTAATATTCCTATCTGATGAGAGTCAATGTCTTCTCTTAATCTTTTTGGTGCTGCCATATTCCGTATTACATTGAATACATTGATATATCAGATGAATTGATGCCAGTTTGACTACGAATTTTAGCCTAAGGTTAAATAGGGATAAAATGTTTATTTTCAAATGTAAATCTATGTAGTCTATTCCTACTCGACACTAAACAAAAATGCATTAAATTTAAGTTGTTTATAGACATTTGCATGGATTGGTTATTGGTTAAGTATGTTTTGGGTTTTCATATTTGATCAAAATATATAGACATTCGATAAATAATAATACCTTACGGTGAGTATCAAAAATGTATTTATTCGGATGTCTTTTAAGTTATTGGTGACAATGCAAGTATCTTATGGTGAATACTATTGGGTTACTTATAAATTTCCCTCTGCAATTGTCGGTATCAATGATTTTATATTTTGATCGTTTATGTTGATTTTGAAATGTTTTTGACCATTGTAATCTATGTAACCGATCTATACGCAACATATTAAAACAAGCTTTTATAATCCCATCTGTGCAAACTTAATTAAAATGTAAACTTATAATATAATAGAAATTAAAATGTAATTTAAAATCTAAAGTAAAATTAAAAATAATGTTAAGTGTTAAAATGTAAACTGATACTAAAACAATTTTCAATCTTATATATATGTGCATAAATAAATGTTTGTATGCTAATTACTGGCAGTGGCTTATTTTATTCTTTTTTTATATATACTCTTATATTATATTATTAAATCTCTGCTATTCCACTGAGCTAGTGACATGGGCTAACGACCGGATGCAAAATATAAAAAAAAAAAATTTTTGTTTTTTTTTTACTTACGTATCTGCCTACTATATAAATTTTTCCAGGTTCAAATGCCTAGATGGCGCCCTGTAGTGCAGATACCTTTAGTCTACCTTCTCCAGATTGTTACAATATGATATTATTTTTGTTTTTATTTTTATTTGTTTTTGTTTATTATGAATCTTGTGTATTGTAATTAGGTATTTTTTATTTTGTAAAATTTTGGCATATTATTTTTTCCAAATCTGTGTGCAACAGTAATTATTTTTTCAATTTGAGCAGAAACATTTTAATTAGATGGAAAAGAATTTTTATTGTTTTTGTACCATATTTAAAATATTCTTGTCTCCTTGTTTGTTTTAATTACATATTTTTTTTCATGATTTATGCTTGAATTATGCTCTCATGAAATCCTCTATCTAATAAGAGGTATTTTATATATAAAAAAGACATTATCTTCAGATTTTTTGATTACTTGCATACAATTGTTTTGAAAATGGTTCCCATAAACATCCATTGCATTATCACTAATATATATATCAAATGCATTTCAAAGAACATTAGCACTATCATAATTAATTTTTTAAAAAAATGTTAATTTCAGTTGGATGTAATAGATTAAGTACTCTGTATTCCTTCAAAATTGAGAAATCTATCCTTATTTTACTACATAGAGATTTAATTTAATGTCATTGTCATTATCATTCACATTCTTAATGAATTCACCACAAACATTTTGAAAAACACTCATACTATTATAAATAATACTTAAAGAAATGTTATTTGAGTTGAAAGTGGATTAAGCATTATTTTAATGAAAGTATACTTATTAGTACAATAAATCACTAAACAACACACATGATCATCATTTCTTATGCTTACACAAGCTGTTTACACAAAGGCTAAACTCTCCATACAATAGTGCCACCAGTGCAAGCCCCAAGATAGAAACTAATCTGAGGATATTGGATGTGTAAGCACTGAATAGGGATTTTATGCACAAACCTTCTTCCATCCATTGATTACTGTGGCTTGAACTGGTGGCATTACTATATGGAGAATTTAACCTTTGTATTATTAGTACAATAGTAATAGTCATAATAATGATTCATTTTATTTGTAAATAAAAAATCAAAAAAAAAAAAAAAAACCACAAAAATTTAAAGAATTAGTTCATATCAGTACAACAAAATTAATATATATTAATTTCCTTATATCAATGTAATACTGTTTTTATTTTATTTTTAAACAATGTGTAGTTTAAATAAAGTAGATCAACCTCTATGAAATAAAATATTATATTCTAATTGCAGTCTATGCAATGGTGAATAAATATAATGTTACAAAATAGGTAAATAAAATAATTAATGATATCTAGAATTAAATGTTGAAATCCTAAATGAGATTTTTGTCATTGCATATTCTAATGATACAGTACTATGTACCAATTTAAACATAAATAAAACGTAATATAATGAGCATGCTAATAGCTCTAAACAAGATTTTCCAATAAATGCCACAAGAGAAAGCATTCAAAAATCTGTATGTAGAATATTCCTATCTCCAAACCAACTTCAAGCCACTGGCTATCCTCAGTGAACTGCTAGGATATTCAGACACTATATCCAAAATACTACCTCAAACTCAGCATTTATCTAATACTTAACTATTAAGTAGATTATCTGAAATTTTCAGACATCTATATGTCCTCAAATCCAGCTATCTAACTTACATAGCTATATGGGCCTGAAGAGACTTCAGCTACACCATATATTAATAGTCTTAGCAATATAATATTGCCAAAGCTGCGAAATCCTAACTTTAACAGTAAAAAAAATCAAGTCATATATCACATGCCTTAACTTAATAAATTTGTATTACAAATGTAATATAATGAGCTTGTTTAAAACTATTATCACACTCATTATATTACATTTGTAATACAAGCTAATTAAATTAAGTCATGTATGACTTGATTTTTTTTTATATTGTCTCTACATCTTAGTTTTTTTTAATTCAACTAGTTCAATAAAAATTGTTGGTGATGTAACTAAATTCTTAACTTTTAAGAAGCATTTGTGGGATATAATTGAAGCTTTGACAATGATTAAACATATTTTCATATTATTTTCAATAATTTTATCTGATTTTCTATATGAAAATGGTTTACATTTTCTTGCCAGGCAGTAAACTGTATTAAACACTTTACAAGTAGTACTTACATATTTTTTATTCATTGTACTCTATTACTTTTGTTTTTGAATCCTGCTCATGTTGTTTTAAGTTCACTTTACAAATGTTATGAGCTTTTGATGAAAAATGTTCTTTCATTTTTTTCCTTAAAGCTTGTTTTATCTCCCTGATATCTCAATCTGAAAACATTGTCATTATTTTGACACATAAACACTTTACTCTCTTATAAAGTCATATTTTGACAAACACTTACAACCTAACATTTTGGTAAAAATAACCAATCCATCATATTTTTCTTTAAAATTGTTATATTGTTGCACTATCCAGCATTCAGAAAAGTTCAATAATTAATGGAATGCTTTCTTCAAATTGGATTGGTAGTGCTTGTGACTGTTTTATACCATCCAAGTCCAATTCTCATAAAACAAATCCTGATTTGGGTTTCTTATTGAAAAATCTGTCAATCTCTGTTATTTCAATGTTTTATTTCAATATATAATAGAGCAGGAGTGGAGATGTGATTATATATTTGAATATTTGTATTAGTTCTGTCCATGTATGATTATATAATAAACTTTTACAAACAATGCACTGTGTTTATAGTAATGACAAAAATCAATCAGAACATATATTTTCTTCATTTTTTTGATACTAAACAAAAATTTTGTGTTAAATTAATAAATGGCATAGGCTATCAGATTAAATGTGATAAAGTAATGTGTACAACAAACATGCTTATCATGGGAAAGTTATGATAAAAATGTCTTAATTACCCCATGCACAATGGCATAAGAATTCCAACATGGAAAAATATTTTTCCATGGCTTCTGAAATGGGTGATAAGATAACCCTTGAAATTTATATTTTTATTAGTTTGTGGTATCCTAGTTTCCTATTGTTTTTATTGAATGGGAAACACCAGCTCATTCATAATATCTTGTGTGAATTTAGGGTGTAACACAGAGCTAAAACAAATAATAGTATGTCACTCTCTGATTGTTTGACACTTTTTCTCTTTATGTTTATATTTGTTTACTGAAATAACAAATGTGAGAAGAAAAAAAAAATTAGTATTTCATTAAAGGTATAATGAATTTTATGAAATGAATGGGTGGAATGAACATTACTACAGGCCCATAGAAAACACTGTTGTGTAGATTAACATTGAAAAAGAATAAGGAATGTAAATTTGTGATTTCAACATTGGGTGGCAGCCCAGGCACCCATCTTAGAGAGAATACTGATCCATCCAAGTGCCATTTTAACAACATATTCACTGATCTCAACAAAAAAATTAGATGTTGATTCTGCCACTGGCTGAATCGCTCCTCTGCAACTACTCTTATTTTTTAATTGAACTGCTAATTTTATGGTACTGATCCACACTAATGCATTGCTCAACATCACTTTACTAAGAGATAAATGAAAGAATTTAATATATAAAAAATTATGTCACTGGCTTGTTCTTAGTACAAGGCAACAGTACAAAATAATTCATTTCCCAATTATTACTTTTAATACACATTCAGATCTGTTTGCCTCTGTCTTTATTTCATTTTTCTTTAGAATAATCTTATTGTCTATGAAAACAAATTTTGATTTCTTAACAAAGAGTTGATTGGATTATATAATGCATTTTCAAAGAGTAAAACATTTTGACAGAATTTTTTTTTTTTTTAGCAGTTTTTATTTTTATCACCGATAGTTTCTTTAACTTTTGAAAAGTAAATACATATTTTGATCATTATGAAATACTTCTATTAATCATAAAAATGTGTTAAATATTCCTTTAAAATGTGGCAGTTAAACTTTAAAAAAGCTTCCTAATAAATAATTATTGTTTTAAAATAAAATATAGACATTGATTTTATGATTATTTTTAGTTGAATTTTGCTTTTAAACTGTGGTTTTATTTAATAAATTCATTTAAACTATATATAAACAGCATTAAACTGTTGCACATGAGCTTTGGATTCATTCATTTTATAGTTAAAATCCAAAGTGCATGTGCAACAGTTTAATGCTGTTTAAAATATTACAGTTTGTAAAAAACATCGCGCTATATAAAATAATTGACTTATTTAAACTATATATATATATTTAATAAAAAGAATGTGTCATGTAAAATATAAGATGAAAAACAAAATACTCAAATATTCTGCATAAATTACCAAATTTTAAAATCAAATCATATAAAAATTTTATAGTAAAAAAAAAATCAAGGCAGATGTCACATGACTTAACTGAATAAAGTTCGTATTTACAAATGTTATATATAGAACTCGCAAAATAAGCTCTTAACAAGATTTAAGAATATTCTCAACCCCAGACCAGTTTCTGCTTCTGGTGTCATCAGTGAGGTGCCAGGATATTCAATCATTGGATTAAAAATACTAGGACAAGCCCAGCACTTTATCTAATGTATAACTATTGAGTAGAAAATCTGAAATCATCAGACATCCATATATCTTTCAATTCAGCTATCTAACTCAAGTAGCCATATGGGAGTGAACTAAGTTCAAATACAGTATATATTAATAGCTTTAACCATATAAAATTATCCAAAAAAAACTGGTCTGGGGTTGAGGATATTATCAAAGCTTGTTAAGAGCTTATTTTGCGAGCTCTATATATAACATTTGTAAATACGAGCTTTATTAAATTAAGTCATGTGACATCTGACTTGATTTTTTTAACTTTTATTTTTTGCTATTAATGCTTTAGTGATTTTATATTGCTGGAGCTATCAATATATGGTGTATCTGAACTTAGTTCAGTCCCATATGGCTGAGTTAGATAGCTGGATTGGAAGACATATGGATGTCTGACAATTTCAGATTTTCTACTAATAGTTATACATTAGATAAAGTGCTGGGCTTGTCTTAGTATTTTTAATCTAATGATTGAATATCCTGGCACCTCACTGACGATGTCACAAGCAGAAACCAGTCTAGTGTTGAGGATATTCTCAAAGCTTAAGAGATTATTTTGCGAGATCTATATATAACAATAGGATTTTTATAAAATGATTATTTTAAATAAACTTAAATTTAAAATTTTGCAATATTTTTCAACCAGTACTTATTTTGATTTGAAAAATAATCTTTCAATAATACAAAGTCTTAAATAAGTTTTTATAGATTAGAAAGTATTCTATTTTATTTATTACCAGATATAGTTTTTATATTCATTGAAGATCAAGAATATTTATTAATTTCTATAAACCTGCATGAGAGTAATTTTCAGTTTAATCATTTATTCTCATACTTTTCATGCACACAATCTTATATTTTTATGAATTATTCCTGGCACTATATTTTCTTTAAAAAAAAACACACACACATTTATAGATATTGAAAACAATATACAAATGGTTCCTAATATGCAATTTAATTTTAAAATGTGTCTTCAGTTAAACTTTTAAACTTTAATAAAATTTTAAATGGGATTTTATAAAGTGTAATAATTTTTAATCAGAAAAAAAAGATTTAAGATTATTAATATATTTGTAGAAAAAAAAAAGTTTGAAATAGGTGCTGACCAAAAATATTGTGTTTATAAATTAAGTAAATGCAATTCACATAAATACATAGTGACAGTATGTATCTATTAAGAAAGATTAAGGTAGTGTGATCTAACTAACAAAACTTGTTTTTATTGAAATGCATATTAATCATTTACATATTTTTGCTAATATCTGCAAGCATATGTTTGAAGTGAAATATAACTGCTGGATTAGTGAAATAAAATGTAAGGTATCTATCTCTATATCCATTTTATCATCATGATAGCATTTTTAAATTTATATATATATTTCTTATGCATATATTGGGACATTAGATTTAACATACTCTTAATATATACACTTATCAGTTATTCAAAGAAAGCTATTGAATGGCAGAAAATAAAACATAAATTAAAAAGCATTAAAAATATTTTTTTTAATTTCATATTATAAAAGATAATCAAATTTATATATATAAAAAATAAAACATCAATAAAATACCAATCACACTTTTCTATTTTATATATACCAAAATCATTTAATTGCCACAGTTAAAATGGAGTTACTATTTAACAGATATAAATTATTAGATGATTTTTTTTTAACAATTAATATATATATATGCCTAGAAGAATGAAGATTTGGATATGGGGAAAAAATTGTGTTTTAAGTAAATTGTAAGTTTTATATTATTTTTAATTATTATTCATATATACTGTATACAATTGTTCCCAACAAAAAAATTTCATTTGATTGAAAATCAGTAATCCTATAAGTGATTTTCCTTTTAACTTTGAGATTTGGAAAAAAAAAAGCATTATTATCAATCTCCTGCAGTCCAATATGTATAATCCATTTATCAGAAAGCTTGCATTATTAAAAAAAATCTTTAAAACGGAATAAGAACTTTCTCCTTGTTGTTTTTTATGTGGAAAATGCTGCAATATATACAGACTCTATTTTGTCAAATTTTTCTTAAATACTTTTTTTGAACAGGCAGCCTAGAGCTCTTCAATCTCACTTCACCCCCACTGTCATCTAAACTAAGAATAATGAGACAGAGAAATCTCACTTTTACACATGATTCAATTAAAAAGAAAGATACAATGACGCTTTTAAGTGGAAATTTCACATAATTTACATATTATGAATGAATCTCCAAATAATGTCAAAATTGCTTTCCAGATTTCCAAAAGTTGTAATTATACTAATTTACATAATAATTCATAGAAATTTTAACTCTCTACTTTTTGAAAACCAACTTAAAACAGTATTATGTAATTAAATATTGCAGAATATTTTTCTTTAAATTAAACTGCTTTTAGTTTAACATGCATAACGTGTTAAAATTTAACTATCACAAAAAATGTATTTTTATTTTTATTAAACTAAAATTTTTAATTATTACCAACAAATATTATATTGTATGCATAGATAATAAATGATTTATTTTTGATTTGTAAGAACATGTAAAATTTTATTCTATTTTAATTAAAATGATAAGAAATATGAGTTTTACTATTTATACATAAATATGTGCATATATACATATGCAAGCTTTAAGCGATTGTGAAAAAAAATATATATGTACTATTTTATCTCATAATATTGATTTATTAATTAAATATGCAATCATACAGATAAATAATATTTCTCCGATTAACTAAGCAGAGAATTTCAAGCCCAAAGTAAATTATTTTTCAAGGATGTGAAATTTTTATAGAAAAACAATATTATTAGAAATAATTAAATTCAGCAAGTATCTAACTATTCTCAGCTAAAGAGCAAAACAAGAATGGAAAGTTTGTTAAAACTCCGATTATTTGTAGCTAACTTATAATTGTTTTACCATTACTTCTCTCTCCTTTCAATATATTATCAATTGGAAAATCTTTTCTTTTATTATTTCTCTAAGACAGTGTTTGTCAAATTTCAAGTATCAATAATAATCTTCTTCAATTTCACCTTCTTCAAGTACTCCCTTATCAAAATAATAAATAAATAAAATAAATAAAAAAGTTTATTTTATTGTAAATGTCTATTCCATTTAAATTTAGATGTACACCTCAATGGAAAAATATTTATTTTTAATATAATAAAATGTTTAGATACTATAATTTTTTATTTAATTTAAATAATTTATTATCACATGAGAAAAAGAAAAATGCTTATGGTGAGAAAAATTTCAGCAATATTTAACGCTTTAGTTGTTAATTTCAATGTTAACTGTAGTTCAACATGTATAATATGGTTCCTCCTCTTTGTCTTAATATCTGCAAAGACAAAAAAATCCACTTTGCCAGATATTATCTTTTAATTAGCAAATAGCTACCTTTTAGTTGTTTGTCAATTAATCTGAATAAAATAAAAGCAATGAATTTTTTTTATAAGTATGTACCATATTTTCTTTATTTATAATAACATTTTGTTTTTTTTTTTATTTATATTTTATGTTTTATCATCATCATCATCAACCATTATCAATCCACTGCAGGATGAAGGTCTCTCCAAGTTCAATCCATCTTTTCCTATCTTTAGCTTCTCTTCTCCACATCACCCCTGCATACTTTCTTATTTCATCCATCCATCTCACATGTGGTTTCTTTCTGGGTCTTTTACAATCTCTTGCAATCCAGTTTAAAATTTCAATTGTCCATCTATTATCATATTTTATCTGTTATATTTTAAATTTCTCACTCAAGATTTTTCTTGTATCATGCTTATATTATTATATTATTTATTTGTTGTTTATTGAATAAATAAAATCAAAAAGAAATTGTATCTCATTTTATCATATTGTTTTTTTTATTTTATCAAAACCACAAGTCCTCATTAGAATAGTATTTTGATATTTGTAAAATTAATATTTTTTTCATAATCAGTAATTAAAATTTTTTTTTCTTTAAAATTTTTTTAAGTAAAATATTATACTAATGTAGAAATTTGTGTTTTCTCATGATATTTTAGCAATTTTCACAAGTTGCTAATTGCCTTTAGAAGAAACTTCTATTAATGACTTTTCTTTAACAAATTAATTTTGAAAACTAATATCACTATAAAAATATTTATCAACATTAAGCAATATTATTGGGAATATTTCTTAAAATAGTGATTAGCATTAGTTTTTACTGAAATTATATTTTTTGGTGAAAAATTAAATTAAATCTTCATATATTATTGAGCTTCTTAAAACTTATTGGAACTGAAAATGAAGTAACTTAATCAAATTCACATAGTAACTTATAATCTAAGATTATGCTTAATAATGGAATGAGCTAACAATTCTGTTTTTAAAAAATTTCCAAACTATTTTTCCAAATTTTACATACAAAATATAGATGTATTCTCATTTATTAATAGACTATCTACATAATTATTAGATAGTATTTTGTCTTCTAATCTAGTCAACATTTATGACATCATTTTTTCCATCTCTCTTCATAGATTATAACATGTTCTAAGTTGATTAAAATAACACAAATATCTTGATTTTACTGGTTCTTCTATTAGATAAGAAAAAAAATCCCATAAAAAATAATTTATAATTAGTTGTAAATATATGAGATTTTTTCTTATCTTAAGAAAGAGCCAATAAAATTAAGAAATTTATTTATTTTAACTCAGCTTACCACATGATATGATCTAAGAAGATGAAAAATTTGGTAACATAAATGTTGACCAGATAAAATTATATTTCTAAAAAAAATGATAATAGATGGACAGTTGAAATCTTAAACTGGATTCTAAAAGATTGTAAAAGATTTAGAAAAAGAACACGTGAGATGGATAGATGAAATAAGAAAGTGTGATGGGGTGATGTGAAAAAGAGAGGTTAGAGATTGGAGAAAAATGGATTGAACTTGGTGAGATCTTATATCCTGCTGTGGATCAATAATGGCTGAAAATAATGATGCCATATAATTCTATAATTAAAACCACTTCTTTTCTTTTCAAAAACTTTATTTGATGTATATATATATCCACTTATTTCCAACGTTTTGACTATCTTTACTCTATAGTCATTTACAAGTGGATATATATATATATATATATATATATATATATATATCCACTTATATATTGATATATATAAATATTGGATATATATATATATATATATATATATCAAATAAAGTTTTTGAAAAGAAAAGAAGTGGTTTTAATTATAGAATTATATGGCTATATGTACTGTATATTTTTGAAAAGAAAAAAGGATTGAGTCGTGATTAGAAACAGAAGTAAAATAATGATGATGATAAATCATAAATTATACATCTAAACTACTAACTGTAAATCTAAAGATAAGATTTTTTTCATGATACTAAGTAACATCTCATATAAATAAATCTTTTAAACAATTTGCATGCATTTATGCTTTAAAAAATGGAAGAAATATTAAATCTATCATATGATCTAGCTGTTAGTAGTAAAAACAAACCTATAATTTACTTTCTACATTAACCAACTATTTCATACAAAAGAGTATATATATTTAGTCACTAAAAATATAATTTAGATATTCGAGAAAAGATAAGTAGAATAACAAAAATATTGCTAAACATACTACAAAGTAACATTGAGGGATTTATTTTACAGCTGTAGGTAACACAAATATATTCATTGGAAATCAAGATGATTTAATGATGATGTCATATTTAGATATAAATTGTCATAAACATATAACGGTTCTTGTAGTTATTCAATCCTCAACATCTCTTTCTAATTTATATTCTTTATGATGTAGACATTTAAAACAATAAACTAAATACAATTGTGATGTTAATATATTTCAATATTGTTATTACTAAATATAAATTCCCTCTTTATATATATTTACTTTGAGAATGCATCACAACACATTATTTTGATATGCCAAATTTAAATAAATATATCATTTTTGTAATAAAAAATATATAATGATAAATATATCTACATTTTTTTAACTCGGACTAATATCATGAGAACATTTATATGATAGCTATCTATACATATTAATTTTGGGAAGAAATATCCAATATTGGTCAACTAATTTATGTTTATCTGTTTCACTTAACTAGGTTATAAGAATATCAGATGATTTGGCATATCTGATCTCCTTGCTATTAATATGGATTTTAAGTAGCTTTTGACAATTTAAACTTCCAAATATTTGCTCAGCTAAATATTAAATTTCTAAATAAAATACCTAATACAGCATCTACTTTAATTAATTAAATATGTAAAAAACTGATCAGTATCCATCAAAACTTTCACAGAATTTTTCAACATTTAAAATCATTAAAGAACTTGTACAAGGTTCACTGTTCACATGATCTTTATTTGTAATTTATATTGATATATTGATAAGAAAAACTTAAGAAACTATTCTTGGTATTAACATTTCTTCAATTGGAAAAACTTTATTAGCTTAGACATACTTTTCTGATACAATACGTATTACAATTGTAAATTTATCTATGACAAAACCAATCCTTAAGAAATTTTTCGTAATTATTAGCCCACTGACTAACCTTAACAAGTTTTCTGCTTGGCACTTATCATCTGAACTATCTCTCATTTCTGCATTTCCAAATCATCTACAAAATTTCTAGGCCTTCTAATATATACTTCATTCACAAAGTCAAACATCAGGATAATTGATTTAATAAAGTGAAAAGCCATAACATTATTAAACTCATTCAACTGTTATTCACATTATATAAAATAACATATACCCTTTAAATGAACACTTTACAATGCAATGTATAAAATTTAAATTTATTCCTTATTGCTTACAGTTTCAGTTGCCTAGCATTCATAATCTGAACTATAATATTCAAATATATATTAAAATATATTAAAAATGCTTATCTATACATACATACTTATATATAAAAAACATTACATACAAAAACCTAATTATACAAGTTCAATTTTTCAATAATCCCAACAACTATATATCCTTATACATTTTTAATAAAAATAAGAATAAGTTAAAAGACTAATATTTACAAATTTATTAAAAATATATAAGGATACATGGTTATTGGGATCATGGAAATATATATTTTTTAATCCATAATATAGAATATTATGTATAATATTTATATATATGTAAGTAATTATATATAGATGAGCATTAGTTATATGGTTATATATATTTGAATATTGTAGCTCTGATAATGACTCTTGGTCAATTGAAACTGTAAGCAATAAATAATCATTTAAGATGTATATGATATTTATTTACATATATAAATCAATCCATAAGATAAGAAGTGAAAAGAAATTATTGTTATACACTTTATTACAAAAATAAAAATTATTATCTCCAAGTATTAAAGAATATTGGCCTTCTGCACTCCATAGTGCATAACAGAAAACTATAAAATTTAAAAGTAAATAAAGCTACATGGGTATATCTTAGGAGCAGAATTGTCAATCTTCTCTCTTTTAAAATAATAAAAACACCTTCCAACTAGAATGGTTTTGGAATGGTGAATACTAAATCTTTTCATAATTATAAATGCATGATTTTACTTGAGAAACTTCCAGGATCCTCAGTTTAATGTCAGTATCTAGTACTTTTAATAAAATATTGTTCATGATGCCAAGAAATCATTTCTTATTAAATGATAATGTTTTACACTGGCATTGCTAATGGAATCTAAATGATTTACATATGAAAATTATTCTGTTAAAATTTTTCAATAAAATGCAATTGTGGAGCATAAAACTGCCTTAAATCACTAATGGAACATAAATTTCTAGAATCTTCTCTTATCAATATGGAAATTGTTTCCATTTCTGAATGTCTTTCCCCTATATTTTTTTTTACACACTAACAGTTTAGATCATTTGATAGAAAAAGTAAATTATGCACCACTGATGATAAAACAACACACTTAATATAATGATTCCTTCAAATTAAAATTTAGCTAATTAAAAGGAGACAAGATTCTCTTCTTTTCCTCTGTGATTCATTTGGATAATTACATGTCAATTTAAACTCCAAACTAAGTATATTGCTATTATATCAAATTTCTATGAGGAATGATAGAGTCTATATTACACAAATCTTAGTCAAATTTCTAAGTCCAATGCTAGACTATGCATTACAGAAATCCTAGAAAGATATTCAAGATTATTAGCAATAAACTATGGCTCAAAGTACTATGTATATTATAAGAACCCCTTCAATTATTCATTTTATTAATCATCTGATAGATAACAAAATTTTTTTTTTTAAATTCATATCCCAATTATAAAATCAATTCTAGAATATTTTAAGAATATTTAAATACCAGTATATTATCTATATGGAAGCTTGAAGGCCTGAGTTCTAAAATATTTAAGAATATTTTTTAAGCTATTATTGTTCTAATAAATCTATATGAAATTTTTATAATTTCTACTAAATTTACTATTAATTAGACAAAATGTTTAAACTAATTTAATCTGCACTTCTCTTTTATAGGTATTAAACTAGTGATCCAATTTTATAAATATGTAATAATCTTACAAAAAAATCAAGTCAGATGTCACATGATCTAATTTAATAAGCTTGTATTTACAAATATTATATATAGAGCATGCAAACAAGTTCTTAACAAGCTTTTCAGAATATCCCCAACCCCAGACCAGTCTCTGCTACTGGCGTCCTCAGTGAGGTGCTAGGATATTCAAGCATTAGATTAAAAATACCAGGACAAGCCCAGCACTTTATCTAATGTATAACTATTAAATAGAAAATCTGAAATTTTCAGACATTCATATGTCTTCCAATCCAGCTATCTAACTTAAATAGCCATATGGGACTGAACTAAGTTCAGATACACTATATATTAATAGCCTTAGCAATATAAAATTGCCAAAGCCATAATAGCGAAAAATAAAATTACAAAAAAATTAAGTCAGATGTCACATGACCTAATTTAATAATCTTTTATATGTTTTTTAATTAAATAATCTTATTTTCCTTTAAAAAGTCCTTATTCATAAACTCTATAAGCTAAAACTAATCTTGAAGTGCATATATAATTGAACTATCATTTAATGACTACTTAGTATTCAAATTTACAATGTGTGAGATTGAACTACTCATAAACGCATATATTTATTGCACGAAAATTATCATTATTGCAAATATTACATAGAATGTAACCAACTTTGTATAAAAGTTAAAACAAATTTGTAAAATAATTATTATGAAATTAAAATTAAAATGGAAAAAATAAACACGTGAAATATTACTTAATAGATTAAAGAATGATGAAGAATGATCTTTTTGATGCATGTGAAATTATAAAAAGATATTTTATTGAACTCAAACGCAGTTGAAGATTTTTTTAAAAATTATCATGTAATAATATGTAGTTTACAATTTATAAAGAATTCACTGATTTCAAAATTTACACAAACATCTAAAATATTAATGATTAACTACTCTCTGATAATAAATATTTAAAAACTTACCAAATATTCTTCTTTAACATTTACCTTATCTAAAGTACATTAATATATTTAAAATATTAATTTGTTATAACGGTATGATCCTTTTCAGGAATCGAGGTGGTCGCATCTAACTATAGTCAGACTTAAGGTCTTCGTATAAGATGCCATGGATAAAACAATGTAATTGTAATCTAAAATTGAACCCATGTTAAAACAAAATAATTTTAAATCAAATCATTCAATACTGATGCAGCCTAAATTAATTCATCCAATCTACACCCTCTATTGGTGGTTCCGTTATGTTCGAAATTCGAACTCAGGGCAGATATTACATTTGACTCACTTCAGGCATTACCATCAATACATCATAGTAGAATTATATCAATAAATTATCCTTAAAGTCACTTATGTAATATGCTAATATATTAATTTGATATGATATATGTATGTGCATTCATCAATATTTTGTTTAATAAAATAACTAAATAAATCAAATAAATAAGAGACTTCCTTTAATTTAAAAATCAACTTTAATACGTTTATTAATGAGTAACAATATGAAAATATTGTTATATAACAACAACAAAAAAATTCTTATTATAATACGTGATTGCCTATATGTCTATTATTTACTATACTATTAAGTCAATTATTACCTCATATCCCCATAATAGAAATATACATCGTAACACAAATACATTTTAATAATATATAAAACAATAACTGAAAATTTTAATTTGCAAAATTATAATATAACTAACTAAATTACTAAGTATTAGTTCAAAATTATGTGTATCATAAATGATTCACATTATAAGATTCTTGTAAAGTAATATTTGTATTATAAGTAAATCTTTCCATGTAGAGTCATATTTTAAAATAAAGAAATTTCATGCAAAGAGGCTAATCTTTCACACAAAAATTATAACAAATATTACTATGTTAATTAAAATTAGTAATAACCAAAATTCTGTTCTGTCATGTATAGATTCAATATGGAAAATAACAAACTCCAGATTGAGTTAATCTTAAATTTACCTCAGTCAATGTCACTTTTTTAAAATAGAGAACCTAAATTTTATTAGTAAAAAAAAGTTCAATGTAATGATCTCCTACTTCTCTTCATCCAAATAATTTTCTTGAATGGAGTATTACGAGCATAAACGATTTTTGAGAACAAAGGAAATAAAATTTAGATGTCAAAAGTATATAACACACAAATATAATCTGAGATGTTGAATCCAATAGTATTGTCATATTCCATGTTCTTTAGTCATTAATCATCACAGAGGCAATCAAGATATGTTGTTTAGGATTCCTTATATTGTGTGCAGTTTGCATCTTCTCCAGATTTCTTTGCTACCAATTATCTTCTCATTGAAAATTATATTGATGAAGTACTTTCTTTGTTCTTAATAACACACTTATATTCTCTGCATGCTTTTTCTTCTCTTTTACACTTTTACTAACTCTCACTTTCTGATTACTTTTATTCTTCTGAACATTCTCATCTAAAACCCTATTAGCCACTTTTTCTGTATTACCACATCAGTCCTTATATTCACCCCCAACCAACACTTCCATGATTTCTTCAACTTTTATTTTATATTCTTCTAACTTTTTTATAGCTAGCTTTTAGCTGCTCCCTCCTTAGCCATCATTAATAAATAAAAGGATAATTTCACAAAATACATAAATTATTATGATAGATAATTATAAAATCTAGTTATAATAATTTAGTCATTATTTTAGACATAGAAAACTCTTTGCTAATATTATTATTAAAACTGCCTTTATCATATATTTAAAACATATCAATTTATCTAAAAATACTTTACTAAGTTTAGACTAATACCTAGCAAAGTTTACTGTATTCTAGTGTTTTTATCATAAAAGCTCAGAGTAAATTTTGTTATAAAAATACTATGATATAATAAATTTTACTAGATGTTAGTCTAATAGTTAGTGACTACTTTCTAGATGAATTGATCAAATGCTTTAAATATATACAAAAATCAATTTTTAGAACTAGCTGTAGTAATATACAATAATAGTTATCTGAAGACAGACATCAAATTTATATGATATATACAATTCACAAAGGTGTAAATTATATTTTTGTCTATCTTTTCATATTTTCTACTAAAACTAATAATATTTCCTCTTATTTCACCATGCAAATATTACATAATATAAATAAATTTTAGTAGAACACCAACTAATTTTAGTCAGTATCACAAACTTTTCCAATTAACTGAATTAAATGTCTTGACAAAATCAATAAAAACAGTATATAACCTAAACCATTCTGATATTTTCTTTCATTTGCCTGATAACAAGAAGTGTGTATAATTCTTCCTGATTCTCTCTGGTATTCATTCATCATTGATTGAAAGAAATCTACTCAACAAGTTTCTTCAATGTACTTTTGTTAGTAGACAATAATTATATGCTATAGTAATTATTGTTACCTGTTTTATCTCATTTATTTTTATAAAATAGTAAAAACATCTTTATTTCAGCTGGCATAATTTCAGGCCTAAAAAATTGCAATAATTTTGAATTAATATATTACTATCATATTGCAAAATGTTTCCAGATATTTGTATTCTGAAACCTTTCCATTTTTAAGATTACAAACAATTGTATTAATTTTATTAAGCTGAATATATTTATGAAATCTATATAAGTAGTTAGGATGGATATTTCATTTCAAGTCAAATTACCACCATTATAATATAAAAAAGTGACATCTATAGATTTAATAAAATTATGATAAAGTCTATGTATTAACTTCAAAGCTTCAAAAAAAAATTTAAAATGATAACAATCAGTAAATGAAATCTTATTTCCAGTTTTAATATATCAATAAATTTTAAGTATTCTTTGCCATTGTTCAAGTTCTACCTTCAACATTTTTAATATTATTTTGTGATGCAGAGAATGCAACAATTTCTTTTCATTGTTAATAATAAAATCACAGACAGATAAATATCAAACTGTGTAATAATGAGTGAACTCCGAGATAAAAGTTCCAGAAATTATTCTCAGCATTGCTCAAAAATTCCACATCTCAATAACATAATAAGTATAAAGATTCAAATCAGTAATTTAGCGTTTAATATTTGATAAAAATTAGCACAAGTAGTATAATAGTTGCTTCTAAAAAATCAATATCAAAATTCCTAAAAATATGTTTGAAATAATATTATTTTCAATACAACTATTATTTTAATTTTGAAATGTATTATATTAGTCTATCACACTAATATTGAAATATGTGACTTTTTTACACTATTGATCCCTAATTATAATGTAATTGTGACATGCCAATATTTTGAATATAAATGCATTCAATTTTTTTTCATAAAAGATGTCAACAAAGTGTTAATGCACAAATTTTCAATAATAGCAGATCATTTGAATCTATACTACTGACAATATTATTTCTAGCAACTTTAGATTAAAATTTAATCTTTCTATCACCATTTACACTAAATATTTCAAGAAGAATAATTTGTTTAATGGTTTTGATGTAAAAATATTGTCTATCAAGTACAAAAACCTTCTCTAAACTTTGAAGTCTAATGCTGAAGTGTAAACATTGATAAAATGGGAAGTACATTTACACAAACCATTGGTATGTCTAGAGATTTCAAGGATAAAGAATACAAAATTAGACTTACACAACAGTATATAATGTTTTCATTGATGATCTAGCCTTACAAAAAAAACTCGCAGCTATCTACCTGTTTAATTAAATATTTTCAACCGAAAGACTAGTTTTCCTAAGTGACATTTTATTTGAAAATCATATATTTCTTATACTATTATTTAGGAAGCAGTTAAAATTAAAACATTTAACTTTATTACTATCACTATTTAATCACTTGCTGCTTTGTTGCAATTACTAAAGCTATTATTAAATTTACAATTATTTCTGACACTTTGACAAGCAATTCTTTAAACATAATCACTCTTGCTAGGAGATGTGAGACGACATTTTTAGGCTAACTTTTCATGTTCTTCCACTTTTACGGTGGGCAAAAATACTGTTTGTGCAAAAGTACAAATAAGAGCTTTTAATTTGCTAAATATGTCCCTCTCATGGCTTTTGCAATATTAAGGACTTTTGTAAAATAAAAAATATAATGCAATTAGATGATATCACAGTTTGTGTAAGAATCATGACCAAAGCCTTGAGAGGCTCACACCACTACAGTCTACACTAACTTTAGTAACATCAGTATAATAATAAAAAAATCCAGAGAGAAAATAAAAATAGCAAGTATTGAACTCAATGCACACTTTTTGGCAAATCTGTATTTTATCTTATAAGACAGTATAATAATTATTCTTGACTATGCATTGATTATTAATTATTTGCAATTACATCTCATATTTACAAATCATTCCACAAATTATGATCTATGGAATCTGAAAGCAGCCTAAATTCTTTTGGCAATCAGTTTTTATTTCCATAGATTCCAATTTATAAATTTAACAAACTTCAAGCAAGCTTTAGATTTTTTTCAATGGCAGAAATTTTTATTTCATACACAATATTTTTTACCCCCATTCACACTGCACTTTCCCCACAGTTTGGCTTACCCAAATTAATTAATTTTCAGCTTTGATTTGTTCTGAGTATAAAATTTTTTCTCTATAAGAAATATATTTCTAAAGACTTTTTTTCTATTTTTTTCTTTTTAATTTCAGTAGTTTATATTTAATAAAATGCCTTTATTGTGTCATTTTTTTTCTAGGTTTGCAAATGATATAAACTGCCTGCTTAAAATGAACCATATTATGAGCAAAACAGGCATTAAATAAACTACTGGTATTTAAAAACAAATACAAAAACAAAAATTAAATAATGACTATAACCTCACCATTTTGAAATATTATTTATGCCTTTTTTTAATTTGATATATATTATTATTAGCATCTACTTCCTACTAATAATTTAGATTTGAAGAAAGATCTCAGCTTAACAGTTTTTTGTAATCATACAAATGGAAAAACAATAGTTAATGAAGGAGATACCTTGAGAAGTTTTAAAATATGATGGTAACATATTAGTTTGCAAACATTTTGTAATTTTTTTTGGAAGTTGTTTTAATTTCATTAAGTTGGAAATTTTTGTTCAAATCTAAAATTAAGTACATAAGTTGATGACAATATAAATGAGACAGAATCATCTGGTAATGATAATCAGAATATAGTTATTAAATAGATATAAAATGAAATCTACTTAGAATAGTAAAAATTGTAAAAATATATTTTAAAATGTGTGAAATTAATGTTTATATATACTTTAAAACTATAGTTGATTTTATTTGTTAATAAATTCCATTAGAAATAAAAATTAAAAAAAAACAAAATATTTTAATTATTTTCAGTTTAAATTCGGAAAACAAAAACAGGATAGCTACATTTGAGTTGAAGCTTTAGGAACCTTGCAGCTTATAACACGAGACTGTCACAAAAGAAGAGCACAAATTTTTCTAAAAAAAACGATATCCTTAAACATTCAAGTATCTTGCTAATCAACTCTATTACAGACATAACTGATTCTTTCATGAAGTATGGTTCAGTACAACCTGCTGTGTTACTGCATAGCTGCTTCTTCTTAATCATCATTATTTCTAAATAATAACAGTATCTAATTTATTTAAATATGAAAAAAATATCTATGTAAAATTAACTGGAAAATGTTCACATTTAACTGTATTTCCTAAAGAAAGTGATAAAAATCTATCAAAAGCCATAATCCTGATTTTTGTATTAAGAAATGCTCTCTGAAAAGTAAAAAAAAAAAAAGAAATTGTATTAAATTTTTATTTAAAATAATCCAGTGTAATACTTCTATTTGATCCATTAGTTTATTCATTTATTATCAGTGTTATGAGATAGTGTTGGAGAGTGGTGGGTCATGTGAAAGTCTGTGCTCATACCCTGTCTATTACATATATAGACACAGGTATATATAAGCCTGTGTATTTCAGCTATTACTGATTATATGTAAAATGGAAATTTTAATTAATTTAAAATAAATTACATATTTTACATTATTTATCAAGAATTTATATATTAATAATGTTTGTAACAATTGGGAAATACATTTCCAAGTGCTAATATATTTTTAAATAATAAAACAATCGGTCTTTAGGTTAAGATGAGAATATTAAGAAGTTTATTTTCTTATAATTCTAAGACTGGTGCATATTTGTACTCATAATATCATACCATTGTCCTTAAATAGGATAAATAATTCTTTAGTATGTTTGTTTTTTTTCTATTTGTAAATTGCCAACTTTTTAAATATTAAATTCTATTTATTAATTTACTATTAAATATTTTGTGAATCTACATAATACTTTTGTTATTTAATATTTTATAAATCTATAGAATACTTTTATTGCTAAATATTTTAGAACTAAAAAGTGATGATGACTAAACAAAAAAAAAATAAAACCACTTACTATGAGAGTACCATATTATTCCTAAATTAATACTATCTCCTAGATTGAAGTACAATTTAGAGCAGTCAAAGGATCATAGTTGTTATTAGTGTCTAACATAAAACACTATTACACAAATTACCACTAATTTTGGCTCCGATTGAAATATAATTGATAGCCCTTCAAATATTACTACATTATATTTTTACCTGACATTTTCAACAGGGCATTATATATACTGGCACCTGAATTTGAAGATCTAATAGTACAGAAAAGAAAAATTAATTAAATCAGTATCCAAACAGGAAGTCAATCTTGACATTCTTTCTATTAAATAAAGTGGATGCTTGAACAAAAACTGCAAATGATCTTAGGGCTACTACTTAAAGAAGTTAGAAACATTGTAATAATTATCACTGCAGCAAGAGTGGATTTTATTAAATAAATTGTTTCCAGTCATAGATGAATGATTCGATGTCATTTTAGACACAATTTTTGTTTCTAGATAAAAAGTGTGAAGAACAAAGATTCAACTTATATACATATAGCTTTAATTAAAATCAATAAGTTTTGGGCAATATTTAAAATTAGATAGTTTTCATTCAAAGTTTATTAATGTTAAAGAGCTTTTTATATGCTGAGATGAGAGGAAAAATTATTATTGGTGAAAAATCTAAGGAATTTGAAATAAAAACTAATATTAAACAAGAATGCATATACTCCAACTTTATTTTCCACTATGTACGTATAAAAACGATAGTTCTGATTCTAAAGCTTCTTCATTTAAAAACTGATAATTGACTTACTATATTTACAAAATGCCGAAATATTTTTAAAAAGTACAAGCATTATTTAAAAATCCGTTGACATAAATGTATCTTTTATTTTATTTTTTACTGCTAATTTTATAACATTATAGCAGTTTGGAGCATTTAAAATGTTTGTTTCCAGTCAAGCGTTGTTAGCCGAGAGGTCATCGCATCCGCCTTGTAAGCAAGTAGTTGGTTGCAGACGGGTGTGGGTTCGCGTCTCGGCCGATGCTATGACATAGGGAAAAAAAAATGTTTGTTTCCAATTCATACATATAAAGCAAATTATGGAAGTCAATAATATTCGCAAAAATATCATAAAAAAAAACTTTAAATGAATAGATTTCATTCATTTTAAACTTAAGTTCTTATTTCCATCTTTTTTTGTATGGGTTTATAATTAATAATTTAAACGAAATAGCAATAAAATGTTAAAACATGGACAGTTTGTGTTTTTATAGTCTCTTTTTTACATTTAAATATATTTTATTTTTACTTTTACTTAATAACCCATAAAGAAACTAATGCCCTTTTTTTTTCTTTTTTGTTCCTTACCAAATTTTTAATATTTCATGAATCGCTGGTTGTGCTTTAAACTAATGGACAGTTGAACACATCAGTTTTAAATTTATTAATCGTAATTTATTCTCCAAATAAAATAAAATTATTTTTAGTATTTTTTTAAAAATAAAGCGGAAGTTAATATCTATATAAAAAGAATACGGATATTAATATTATTAATTCATAATTTATTTCAATTAAAATTGATTTGTTTTTATTATCTATAACTGTAATAATTATTGCTACTTCTTTTTTATGTGCAAACATCATTATTACATGACTTTTTGCATAAATTATTACTATTTTGATACAGATATACACAATTAATACATTATTAAATCTATTAAATTTCCATTCTGATCAGCATATAAACATAACAAATAACTTCACTTTTATTATCATGTGTGTAACAATGAGCATATATATGTTCACGTGAGGAAAATACAAAAATATTGGACAGAAGAAAGGTACAAAAAAAAAAAAATTCAAACCTGCTCACCAGACAATGGCGAATATCCCATAAGCAACCTACTGTGACTGTACATAATGTATGGAAACCACTAATCAATTGTGCTTTTAAAAATCAGGAGGAACCTATAAATAAGTATATTTGGCAAAATGGCTGTTGGTTAGTGTTACATTAAAATTCAATATTCAAGAATATAAGCTACCAGGTTCGATATCCATGCTAGGATTGTCACTGGTCAGATCAGCAACACCAGAAGAAGGAAGGAAAATAATTTCTCTTGAAATGTTGTGCATATAATAACTTGTGCATTACTACTAACAGTTGAATGTAATTGGAAAATTTAAATAAAGTTTTTTAAAGACATTCAATACTTTATATTAGATGATGAAAATAGTCCAATATATAAATACAATACCATCAGCACAAACCTTTGGGAAAATATTAGATTTAATTTTTTTTTAAATGAGTTTCTTGCAAGACTATATCACTTTAGATAATTAATAGTAACGTTAGTATTTATTCATAATGGAGATGATCTTACTTAATATTTTACGTTTTATTTCTTGTTGAGCTCAACATTTGTGCAATCCTTTTTTCTTCAGCACTTAACATATTGGATGTATCAACTTAATGTTAAGGTCACTACAGTCATTACTTTATGTATTTTCTCAGCTATATGTATAAATAATACAAATAAAACATTCTGACAACAGTAAAATTCCTTCATTTGTATTTAATGATAGAGAAACCATATAAATGCTTAATGAATATGCAAAGTTTTTCTTCTTTGGAACACTCATTTTTCAATCAATGTATTACTTCTTTTTTGATTGTATTTTTTTCAAACAATTATCATGTTTTATTATCGCAAGGGCAAACAACTCCAACAATGATAGGCATAACTATGTATTTATTTTATAACTATTCAGGCAATACACTGCACCACTAAGGTTACATTTTGCAAAGACAAAACAAATATCCTGACTGGATCTTTATTCAATCATGGTAAATTAATGTGAACATGATTGACTAAAAATCATCCCCACAGTTGCTAATTGTTGAGCTATATGAACTGACAAGCTTCAGAAGCAGTTATAGTCAATGATCTTTTTTTTATTAAATAGCATTTAATATTTTCAAAGATAATTAATTTTATTTTTGAAACATATTAAAACCATGAAGTTACAATATACTTATAATATTACAATATACTGTGTAAAATATATTATTATGTAAATTTGTTGAAATTAAAGATATCTCCAACTGCCACATAAACAACATTAAAATATTGCAGAATTTTGTATATCTAATAGTCAATGAAATAAAATGAGACTTTGTTTCATTAAATTACTGGTAGTTAGATATAAAAATTTCTATGACATTTTAATATTGCTTATATGGCAATTGAAGAGCACGATTTTCAAAAAATCATATTTATTAAACAAAAGTATCACAATAAGCATAATTTTAAAATGCACAACAAAATGCAATCATAAATTACTATTGCTAATGTTATTCATATAATAATCAGCAGTCAAAGTAGATATTATTAATTCTCATTTCAAGAATTTATGTATAAATCTAATGTTTATTAAAACTGGCAAAACTCTCCATATAGTAGTGCCAGTCAGTGCAAACCAGAGTAATCAATGGATGCCATAAAATCCCTATCTAGTGCCTATTCATCCAATATTCCAGACTAGTTTCTAGATTGTGGCTTTCATCAGTACAGAGCCTTAGATCTGAGATCTAGGGATTTTATGCACAAACCCTCTGGCATCCATTGATTACTCTGGCTTGCACTGAGCAGCACTACTGTATGGAGAGTTTTGCCTGTTTTAATAAAAGTTATGAACAAGCATAAGAAATGGTGATCATGTGATGTTTAGTGGTTTAATATCTAATGTTTATTTGAAGCAACTAAACTTCATAATATAATTATCCAACATTATA
The DNA here is from genome assembly GCA_028023455.1 of Epiperipatus broadwayi. Classification (NCBI taxonomy): domain Eukaryota; kingdom Metazoa; phylum Onychophora; class Udeonychophora; order Euonychophora; family Peripatidae; genus Epiperipatus; species Epiperipatus broadwayi. The sequence goes on from JAQFVV010006374.1 coordinate 1,719,096, forward strand.
GTGAACTTTTTCTTTTTTAAAAAAAAAAAACTTTACTAAATTTGTGTAAACTTGAATGCATAGTATAGTTATGCATTTGACTTTTCAAAATTAAAGTATAAATATTCAGAAAAAATATTTTAAAAAATAGTGCATAACATGATTTGTGCTACCTGGCAAAATTTTCAAGCAATGAGCTGAATGAGATAATGCATTTCATACAATGAGCCATAAAATTTTAAAGTATGTATATTAGTCTCTTTCTCTGTTTTTAGCAATATCCTCTTCTTTTATATATTATAATGTATATTTATTTTTACATTCAATTTTAATAAATTGTTTTCTCAGTATTTACAAAAGTACACATAGTAAAAACTTTTAACACAAAAGTCATCAATACTATTTAAAAAAAAAACATTGAACATAGATCAAAATTTATACTTATCTATAAATATAATACATTTAATCCAAATATATTCATAGATATCAAAACTTAAAAATGTTATACTTGTTATAAGTAACTTGACATGAGTAACTTAGTTCATATTTACAACAGAGAAGAAAGCACTGTGACTAAAAAATGATTCTCATATGTTTAACATGATTTTGCTTTTGAATGTTCCAAGGAAAAATGATGTACTTTATAATGCAGACAATTATTTATTTTATGCAATATAGGAGATGAACGGAGATAACAAATAAAAAGAAATGATCTTCTAGAATGACCCCATCAATTAAGTTACAACTGTCTACATAATAAATAAATGTTAAGATTATAAACAAATAAGTGAAAATAATAAAATATCTTTTTTGAATAAAAGACTCAATATTATAACACTCTGTGAGCTAAAGTAATGAATTGTAGATAAAAAAAGTTTAAGAATTTGTATTCTGGACATAGAGAAAACATAACAATATACAGTATGTATTGTTTTAGATAACAGCAATTGATAATTTTATAAATAGCATTTGAATATATTATAGTGGTAAGATTTAAAATATTTCCAGATGATCTGGTTATTTTTTTAAAATATTAATGACAAACAATAACCATGATATAATGATGAAATAGAAAAAGTATTTAAAAGGACTAAAAACACCTTTGAAAAATAATATAAAATTAGTTGTATAATAATAATGAATGATAGAAATATTGTAAAAGGATAAAGAATAAATGATGTAATATTGGAGTTTAAACAGTAAAAATTCTCTCGATACAGTAATGCCTCCCAGTACAAGCCATAGTAATCAATTGACGCCGGAAGGTTTGTGCATCAAAATCCCTATCTTGTGTCTAATCATCCAATATTCCCGCTTATTTTTTGCTTGTGGCCTTCATTAATGAAAAGACTTAGATATGAAAATGCTGCACCTAGATCTTTGGATCTACTGCAACCTTCCAGCAGTCATCTTTTTACTTATTTAATTAACTATAAAGCTATGAACCCAAACTGAAAACATATCAAGGTTTTCAATCCAAGCTCATTCACTCATACTGATATAAACCCAGTTCAGTATCCATATATTTTGATGTCTTTGGTCTTTTAATAATCATAGTCACTATCATCCTTTGCCCCAGGATTGGTGTTAAAACACTAAAACATCACATAACCATTTCTTACACTTACACAAGATTCTAAACAATAACAGGACTATAAGCTAGAAACTAGTCTGAGGATATTGAATGAGTAGACACTAGATAGAGATATTTTGATGCACAAATCTTCTAGTATCTATTGATTACCATGATTTTCAATGGGCGGCACTACTGTATAAAAAGAATTATTACTGCTTCAACAACTTGTGGAAGCATTAGAAATGCTGATTATGTGATGTAATATTGGAGTTTGTCAGATGAGAGTCAGTTGTTGTGATCAGTCTACCAACAGGTTCCACACTTGGCAGATAGCAGAACAATTTTCAGATATTAATGTTAACTGTGAATAACAAATAAGCAGTTCTTAACCAATAATATCTTCTGTTACCTTTTAAAGCAATGTTAATTCATTGAAGACTAATTGTTGCTCCTAAAACAAACAATCTGTTCTGTTTCTCCCTTACTTTTTTCATTCTCTTAAGTTAGTGGAGAACCTAATCATCATGAGATTATCAGAACTTTGGTCATCTCCTTACACTAACAATGACATTGAGATCATACGTGTGTGCAACCATAATTCTAATCTGTAACTACATATGCAGCAATTTTGATTCCAATTCCCTTTTTCACTTTGTTTTAGCTCAAAATCTTAAAAAGTGAGGATAAGATGAACTAGTTTGCCATCTTTGTGAAACAGAACAGTTGAAGCAAGATTTAAGACCGGAAGTACATATTAGCAACTCTAATCCTAATGGCTCATTTCACAGTTTAGCTAGGCTGATGTGTCTAAAAGATTACTCATTAAAGTGATAGATATAATATCAGTAATAGTATTATAAATATAATTATTTTTCTAAATATAGGTACACAGAATGCAAAAAATTTACTTGATACCAAACTATTAAAAATGAGAACAGAGAACAACATTGGTTCACAATTTAAAATCAATGTGCTGCTCTTAGGGAAATTCATTTTCCAAAAGTAAGTAAAACAGGCAAAACTCTCTATATGTACTGCCACTATACATATTGGTATACATATATGTATTGGTGATCATGTGATGTTGATTGGCTCAAAAGTAAGTAGTCATTTAGTAAAAGGATAAGATATTGTATTCCATTTACTATATAGTCTAATTTAGTATCTTTCAAGTTTTGGAATTCCTCATCGTATCAGTGAAAGGCAAATGGTACCAATATTTATTTTATTGATGTCTATGCTCCAACCTTAGATTCAGAGAATTCAAAGAAATAAAGCTTTTATTTTTTGATGGATAGCATTATTACAGCAATACTATTAAGATATCAACCAATTAGTAGACTTGCATCAAACGTTATTGAAAATAATGGTATTGGTATTATGAATACAAATAGTCCATTGGATTGAATTTTAGACTCAACACATGAATTGACTATTATAAATCTTTTAATGAGGCAGAAGAGATCATAGATACATCCACAAAATTGTTAGATTATATTATAGTTAGGAATCAGAATATAAAAGCAATTCATATTACATAGATACTTAAGCTGTATATTATTGGTGGATTGTACACACACTTCAATCACATTCATAAAAAAATTAATGTTTGTTCTTTACAAGCATTTTCTATACATAAATTTCAATAGTTACTAAATATTAAAATTACTAACTTGGACTTTCAGGACAGACATATTACTGAGATATGGCTTTCTCTTAAAGTGTGTAATATGAATACAATATATTTATTTTTAAATGAACTAAAAAAAATCGACTAGTTTCCTGACAATGATATTATTAATAATAATTGATTTTAAAAAAATATGTAGAATTTTCTGCTTGACAGAATAATAAATTAAATATGGAACTTCATAATAAATATAGAGATTTACAGATAGAAATTTGATGAATGACAAGAAGATTAAAAAATTATTTAATGACTGCAAACAAGGTGTAATCATTCATTGAATGTGGCCACATTAGATTATTTTTGATGTACTGAAAGTAACATATGGATTTGAAAAAACAATCTTGTTAAATCCATATATGGCATTCTATTATATAATGACAATATCTTGAACCAGTGAAAGGCATATTTTGATTATCTTCTGAAAATGATAGAAAATTGAGATGATGACTATTAATAATATTTTTTTTTATTTGCTCATTTAGATTTGGACAAAGATATCCTGCCAAAGTTAAAACAGCTATTTGCAATCTTAAAAACAGAAATACTGCAGATCCTGATAAAATAGTAGTGATATGTTAGCTTCAAAAATATTGGATTTTTTAGGAATATATGGATTCATGAAGTGCATCACCTGACTTACAGATGCTTCTATTAATACCAATTTTTAAAAATAAAATAAATATTTCAGATTGCAATAATTATCATGGAATATCATTATTATCCACTACATCAATGATACTTTTAAGGATTCTTGTAAAATAAGTTGCTTCAAGTCATAGATAAATAGTTATCAAAGAAATAATGCAGTTTTAAAAAATCCAGAAGCACTATCTATATTCATGGGTTTTGTTGCTAGGTAAAATTGTGGAAAATAGTTAGGAACAAAAGAATAATTCATACATTGCTTTGCTTTATTATGATAAGACATTTGATTCAGTTTATCAAACATATAAGCAGTTGCTTAAAATTAATTAACTGTCTAATAGCTTTAACATAATGAAATGAGAGTAAGTGTTATCATTACAAATAGAAAATTTAAGGCATTTGAAAGAAAAATTCTTGTTACCTTACCCAAAATTATTTTTGATTTTTATAAAAGTTGTCATTGGAACTGTTCAAAGCAACTTATTAAAACAAAAATCAAGATGTAAGATAGATTTGATGGTGAGATTTTTAATTTAAATTTATTTAAAATGATAAGTATTTCATTTTCTTGGATTTTGTACCTACTGTATGCTGATGATTGTACTATTTTTGCCAGTTTAAAATACATAAAATGCATTTAATGTTTAAAAAGTAGCATACAAAGACTTTGTTCAAATAATTAACATTTTAAAAAACTCATGGAAATAAATATACAGCAATTGTTAACTTAGTAGGTTATCAATTTGAGAAAATAATCCAACCTAATTACTTTAGTAAATTTATAAATAGAAAAATGGACTTGGATAGATATAGCACAGATTCCAATGTGCTGCTGCTGTTTTTAACAAAGCTGCTATTTTATCAAATTTATTGAAGTGGAAATGAAATTCTTATGAATGCAACATAAACACATTAGAAAAGTTCGACTTAAGGATACTCCATAATTTTTTTATAAAAATAACTAGATCATTAGACCAATCAATATGTTCCTTAACTTGCTGATTGTAAAACTATAGGGATCATTATCATAGGATCACATTTTCATTTAATTGGATATGTAAAATGTATGCAGACGTGTATACATTATAAAGATTGTCTAAAAAAACATTCCAAAGAAGTACAATGATGACTGTTTTCATTGAGAATATATGGCAGAAATTATAATTAGTCATGGAGTTGATGTAATTTAAAAAAAAATATTCTGCAAAAGTTAAAAGATTAGTATTGCAAAATATAAAAGGAAAAATAGACCAGCATATTCTACATGTGAATACAGATTGGTTTATATAGATTATACAAAACTCATCTCTAGAATATTTTTTTTCTTCTCTTGTAATTAGAATAGATATATCCATTGTTTGGCTGCTTCTGATAATGATAATAAGCTGAGAATAAAAAATAAAAAAGAGTTGAAAGTTGTTTTTAAATATTTCTAAAAAAAAAAATTGTCACTAAAAATGTATGTTTTAAAATGCACAATAAAAGAATTTGCACAAAATGGTCTTAGAAGATATTTCATTTAGATTGAGTTCTGATTCAAAATAGATATTAAAAAAAATATTAAGAGTGCACATCCTAGAGATGATATAGATTCTGATCATATTTTAGTAGGGGAAAATTGGAATTACTATTTCAAAAAATAAAAAGTACTGTGACAAAAAAATATTAATAATAATAAAATAAGCAAGTGATAAATTAAAGGAGATATTTAAAAAAATCAAACTTATTGGATAATAAAATAGAAATAACAGAATGCTAAATGATAAAGTAAATAAAGATGAAAGATGGAAATTATTCAAGAAAAATGTAAAGGATATACCAAATATATATATACAAGATTATGAAAAAAAGTAAAAGAATAAAAATGACTTTATTAAATTATAGAGAAAAAATATGAATTATATAAAGGTAGAAATTTATTCAGAAAGTTTAATAATAAAGTAAGATTAAAATAAATAAAATGTAAGATATAATGATTAAAAGTGGATGTAATGCAACAGAAATATTGTAAAAACAAAAGGATTGGCTCATACAAAAGACAAATTATTAAATCAAATGACCAAAAAAGGCAAATTATTAATTAAAGAAACTAAAAATAATGATCAGCTTGTTCTCATATTTAACTTTCCTCTCTAAAAATTGATAATTTTTTTATTAATTTTATATTACAAAGATACATTTATACTCTTTAATTTATTCTTAAATATTATCATCATCATTGGCTATAAAACTCCAATTTTATTTTCTACTTCTCCCTTTGTCTTGATGTAAATCACTCACATACAGATAACAATTTCCTATATATTTTTTTGTTTGTTTTATTTCTATTCTGCTAAAAATATTGATTACCTTGAAGAATATATCCAAGCCATTCTCTATTTTTATTTTTACTTTTATCATGTATATTTTTTCAATATTGTAATGCTACATAGAAACAGGTGTGAATTATGAAATAGGAAACCATCATCATTCCTAAATAATGAACTAATCTATAAAATTAAATATAAAAAGAATAATAATGAATATAATCAAATATGAGGAATGAGCCTGAGACATCATAGATCAAAGATCAGCACTAAACTTACAATAAGTAATTATAAGTTCACCATTATTATTCATCATCATGAATAATCTACAATAAAAATAAATCAACAGACAATCTTATGAATGGATTTGAAATGGGTCTACTATAAACAAGGCTAATTACTTAGCCCATGCCAAACCTAGAGTAGCAAAACAACATAATAATTTTGATGCACAAACTTAAGTGGTAATTCATAAGAATATAATAATTAAAAAAAATAATGCTGGAATACTAAAACATGCTGATCATCATCAATGTTTAGGTCACTTAGTAGTATTTACTGGCCAACTATAAACTTAACCTCTAAATAAATAATTAAATACATTAAAGATCAGCCTTTTCAAGCTATTGTGCATGTGCTTTTACGAGTGTTAATAATAAATGAATACTTTCACTCCCAATACAAGATATAGTATTCATGAAAAAATAAAATGAATCCACTTATTCTTTCCAACCCAAATGCTTATACATGGGCAAATCTTAAGTACTGGAAATGAAAGCGTGAGGATAGACCACTCACTTTAAATTACTGTTTACGATGTCTGAAGTTTCATTTGACAGTAACATTTATAAATTCTAGATAATTTTGTCGATGTCATTCATTCAGACATCGTAAACAGTAATTTAAAGTGAGTGGTCTATCCTCATGCTTTCATTTCCAGTACTTAAGATTTGCCCATATATAAGCATTTGGGTTGGAAAGAATAAGTGGATTCATTTTATTCTTTCATAAATACTATATCTTGTGTTGGGAGTGAAAGTATTCATTTATTATTAACACTTGTAAAAGCGCATGCACAATAGCTTGAAAAGGCTGATATTTAATGTATTACAATTTATAAAACACAGCGCTATAAATTGAGAGTGACATTTAGTAAATTCTAGATAATTCCGTCGACATCATTCATTTAGACATAGTAAACAGTAATTTAAAGTGAGTGGTCTATCCTCACGTTTTCATTTCCAGTATTTAAGATTTGCCCATATATAAGCATTTGGGTTGGAAAGAATAACTGGATTCATTTTATTCTTTCATAAATACTACATCTTGTGTTGGGAGTGAAAGTATTCATTTATTATTAACTCTCATAAAAGTGCATGCACAATAGCTTAAAAAGGCTGATCTTTAATGTATTACAATTTATAAAACATAACACTATAAAATAAATGCTTATTTATAAATAATTAAATTAAAATGTAGTTCATGGACTTTAAAAGACATCCCCTTTGCACCAACGAACATTAGAGAAATAATAAAATCATCAACTGGATGTTCATAAATACTAAATATAACCCTTTTTATATAACAGACAAATATGCATGAATACAGCTCAGAGAGCAAAAGCTTTATAACTGTTTCTGTGATCAAAAGATGTAATACAAACATATAATATTCTAAACTATTTTGGATTGAATAAATTCACTGGAATATCTTTAAACAATAAAATATAAATTTATTCATTAGAAACAATAAAATGAAATTAATGTCTGCTGAGTATACCATAATTATAAATTCAGCATTCTGATTTTGATTAATACAATAAGCTACCATATTGTGATTTACAAATACCTCATAATAGATTTACATAAAACATACCTAAATATAAGCACACTGATGTGTGGTATAAGAATTTATAAACATATTTGAAGTGTTATAAACCTATAAATGAAATTCATTTTTATAATAATTAATGACTGATTTAACATACATGAATGTACATGGTAATGTGTGCACACACTGATGTTTATAAAAAAAATAATCTAATAAATCATATATTTTTTCAATGAATAATTAATTCAATGTTAAAAAACAAAATGCATATATATATAAGCACTCATATGTGCTGTATAATAGTTTAAAAATTAACATTTTTGAAGTGTCATAGATTTATAAAAAAATTTGATTCATTTTTAATAATATATATATACACACATATGTGTGTGTATAAAAAGAATAGTATGAATTAAAACTATTAATTAGTCTTCTTTTTTATGATTAAGTAAAACTTTTCTTTAATATATATTACTCTTTTAACAGACCATCAAAGTTTTCCTTTTTTTTTTTAGCTTACTCCTAATTAATTGTAAATGTCATTAAAAATACTCCAGCAAGTGGTTTGGTTTCCTAATGCAGAAAAATTTTTGAAATGTGTTTTTTTTTTTTCAAAATAAAATTGTCTATGAATCAATTCTTTGTTTTTAGACTTATAATTCAAGCAAAAATTATTCACTTGTTTTACTTTTAAATTAGAGATTTTAACAACTATCAATTTCACTAAAAAGTTTCATTTTTAATAAATAAAACTGAAAATGGTTATTTATTACTTTCTTTCATTACTCAGGTTTTAGATGAATAATTTACTAAAAAATTATTGACCATTAAAACCAGATGATATCTGTAAGTACTTTATATAGACAATGCAATACTTTTGTCTGTGCTTCCTGGCATATTGATAAAACTGTGCATATAGTATGGTAATCTCTTGGTAAGATGGTCCCTTCTAAAACCAAAGACTGACTTATTGTCATTTTCAGGAAATCCAGTAACTGTGGCCTATAGTGAGCTCCTTTCAGTGTCTATGCCATTTAATACACACACATATGCAGGCTATAAACCATGAAAGCTGGACCTTGCTTCCATGTGAATCCAAACTCTACCAATGTGAACTAGCAGTGGCTGGATAACTGTCTTATGCCTTCAGTTATAACTCCATAATCATTAAGCTGTCATAATCTGTAAAATTTCCCCAAATCTTTTTTTCCAACTTTTTATAGTCAGGGTAGAGTTTAAAAAAAACACAATAATTAAAAGCAAGTTTTCTTTACCTTGATTGAAAAAAGTTAACGACTGTTTTCAATTTACCTTAACCCTTTCAAAAACAACTTTGTAGTATTTTTATCAAAATATGTTATACAAGCTTTAATTTAAAAAAAATTTAATCTAATCAAAATAGATAATGGAATTTTATAATTACCAGTATGTGTATTGCAACATAAAAACATGTTTGTTTTAATTTCAAAATAAGAATTAATAAAATATTAATTTATATTTTTTTAATTCAAAATTATTTAATCCTTCACTGTTATTTCAGTGTAATATAGAAAATATCTAAAAAAAATGTTGTCTGTGTTTATTTCTACTTTTATGTACACACATACTACTATGTTGTTGTATGCTGTGAAATACATAACCATCTCAATATGCATATAAATATTCTTATATCCCCCAAATATTTTATAAATTTGAAGATTTTATTATTTTTTCCTTTTTTATATTAGCCAAAGTTTCTGCTCAAGAAAATGACCATTTAATATTTTATTTTTATTTAATTTTAATAATTGATAGAATGACTACTTCTCTTTATAGAAAGGACATTTAGCTATTAGAATTTACATTTTATTTTTTCACACAATTTTTATAATCCACAATACAGATTTCCTCCTTATTGCATTATTATTATTGCTTACTGATATTTTTTAATTATTATTTCATTTATATTAACGTTTATTGCAACTACTTTTCAAAATCCATTAACATTATTCATTATTTTTTCACCTTATTTGAAAGCATTATTTTATTATTAGTATATCTGATACAATACAATCTCCTTTTATAGCATAACAATATTTTTATCTTCTTTTATTCCATGATTCTGAAAAATCAATAATCCTAAAAAAATATTATTTGAAATAATTCTTACTCTTATCTCATAATTATTTTATTGAGACTTTTTTTCTTTTCCCAGTGAAATTGCTAACATCTTATAAAAACTTCCCTTCTTAAACCAAGTATCAATGAGTAATTTAATTCATAATAATATTTCCTAAGCAAAGTTCATGATCAAATTATTTTTTCTAAAATAACATTATCCAAGTACTCACTGTTCAGACAATTTACTCCAAAATTCTATTTTATCCTACAAAAGCACGACACTTTACTTTGACTTGCTAATGATGTTTCTATCATTACACTTTTTTAATTTGTCTTCTGAATACTTGATGTTTTTTCTCCCTAAATATTCTCATTCTTCATTATGTTTACCATTGGAATTTTCATTGTTCTCCACCAGTACTACATATTTTTAAAAAAACTACATACTTTTTTTTAAATAATTTTAGCGATAATATTGATTGTTTATAAAAAACAAAATTGAAATAAATTAAATTCACCAATAATGCACAAACTTAAAATAAATCTTGCTCTTTTTTAAATGAAATTATTGATAACAGATTATATTAAGTTGCTTTCATCCCTTCAATAGTCAATGTTTAAATAAATATATTATCAGTTATCTCCCAAACTGCAAGCCTCAAGACCTTCTAGTTTTTGAATTCTTCTTATTTTATGATCAAGTACCAAATTCTTGATTACTTCTAATCAATGAGAATAATAATCTCTATGATATCTTTCATAATCCTATTATCTCTAAAAAAAAAAAAAAAACATTTTTTAAAAATTTCTTAGCACTCTTTTCACATTTATTTTTTTCCAAGACATCAGTATTATAAAATTCCATACTTTTGGTTTTTAATTAAGTAATGTATGAAGAAAGCAAAAGTTTAGAATTTTTTATTGGGTTTCCCAATGAAAATTTTATAACTTATTGAGTCATTGAAGATCAAGATTTATTGTTGATTATCTTTTTCATCATTGCATTGTTTTATTTTTTATATTAAATAGTTTTATTAATGTTCAAATGACATTTTAAAAATTGAATTGTATTGCACACATGTGCATCAATTATCCTCTCCAACAATATCTTAAGTCTAAATAATTCCTCATTTTTTAAATTCCCTTTGATGTCCATGATTATTATTTAAAATATATTTTCAATAACTCCTACCATGTTTATCAGTAAAATGAATAACAATGTATGTTCATCTGTGTTTATTTAAAAAATCCTTGCATAACACTTACCAAACACCAAGAACTTTTCAAAAATCATATCTTAAATTTTTAATAAATATTCTTACTTTTTTTCATTACTTTATATAAAATACTTTTCTTGTGAACTTCATTCAATTAAAATTCCCTATTTTTCATTCAGATAATTCTACTTTCCTACATTCATATTCTCTAAACCAACAATAACTTTTCATTATACTTTTATCAAATGGGTTCTTTAATCAATGCAACCAAATCTTCAAAATCTGAAAAATTTTCAGATAAAATTTTAAAATTGTATTCTGAATTTATTTTGATGCTTTATCATTTTTATAAACTGTATTATGAACTAAACCATTTCTCCTCATGGCAAAATTATTCCTGCTTATTCATACTTCAAAAGATAATAAATATTTCTACTAATATTGTTTCTGTATCTCTTCTAATTAATTACTAACTTCTATTCTTTACTTGTAATATTTTAGCTCCAGTAACTATATACATATAAAAAGGTGAAGTAGTTTGAAACAGCCAACACTATGGAGTAAAAAAGCCCCTATAATAAAAGGACACTTCCCATGAACCAGGATGACAATTTTCCTCACTTTAGCCATCTGGTTACTACGATTCAACTGATCTTCAAAAATAATAACTGTGATTTAATCTCTACATTTTGTAAAATCATAGAAAAAATTAAGGTAAAAGACTGAATGGTAGCCCCTATGGGAATATTCAGATATCTAGACAATTTGTCAATTGCCTGAAACCTAAATATTCCATCCCCAAAAAATCCAGGAACTCTCAAGTATGAACAATCCCTTGTAGCTACAAGCTTAACCACGTATTGCTGAAGTATTGAGCACAGGATAAACCATAGATAGCAATGCTAAATGAACATAGAAATATATTGTATTCAACTTGTATTTCTACTTGATTAATAAATTCTAATTTTAAAAAAGTAATGAAGATTTGAACATTTTTACATCACTGTTTTATCTCTAAATAGAAATTGCTAAATATTCATTTGTTGACCAATATTAGATGTTTAATTGGAATGATTATTTTCCAGCTACCTGAAAAAAAATCCTGAATCTGATTGAAACTTGAAAAAAAATTCAAATCTTACCCAACTGCAATTCCTACCCAGATCATGGGCATAATAAGAAGATGCGCTTCCATAATAGTATGTAGCCTTCAATATAACTCATATATAAAAACATGTTAATTTATTTACAAATTTGGAAAAATCAGGCAATATTCCTGGATACTTCAGTTGTTATTTATCGCAAAACACATACTTGAGCAAGATATTTTTTTCTGTCAAATTGTTCTGTTCAGGAAGGGGGTTATATCTCTCTTTATTAATTCTATATTCTTCAAAGTTCCATTCTATAAGCATTTTTATTCATATAAATAATCTATTATAAATAATGCAATTTAAAATTTGCCGAGGGTAAGATATTAGATTTTAATCTATTTTTTAATGAATAGTTTTTTTATTTTCTTCACTTGGTCAAGAAATAACTTTAGCTTCTTTTATTAAATTTTGATCTTCAAAAAAAACAAAAAAACAATATTCATACTAACAATGTTAACCTGAATTTGAATTGAATTTAAAATATCTTTCCACCAGATGCCACATATGAGAGGCATGAAAAAAGTAAACTATAAAAAAATATTAAAAAATACAAAATAATAAGAAAATATATTTCTTTCTTTATCCAAAAAAAAAAAAAGAGTAAAATAATTTTAATGGCTATAATAAATCTGATAACTGCAATTTCAAAGTAAAGAATTGACTTTTTTAATCTTAACATTCGACCAAATTTATGAAAAGGAATTGAAACATTAAGCTGTTATTGCATTTATTTTTAAGTTTAAAAAAAATCTAATACATAAAATATAGGCAGCTATAAGTTTTGCATTTCATTATTTTGACATTGCTTTACTGACTAAATTATTTATCAAGCTATTATTTAATATGTTTACTTTTTGGAATACATTTCTAACTAAAACGTTTTGATTTAATATACTTCAATCTCATAAATAATGCAAAATATAAAACAAGAGCTATTCATTTTGCAATTGACCTCATATCTGCATTTTATTTATTATGGATAATTTGCATTTAATACATGTACCATTATCATTTATTTTTGTATACATTACTTTTTATATTACTTTGCTTGCTAAAATATAAATTATTTTCAAGAAGAACTACATTTTATAATAAATATATACATTTTCTCTTATGAAATAATTTTTTACTTTAATGGAACACAATTATTGCCATTAATTAATAACTTATGAAATATTTTTTAATTGTTTTGCTTGCTTAAAAAACTGATTAGTAAATTTGATAATAAATATGTTATGCGTGTACATCTTATGGATTCTTTGTGTATTGTCATCTGTAGAAAACATAGTTGAACAGTATCAACCTAAACCTCATTACTATCTAATTTCTGAGAGAAAAAAAACTACTTATAATATAACGTTTGACTTTTAGAGATTCTTCTAAACTCCTCAAATATAATTGTTCTTTGTATTTCTTTATCCCAATTACTTTTTAATAATGTGAAGATCATTTTCTCTCTTTCATCAAAGTTTTTTCAGAAACTTCATATTCTAATTATGTTTAAAATTAATTTCTATAATTTACAACCCAAAATTTTGCCTTATATTGAATATTAGTCTTTTATTTTATATACAAATCATTGTAATTTATTCTTTACTTATCTTGATGACATAATAGATCTTTGTTTATTATAGGAATCTTCTCACAATTTTCCCTTCTGATAAAATTATTCAAGTTTATTAGCATGTTTTTCCATGAGGATCTAAATAATATGCACATAAAGTATTGAAAACATCTTGTAGTTAATATTGTATATCAAAATATATGTGAATGTTTTGGGTTTCTTTTCAGAATTAAAAGCAATCTATCAATAGTAATTTAATTTTAAAAAGATATTTCTGGAAACTGTTTTTAAGCAATCTTATTTAATCTTATTAAGAACAAAATTATACTTTTTTTAATTTTTTTTTTTTTATGTCAAAGGGTTGACCAGGAAGCAAACCCAGGCCAGCTGCTTGGAAGGCAGCTATGATAATTGCTAGGCCACCAACGCTTGACAAATTATACTTAATATCAGTTTTTAATGAATTGGTATTTTCATTTGAATGGATATTACTTTCAAATATATACATTTTAAATATTAACAATTGTTCATTTCTGATTTTTTTTTATGTACCCAAGTTGCATAGTCTATGTTGATGAGCAATAGAAATAAACAATTGTCAATAAAGATTTGATATAGAATATTTAATATTAATTCAAACATTTAGTTTTTTGTTCGAAGTAAAGACAAATTAATAATTTTGTTGACTAAGTAATTAATGTCTCTAGGATTTGTGATTCATTTCATTATCCATGTTTTTAACTAGCTAACTTGCAATGTATTCTGAATTGCTTGCAGTCAGTCACTCTTCTTTTAGACTCATGAAAAGTAAAGTTTTTAGCTTTTTTCTTTTTTTTAAGAGTATTTTGGGCAGTTGTAGATACCATATATTTAAATCTGAAAGATTTAAAAAAAAAAACTAGTTGTAGTAGGCAAAAAAAAAAAAAAGCTTATTTAAAAAATTTAAATAGTTAAATCCATTTACATCTGAACTAATTCAGATAAAGTAAAAAAAAGAATACTATTTAAAACGTTTACATTCATTTAACTACTTATCAAATAAATAGCATTTCAAAATAAGAAGCAGTTGAAGGAATTTATTTATCTATAATAGTTAAGCTGCAAGGATAAATAATTTATTTTAAATATTAATTTCAATAAAAATCTTTGGTTCAAGTTCATTCTATTATTGTAAAACTCCTGGATATCAAAGAGACAAATAAGCTAATGTAACAATTTTCTAAAGAAGTGTTTTTTTTCTTCTTTTATTGTTGTTCAAATGCTGTTATTAAAACTGATTATATATATATTTTAATATTATATAATTTTTAAGATTATGAAAAATCAAACTGAATTAAAATGTGTACAATATGAAATAAAGAAAGCCAGTCAAAATATATTTTTTATATATAAAAAACTTAAAACGACGACATAAGAGATCTTAAATTTGAAATAATTGACTTATATTTCATATGTATATTTAAAATGGTTAAAAAAATTTCATCCATACATCAATTAAAAAAAAAAAAAGACAAGTCATTTTAATATGATACAATTTCTCAAGATATCCAATAACTCATTAGCCATATTTGACTAAAACGATTTTAAAAACACACAGTTGATGAAAAAATATTTAAAGTTCATACAAATATAACAACAAACATAATAAATCTGTTAGAAACTGGATATTATATGGTTTATATCATCAGTTTTTTTTTTCACCAAGTGACGCACAAACACAATTTGTTAATAAAAATGTACATAATGAGGAAAAACAGTGTAACAATATTTAAAAATAATTTTAAACTTAAAAAAAAAAACACTGAAGGAAGGGGGAAGGGTTATAGGGAGTGAATTTAATTTATCAAATATATATAAAAGATAAAAAATTTAAAAAAGAAAAGAATTTCAACTTTTAAGAACACATAATTAGTTGCATATATATATTGGATATTATGCAAAATAATTTGCAAATTTTGAATTGTTTTTTAGTTTAGTACAGAGATTGAATGGTGGATTCAAAAGCGTTGTAAATTAAAATTTCACTTTTCACTTCTGATTCTTAAATCAAATTTCACATGATCACTCAAGCATCTAATTATTCAATTATGTTTTTAACTGCCTTGGTTCATTTGATTCAAGGATTTAACATCTAACATTGATTAAATGTCTTATTTTCTAAATAAATAACGGTAGTAGTCTTGCATTGGTGGTCGAGAGGTCAGCGCGACTGCCTTGCACTTGCAGGTAGTTGCTCGGGTTGCGGGTTCGCGTCCCGGCCGATGCTATGACATTTTAAAAAATAACGGTAGTATTTCTTTCAATACTAAACTAATTATAAAGATATTTTCAAATTAAAAGGTGAACATTTTTACGGAATCATCGATTAAGTTTTTTGACTATCAGTTATTAAAATAAAACTTTATCGATTACAATCAAAACATTCTAAGACATTCTTTAGACATTTATTAAATTGGAAAGATAACACAATCATCAACATCTTATAAATTTAAAATCCAAGAGGATAACATCTTTGTTTTTGCCTTTAATCAGTTCACAATAAAAATTCAATCATCAAGCCTATATTGCATCACTGGTAGCTGTTTCATGAAATTGTGTATAAATTATTCAGGAGACGTTTGACATAAAAATGGATAACAAAATTGAATCTAGTCGCCATTTGTGTTTAGCATCACTTTTCATTTTCAGTGATAAAGATTTTCTACTAGTAGTTTTCATTTACTTCATCTAATGAAAGCTGGATATTATGAATTAATTTTACGAACATCCTACTAATTTCAAACACTGATATAAAGTTTTGAAGTTATCATAATCAAATGATTTCTTTCACCAAATTGATAGCAACAGTATTTAAATTGAATTTTCCTAAAAACAAAAATCATACCTATAATGATTCTTAATTATTTAAAAGTCAGATGGAGTTTTTTTTTTGGTAATTATTTATCTACCCAATAAAATTGTTCAAAATATTAGTAATGCAGAAGAAACAATTATATCTCATAATTATTGCAGTCTTTTTTTATCTCCTTTATTTTTATAAATAAAAACCATAGAAATATCGTTAAGATTAGACAACGCAGCATTGCAAATCCATATTCTCTTTTAAAAATTACAAATTTTTTAGGCTAATTAAACACTTCTATATTTTAAATTTTTTTCAGATATCTCATTGTGACTCAATCTTTCAAAATTTAATGTTAAAAGAGGTATTTTAATTTGGATTAAATTGGATACTTGTGTCCAATCTAAATTAATAGATAGTATATATGAATCATTAAAAGCCATGATCAGAATTTTTGTATTATTATTCAAAAAATAATCAACTGCTCTTTCCATTTGTTCAAAAATTAAAGGCCCTGGAAAATATCTGGTAGTTCAAAAATGGTAAAATTTATCTATAAAACTAAAGTAATTTTTAGCATACTAATAACTCAAGCAGATGTGAAAACTGAACTTAACTATACTTGGACTGTAACAGAAAAAGATTGAAAAAACTACAATTATTAAGAAATATTATAGCTATTCCCTACAGCAAAAGTATTATAATTTCAAATATTTCACTGAATAGATTAATGGTTTTACAGAATCAAGAATTTTTTTTTATTGATAAGCCAATGAAAGAAAAGTAAATATACAATCATATATTGTCTTTCTTATTTGATCAAGAAATTTGACTCAATTAATCAAGAATTTTATACCTATTCCCCATGAAAAGCATATTTCTTTATTCAGAGTATTGAAGTAAAACATTACTACTATTAGTAAAATATGAAGAAAATATATTAGTGTTTTAATATAGACATTGCAAGCTTTAATTTTGTTTTTTTATTTTTATACCAGTGATTTCTGGATATTTTATCTTCATGAAACAGCCATCAAGGTGCAATATAAGATAGTGGAATTAATCTGAATCAATTAAAAGTTAACTTCATTTTCTTGGGTTTTAGGCTCAGTATATTAATGATTACTAATTCAAAGATGATCTACAGAACAATGTAATTTATAAAGAACTTGTTTCAATAATTAATATTTAAACAACTCAAGTACTTTAACAGACAATGAAAAATGTCAACAAAATTCAAATTTGAGTTTGAAGTTTATCCATTTACAACATCCAAATGTTTTTTTAAATAGGAATACAAACTTAGAAGTTGAAGTGCACATAGATCCTAGTGAATAGAGATATATAGGTTATCTATTAATGTAATAGATAAAATGAGAAAAATTATTTAAGAATGTTCCATAATATTCATAAAAATATGATGGCAAAATAATAACTGATCACTATATTGCCCATTTGTTCAATGTAATGATTTTAAATCTATAATTTCAAAAGTTCATTTTCATTGAACTGAGCACATGATTCCTAAAAAATACTTTATGGTAAGCCTGAGCATGGTTTTCATGAAAAAAAAAAAAAACATTTGCATTTTAAAAATTATCTAAGAAACTCTAAACAGAATGCAACTGATGATAGAATACAATAAAGAATTACTATCAGACAAGATCTTTAAAAGCATGAGGAAAAGTAATTGTACATAAAAAATTTAAAAAGACAGAATTATACAATTAAACTCCAAATGGGAAACATTTCCACATACAATCATCAGAAAAATGACTTTTAACTTTTATTGTTTATCAAATAAAGAGAGTTAGTAATCAAATAATTAAAAATTAATATCTTAAATAAAATACAATATAATTATAGTCTATAAAATATAAAATATTTGTATACTTAATTCCACATAAAAAATATTTTAAGTTTGAATATCAAGATAAATCAGAAAATTTCATTTTACATTCTTAAAAAGCAATACACAATTATTCTATGTAAGGACAGTGACAGTAGATTGTAATGAATGCTAATATTATTTATTAATATTTTTTAATGTGTAGATAATTCTCTGAATAGTTGTATTTTTATGAAGAATGCCATGAAGTTTGTCAAATTGGCTGATCCAATATATGTTTGTTTGTTCATGAATAAAACAAGTATGATTTAATGTTATCTAAAATTTTATGCATGTTATTTTACTTGCAAAGAGCTTGAGTACCAAATTCATTGCCATACATTAGACAATTTAAACATTTGTAATCAATAAACCATTTGTAATTGGGTATAATGCATGATTCTGTTTTATGGCAAAGTATATAGATAAAATATGAAAGACACTATTAGAAGATCCACTTGAATATTATTTTCTTCATGATTTTGAATGATCACTTAATGAATTATAGATGTGAGTCAAATGACTAATGTAATTTGTAATCAATAAAAAATATATTAATGATAACTAAAAGATGTGTCTATACAAATAAATAATAATCAAAACTCCTCTAACAATCCTTCATAAAAAGCATGTGTATGTTTTTTTTATTATTATTAATGGTATATTTACTAGTTTTTTACTTATTACTAATATCAATATTATACAGGATATTATAAATTATATTAAAGAAAAGAATCTTAAATCTTATAATTTTTATTAGTCATTCATTAGACTGGAGATTATCTAATAATAAATAATATTTCTGTAGTGTAATCTTAAACCAGTCTATATTGAAATTTTTATAAAAAGACAGAAAAATAAAATGTTATATTCAATCCCTAATATCAGATCTTCACAATAAAGAATTAAAGTCACTTGCAGTTCTGGTGAGATTATATTAAAGAGATTCTGCTGATTTATTGTTTGATGATGCTACACAAAATAAAATGCAAAACTGCAAAATCACCACTGGAACCTGGAAAGTATAGAATATGAATAAAATAACTATTGATATAATAAAGATTATGCAATTTTATTACACATTGTCATCTTGGAAGCAGACTAAAATATATTACAAAAATTTAAATTAAGATAATACTATTCAAAATTATGAATAACAAATAAAAAATGGTCTAGTGTTTGTTGAAAGAGCAATACATGAACTTTCAGTGGGTATAATCCAATGAGTGATCAAATGGAATCAATTTAATCTTAGGAGCACCTATTAACCATTACTATAATACAAACCCATGATTCAACAATATATTGAAAAAAAAGTTTTGAAAAAATTATATAAATTTCAATTAAACCTTGCAGGAAAGAAAAAATAAATAGAATGCTAAAGTTGAGAAAGGCAAAAAAGTATTGCTGCAGAAATGAAGAAGGAGAATATCTAGTATGTTTCATTAAATTTATTGATCTTTTTATTTGAAATAAATTTTCAATAAAGTCAAAGTACTTATACATATGAACATCATTAAAAAAATATGGATTGAAATGATATTTGGAGCATGAGAAAACTATGCATGAAATTCAAATGAAGCAGAATAAGTCATGATTGATGAACTGCAGTTGGGCTGTATTTTGACAAACATTAATAAACCATAAAAATTAAAATGTTTATCAAAAGATAAAGTGATAAATGAAACAAAAAGAAAACATAATTAAAAATAAATATATTTTGAGGGATTGAAAAATAATAGATAAAAAAAAGCAAGAAGAAATCTTAAAGCAATATTTGATGAGGCATTAAAAATTAAAACAAACTTTGAAAAACTAAAGTAATTATTCAGGGACTGTATTAAATCAAAAAAAAAAAAGCCAGTTTCATAAAAATCAAAATATTGATGAATGGATTTTAACCAGAATAAGAAAAATTAAAACTGAAAAACCATGCAGAACAATTTCAGCTCAAAGATATATTAGGTCATGAAAGAATGAGAATAATAATATAGAAAATCAAATTAGTACCAATATCATTATCAAAAAGTAAAATCACAATGAATGAAGGCATTGCATCAAAAGTTTATAAAAGTGCTGAAGAATCAGTAAAATTTCTAGACAAATTATGTTAATTAATCTGGAAAACCACAAAATAATCATATTTTTGGTAAACAAATTTATTAATGTGCATGTCAACTACTGATGATCCACAAATGATGAATAGTGTAATGATCTTCAAGATGATAGATAAGAGTAAATAACCACTAAATAGTGTCTGTTCAAAACTGCTGTCTATGCCTTTGCAGAATAAAATGTTGGTTCATCAAAGAATATATGTTTGCATGTACACAGTCTTTTTTGTATGCTTTCTGTGTTATTTTACATTCCTGTATTCAGTCACTAAAGTTAATTGCCATTGGTCATCTGATTGGATAATTGTGACAATGAATGTGTTTATTCAACCACATATCTATATTTTCATTCATCCACAGTAATTCTGAATATTTTTTTCTCTTTTCTGTATATTCAAATACTCAGAAATGGAAAATATGATATGATAAATGTAGGAGAGTGGAACCCATAGACAGAATTTTTTTCATATGACAGCGAAATCACTAAGTCATATTACAATGAGGTTTAGAATAGCTGCTTCAACTCAGTAGAAATTATTTAATAAAAAATACTCTATTTAAGGATTCCTATGCAACTATAAAAGAAGATAATCCAAAAGGTGTTATAAAATGATCTGTTTCAATCAATCTGATTAGGCCCTTATACCTGAAGTAATAGTAATATTTATAAAAACAGTAACTAATTATATTTAAGTAAAATGTAATGTTAGTAATAAAAATATTTTAATTTTAAATCTTTAAATAGATAAATCTATAAACTTTGCTTGAGGAGAACTTTGTAAGACTTTAATAAAAGCAGCACTTGCTAAAATATTGTTAAGATTTAAAAATGATATAACCAAGATTAATGAAATTCATTATTCACAGGAAGAAAATTTAATTAAACAGATAGAATGACTACAAATTGTGAAAGAGAAAATTATTGACTGTAAGGAAACTGCATGGTAATTTTTTTTTTTGTGTGTGTGTGTGTGTGTGTACATTTTGTTAGTGAAATAAAGCTTTTACTTCTTTATTATTTTTTTTCAAAATATAGATTGACTATAATAATTAGTTGTACTTTTATATTGGACTATTTTGATCAGATAATATGAGTACTGAATTGGTGAGACTAGTTGTCCCATTGAAAAGTGCTTACAAGAACACAAACTGATGATTATAAGGGAGAAAACAGATGTGTTTAAGGGAGCAGACCATATGGGTGCCAATGAACATATGTTTAATTGGGTAAATACAAAAATATTGGATAGAGAAGAAAAGGTACAAAGAAGAAAATTTTAAAAAGCTGCTCACATAATAATGGCAAAAAAATCCCATAAGCCAACCTAGTATGACTATACATAATGTATGAAAATAACTAATCAATCTTGCTCTTAGGAAAAATGGGGAAATTAGGAAGAACCTCACATAGATAAGTATGTGAGATTTCTATTGACTGTTGCCTTTGGCAGGATGGCTCAGTTGGTTAGAGCGTTACTTTAAAATTCAATACTCAAGAATCTAAGGGTCCAGGTTTGAATCTCATGCTAATACTGCTACTGGTCAGACAAGCTACAACTGAAGAAGAGGGGAGAATAATATCTCTTGAAATATTATGCATATACTAACCTGTTTGATGTGCTATTACTAACAGTTGAATGTATTTGGAATTTAAATTTTTCTAAAAACATTCAATACTCATATTAGATGATGGAAATAGTCCAATACAAAAATACAACTAGAACACCATCATCACAAACATTATGGAAAACACTATGATAATTACTTTGTTTAGTTCAAAATATTACATAAAAAACGATACATTCACATTTAAAATAATAGCACTTGATGAACTACATCATTGTTAAGATACAGAATGCAAAAGAATATCTAATATCATAAGCAATTACAAGTGCAGATCACATTGAACAGATTGTCCTGTGAGGTTTGGCAGAGTGGTCTTGAGATTAAGGTCAATGAATCATGGTTCAGTACTGTCATTTCTGGTGCTTGAACTTCTTATAACCTTCCAAAAAATAAACTAATCAACTATTTATTTATTGCGAGAAACATAAATTGTAATCTATCATTAAAATAATAATGCAGTAAAATAAAAGATTTTATTTCAATCTTATTGGTATAAAATTTGATGTTTGATCTTTGAAAACACTACTATTTATGCTAAAATTCAATGATTAGTAAACATTAAAATTATCAATTTGGATTTCCAAAAATGGCATGTTACTGAGGGATAAAATTCTCTTAAGGAATATCATGTGAATGTAAGTAATTATATTCTTGTATTTTCTGAAAAGAATCATGGTTAAATCTCTGACAATGATTCTATTAGTAGTAATGTGATTTGAATATATAAAAAAGATCATATATTTGGTTTGACAGGATAATAAATTGAGTGTACAGTTTCAAAAACAACACAGATATTTATAAGTAGAAGTTGAATAATAAATGACTGGTGGATTAAATATATAAAAAAATAACTGCCATTTTATAATCCCATTAAATTCCATGAATCACAATCTTTTATATAATAATAATGATAATTTCAAAGATAGAAAAAGTATTCTGATCGCATTTTAGAAGTAATAGAAGAATTGAGATGATAGTTTTTAATACTATATCATGTTCATTTAAACTTAAAACAAAGATACTTTATATTCATAAAATTAAAACAGCTTTATGTAACACAAATAGAAAAAAGACACAGGACTTTTGAAACTTTTGTTTCAAAATCTTTTGTATTGCTTTAAAGATATGTTAATCCATGAAATTATCCCAAATGATTAGTGGTTACCAAAGACTCAATATGATTTTACATAAACAAAAATAAGTATATGATTTTTATTAAAGGAAAATGCAAGAAAAGTATCAGGAGCAACAAAAAAAAGTGTGATTTATGTATTATTATTATTATTATTATTATTATTATTATTATTATTATTATTATTATTATTATTATTATTATTATTATTATTATTATTATTATTATTATTATTATTATTATTATTATTATTATTATTATTATTATTATTATTATTATTATTATTATTATTATTATTATTATTATTATTATTATTATTATTATTATTATTATTATTATTATTATTATTATTATTATTATTATTATTATTATTATTATTATTATTATTATTATTATTATTATTATTATTATTATTATTATTATTATTATTATTATTATTATTATTATTATTATTATTATTATTATTATTATTATTATTATTATTATTATTATTATTATTATTATTATTATTATTATTATTATTATTATTATTATTATTATTATTATTATTATTATTATTATTATTATTATTATTATTATTATTATTATTATTATTATTATTATTATTATTATTATTATTATTATTATTATTATTATTATTATTATTATTATTATTATTATTATTATTATTATTATTATTATTATTATTATTATTATTATTATTATTATTATTATTATTATTATTATTATTATTATTATTATTATTATTATTATTATTATTATTATTATTATTATTATTATTATTATTATTATTATTATTATTATTATTATTATTATTATTATTATTATTATTATTATTATTATTATTATTATTATTATTATTATTATTATTATTATTATTATTATTGATTTGCACAAGATATTAGATTCTATTTTTCTAGATTTGTGGCAACGTTTATTTATATTAAACAGCTTTTTCATGAAGGAATAAAAAGAACGTAAGTACTTCTATTGAAAAATCTTAAACTTTTTTTTTTAAAAAAAAAAAAAAAAGATATTATACAATGATGTATATTTTCATCTTTTCAAATTTTATGACAATGATATTTGGAACAGGTAATATTCAACTTCATAAAGCCGGCATCAAAATATAGAATTAATATTGGAGAATACAACTTAAAGTAATTAAAAGCAAAACCATATCATTTTCATAGTTTCTAGATTTATCTTATAATGAAGATTATGCTTTCTTAAAAATTTTAAAGATAAAAAATAGAATTTATTATTTTGAATGATGCCTATATAAACTTTGATTAGTAATTAATATTCAAAATTTAAGTCATCCTCAGCAAATGATAAAAAAAATCTTATGCAACTTTTAAATTGGATCTTTAGAAATGTGAGTATATTTAAATATCTTGTTAGTTTTTTAAAAAGTAGAAAAATAGACATAAATAATAGGGAGTGACAGATTATGGTGCCTGATTTGTTGTATAAAAATGATATCTGAATCTTCTATCATAACATAAAAGCATTAAAAATTATATTTAAGGATGTTCTGAAAGACTCTAGCAGTATGATGGTTAAACCATAAGATATAAGTACAAAAGATATATTCATCTTGCTTGACGTTATGTCATAAAATCTATTATTATAAATCAAATCAAATCTTTGGTGGATTAAGTGTGCAAAGCAAATAAGTAATAAAATTCTTAAAAAAATAATTTGTCATAAACTTGTGCATGTTTTTCTTTTCTGGACAATGCAGATACTCTAATGAAATACAATATTAATTGATTTCTGTGAAAAATATGAATGAAGGTAAAATATTATGGAGAATTTTATTTAAGCTAAATGTTGAAGTCTTTCAAAAAGTAAGCTGTATCACAAAAAAATCAAAAACCATCTCTAAATACATCAAATAAATAGACAAAAGAATTATCATATGATGTGAGTGTAATTGTGTTTTATTTATTTATTTGTGCATTCACTGTAAAACTCATCTTTAAAATTTTATATCTTATCTTTATTTATCTCTCTCAATTGGAACGTTAGTTCTCATTTGTGAATGGTTGTTAGTGAACAAACACATTCCTATACTAAAAGAAAAATCTTGAAAACTATATGAAATCATATCTTACAATAAAAATAACTTCCATATCAACAAGAAGATTTTAAAAAAGAGCAACAATCACAAGAATGTAAAGTTTAAAAAAAAATCAACACATAATGTTTTTCAAAAATGGATGTAGAATAGCATACCATTCTTATGAGTAATATTTATATAAAACTATAAACTGTATTTAAAATAATAGTGAAATAAAATGAATTTTCATGAGCAATGAAGTTTGACAAGATGGTATAGTGTCACCCAATTTATTCAAGTTATACAACAATATACAATGAGAAAAGCCATATTTGGATGAGAACAAATATGAATTCATGATTTAAGAAAGACATATTAACAATTTTAGATATTACAATGACATTACATTTTCATCTGAAAATAATAATGAATTATGACTCTTATTATAGAATTTAAAAAGAGAAATGACAAATTATAATAATAAATATTCAAATATTATGACAAAGACATCATATTTAAAATGAAAAGTATTTTCTAAATTCACAAACTCATGATTTAAAATGATTAGATTATATTTTCATAATAATAACATATGAATTCATAGCATTGCCACATTTAACAGATCAAATACTTTTTAAAATAAAAGATTTAGTAATTGTATTAGATTCTAAGCAGCCTTTTCAAATAAACGATAGTTTATTAAAATTAAAGAATCTACCTTCTGCACTTAACTATATATGTTTATGTTAAGATGGTTAATATATAAGTAAATTTTATAAACTGTTTTACTTTGCTTTCATCGGGTATTAAATATATATATATACACACACACAATTAAACAATATCTAATACATGCAAAATATTTTTTTAAATCAAAAGCCATTCTATAAATAATATTCACATTTCAACGAATACTTACAATAATTATTATTGATGCTATGAACAACTTTACTTTCATTGTATTTAATTGTTTATATTACTTCTAATTGTAATGCTGATTATTTGTAAGATAGAAATTTTAATAGAATTAGATAATATAGCATAAATGATTTTCAAAAAAAAGACTATAGTTACAGCAATGTCACCTAAATTTTTCCAATAGCAAAATCTATGACAATATCCATCTATATTAATTAGCCAGCCTAATATATATAAATCATTAGCCTGTAAGTTAATCCAGATACCCACAATTTGACATAAGAGTTTTTCTGAAATAGGTTTTTCTTCCAATTCTTCTACATAGTTTAATTTGCATACAAATCTCTAAATAAAATTCTGCATAATCCTGTAATAAGAATAATTAAATTAACAAATGTTGAATATAATAAATATCACCCAAAAAATAATAGCATGACAAAAGTCATATTAATAAACAGTAATGATAAGTTTTGACTTCCTTTTTTTAATCTTCAAAATGATGATATATATGTTTCAATAAAAGGCATAAATTAACTTAAAAACTATGTTTTGGTCTTTCAAAACTATTTCAACATGTTTGAAATATAGAATTTTCCTTGACACTTGTATTATTCTTTAACAATAATTAAATCATAGACTTATAGGTAAATCCAAAGTCTCAAATAAATATATTTTCTTACTGGCATACCCTCTATATAAGCTAACACTTCCTTCAAATAACATTATACTAAATAATTTCAATTGTAACGATCATACTCTCCACAAAGCCAATGTCTTATACAACTTCAAAAAACTTGCTACAACTAAAAATATTTTATCTTTCTAATTACTAAAACCAAAAAACTTCATAAGCTCTTTTTTTATTTTTCAAATTTTTATCAAGTCAATGTTAAACTTTCATGTCTGACATTTTTAGAACATGCCTTAAACACAGCTTACTTTATAAACAAATCTATATTTATCTTTCTCCTATTAATATAAAAAAATAGTACCTAAAGAATCTTATCTGTTCACAGATAGCTTTTCCAATGTTTCGACTGTCTCTTACTTCCTTTATTTCAAAACATTTGTTTTCTATATAGCATAATTTTAATTCAAACACATACTCAATTTTTATCCAACATCAAGACATTAAACACCAAATTATATCACCATACAAAAACTAATTCAACTAAATATTTTAAATAGGCATTGCTTTCAATTTAATCAAAATTTGACAAAATGAAGCCAATTTTATTTCAGATTGCTAATCAGAATTACATCACAGTGTCCAAAAGTTAATTTATTCATTATAAAATTTTTAAAACTATATTAAATTATACAAGATCTGGATTCTTTGTATATGAAATTTTTCCACTAATCCAAACAAATAATAAACTAGGCCTGATCTCTGGGGTTGATGTTTTGTTTTAAAAAATCACTTAAAAATACAATTGCTTTAAAGCTCAACACTATTCACAGAAAAACATATCTATTTAGCAAAAAAGCAATAATAACAGTATAAACATCTTAAATTGTCCATCATCTTAGTTTTATTTTAAAACTATATGTAATCTATGAATTCAATAAACATTACATCTCACATCATTTCCTTTCTAAAACTTGTTCTTTATTAATCTTTATAAACATATGACTTAATAATAACTATAAAATTATGAAATGTTAGTCGAAAAAATTATGTTAACACAAATTAATAAAGAACAAAGTTTTGGAAAGTAACTGATGTGAAATGTGGTGCTTTTAAAATAGCACATATATAATCAAATTTGAAGCATGTAGATTACCATAATAAAGAATTCTGGAAACATATTTAATATCTCTTTTGCATATAAAATTCTGATTATTATCATACCATGATTCATAAATATCATAACCAATTACACATGAATAAAATCATAGTTTTTTTTAATATTAAAACAATTTAATACCCTATGATTTTTGAAATTAGCCTCATTAAAACTAAAGATATAAGATCAAATAATTATTTCTTGAATTATCTTCAAGAAGCTTATTCATCACATATTGAGAAAGATATCATCTCATAAGAGTGGAAAGGAAAAAAACTGAACGCAATTTTTATGGAAATCCATTTTTCTAAACTAGACAACAAACTTAGTAAATACATAATTATCTTCATTAGAATGAGATCAGATGTAGACTTATGGTTGCTTCGAGTCAACAAGAAGTGAATATTTATGTTAACATTCACATCTTAGTCCTGTCATAAAAATTATCTCACAAAAAATAACATCAACCTAAAAAATGATGTGTATATTTACTCCTTTTGTCTTTAGAAGAAAATATTAAAAAGATTACCATCTTTATAGGGATAAATATTAGTACTGTTTTTGATACATTTATCTTATTGTCACAATGTAAAAATTTTCACTAGTGGCCACATATATCTAATTGTTGGCACCACCATTCAGGCAGTGACATTTGTTGACAAGTTTTTTTAGTTGTTGGTAATATTGCTAATATACACATCATATTGTAATCAACATTTTAAATAACTTCCAACAATATAATAGCTCTATAATTCGATATATCAAAGCATTTCTGTGGCAACTAGCTATTGAAAGAAAAGTAACATTGTCAAATTATTTCCTCATCTATTTGGGCATATCCATTTACTTATCCAGAGTTAAGTAATAAACAATTGCAGTTTCTTTTCCTTTTTTTGTTTTGTTACCTAGTGACAAAAATAAAAATAACCTTATGGAAATTATATATATTATTTTATTATAATTATTTCATGTATAACCTGAATGCTACAGAAGACAAATTAAATCTGGGGCATATGGTGCCTTTTTTGTCATTATACATTGCTATGTTAGCAATCATGGAGAAATTGATTCTATATGGTCCAATGTGTTCATTACACTTGTAAGTGCTAAAATATAATAAATATATTCCACACAACAAGTTTCAATTCAATCTTCGCTTCTGTCAAACATAATAACCATATTGCATCAACAAACTGAACCATGCTTCTGTAACTACAATGCTAACTTAAGTGAATATTGAAAAAAATTTCATTAAATAATGTACCCTTATATTAAGATAATTAATGATCATTTTATCTATAATAAACTTCCTATACCTCTTCTTAAAGGGCAATGGAATGCCATCTTACTCAATGTGATATTTCCCTATGTACAACTTTTTAACTTTTGTAGTATTTTATTAGCTGTTTGCTAATGCCATCGATGATCTTCAATATCTCCAACGCAATCTTACTCAATGTGATATGTGATATTTCCCTGTGTACAACTTTTTAACTTTTGTAGTATTTTATTAGCTGTTTGCTAATGCTATTGGTGATCTTCAATATCTTTTAAGTTCATGCAGAAATTTAAGCATAGACAATATGATGAGGTAATCATCAGCAAGACCAAAGCATCTTATAATTAAAAAAAAAAAATTTTCAAGTATTTTATGCTCTGGCACTCTGCATTTTGAAGTTGTAAAAAAACAAAATATGCATTCATGCTTGACTGCAAAAATATAATATCCTATATAAAAATTTGTTATACAAAATGCTTTTGAATAATATCAGACATTTATCATAGATAACAAGTCAAAATACATAACAATTTATTATAATAACTAGTTCTTCAATACGACATATTAACATCTTTTCTACTAAAACTGTCCCATCTACTATTGGTTAATCTAAACATCCATCTGAGCCTATTGTTTTGACTTTTATAATATTCTAACTATATGACAAAGTTATAGTCATCTCAGTATAAACGCACTTTTAAACTAGTTGCTAAAAGTATTCATAAAAACTGCAGTTTAAAATTTCACCTTGTATATGTAATTTTTAAAACAATAACATTTTAAGTAATACTATTAAGCCAACCATTAGTTTCTATATTGTTATTAGTTATCATTAATTAATCAATAATTATTCTATATATAAAACATTATTTTATAAGTGTTGGATTTTCTTACATGTGCTAATGGAAAATTATGATCTTTTAATAAATAGCAATTGATTACTAATTATCCTTTGTCATATCAGAAATTATAACATCTGTTTGTAGATTTAAATTTTTATTAAAGATCAATTATATCTTTTTCATTAACATTTGAACAAATTAATTTTTTTTCTTATTCAATGGTTGAATCCCCTTCAGAAGATCATACAATAACTTTTTGATGTGACATTTGAAATGTAGTTACAGACAAATGTAAATGATATCTAATATAAATTTTAACTGAAATTGTTTCTTATTAAATCCAAGTCATTATAAACTTTGAAATAATCTCCACCATTGTTCTATATTTATCGAATGTGCATAACATTAACTAACTTTATAAGCATTGCATTTTCTATAAGCTCTTGTTGATATTTACAGTTTTTAAATAAATTCACAAATGATTATCAATCATCCTTTGTCAAATCAAAAATTACCATATCTTTTTCAGTCTTATATATATTTAATAACTAAAGATTGTGCTTATGTTTATAATAAGAAGATATATTTGAGCTTTAATAAAAATTAAATTCTAAATATCTGACAGTGAAAGAGATGTGATATTTCTAACCTGATAAAAAATGATTGATAATCTTTTTTTTTTATTAAAAGATCTCCAAGAAGTGCATGCAGAAAATGCTAAACCTACCAAATATATAGATTCTCTATGCATTAGATGAATAAAGAATAATAAAGCATATTTAGTACAGAGTAATAACTTGTACTAATTGCAAAGACTAGTTTGGTCAAGTCAAAAAGCACCTTAGGGCATTTACTGTATATATTTTTCTAGGGTTTATAAAATTAATAAGTTGTGATTTAATAAATACAAACAATGATAATTATATAGTAATGATAGAAAATATTTTGGAAGGGTTTAATGAGGTGAGCTGATTAAAGAGAGTAGTTCTACTGAAGTGTATCTTAGGAGCCATTTACATTATCTTCAATGCCTGTAATTGTCCACGATGTAATTTGTAAACTTAATGTTTTACCATCGATTTGAGCTCATATTTTTAATTATACATCAGTTAATATTTTAATATTCTAGTAAATGGGTATCTAGTTATTTTTGCGAGAAAATTATAAAACAATGAAAAACTTCTTAAATTTTCACCATATGGCAATAGAGAGTATTGCTTTCTCCACTATTTTCTCTATGATGGTCTGTTAGAGAGAGAGAGTTCTCTGTTCTGCAGTGAACTATTTAAAAGCTGCTTTAACTTTTACCTGCAATAAAAACTTATTTTAAAATAATGAAAATAAAATAAATCATTTGTTAAAATATATTATTTATTTTCTTTTAATACATTAACATTTTTACAGCATGTAGAAACAATTATTGCTCTTTGTTTTATTTGTTTTATTGTAACAAATAACGAGTGAAGTGATAGTAAACTACTAATTCATATAAAACATTCATTAATAAAATCTTTGAAATATATTATATTTACACACTAAGCAATGTACCATGGAAGTAGTATAAAAATATTTTAAAACTAGAAATATATTAGCAGTCAAAAAAAAATTTGGAATAGAAGTTAAAAAAAACAAAACAATCTTTTTCATGTCTTTGGAAATATGTTTCAGAAATATATGGATGAAAAGGGAATAGATGTTTGAAATAGTTAAATTTTTATATTATATATATATGAAGTTAAATTATAACATGTGTTATGTATATCTTGCTCATTTGAAAAAGTGAAATGGTTCTTTCAAAATGCATTCATAATAAAAAAGGTTGGTCTGATTTCTAGGCTGATGGGTAAGTTATGATAGAATTCAGCTAATGTGAAAGACACACTGATTAAACCAAACATTTGAAAATACATCAAGATGACATATTTCTATTTAAAGGAATTTACAATAGATGATGAAAAATAAAAATAAAAAATCAATAAGCAAGTTCATTTTTATAAATAATAAAATGTTTTACTCACCAGAGAGACCTTAAAATCTAAAACTTATAATTTTTCAAAGATAGATTTAGTCTGACACCACCACTCCCTTCATCGAAAATCCACAAAAAGTGTTAGATTCATCATACATAAGAATGTAAATTGTTTTATTTTTTATAAACCAATTTATAGTCTTATCTAAAAATTTGTGGCTTTCCATTGGAAATATTTAGAAAAAAAGTTTAGTAGAATTTGTTTAAAAAATTTAGATACTTTAGATACATTCTAAAATATCATAGTCTATAAAAAGTAATAAAAGAGAAAGCAACACAAAAATCAGTTCCAAATTTGCAAATCATCTATGTAGCAGCTATCTAGTGGCCATAAAATATCCTTCTCAGTATCCCAATTAATCTGCCTAAAATGCATCATCACTTGAACAGTCTCATCATAAACACAACCACTATGAAAATAAAACTTTTTAAAAATTTGTATTCCATTGTGAAATTTCAGATAGAAAATGATATTCTTAGTACAATACATACTTATTGTAGCCCATGGGTGCAGCTAATTAACATCACCCACAATAAGCTTGTCTGCAATACCTTCACACCTATAAATTAGACCATATCATATGCTTTGCCATTTGCTAAGAAAGACTCAATTTGATATATCTCAAACCTTTTGTGATTTATAGAGAAGCCAAAATGTATATTGTGATAACTATTAACCTAATATTCAACACCATCCCACCTCCAATACCATTGCATGTTTCATTTCCATATATCAAATAATCCTTTTTCACAGATCATACAATTGAACATGTTAAAGCTATTAGATCAATATAACTTCAAATTTCTTATTAACATATCATTAAAAGATTTTGTTAAGACTCTAACCAAGTTTCAAAACTTTTGTGCTC
The DNA here is from genome assembly GCA_028023455.1 of Epiperipatus broadwayi. NCBI lineage: Eukaryota > Metazoa > Onychophora > Udeonychophora > Euonychophora > Peripatidae > Epiperipatus > Epiperipatus broadwayi. The sequence continues at coordinate 1,752,548 of JAQFVV010006374.1, forward strand.
CTCAATTATGATTAAAATTTTTATTTAATTTATTACTTTTAATCAAAATGTTTCTCAATGATTCTCACTAAATCTTAAATCTATTTGTCTTTTCCAAATAATTACCCAGAAAAATTATACACTTTTTTCAAAAACTTCTCATTTCTATACTTATTCGTATTTCATAATCATACAATCAATCTCAAGCAATAGGTTAAAATATAAGTAAAATACTTTCAGTCTATAACATCTCTGTAATTGTTCACACATTAAGAGCTATATGGCTTGCTTGCTGCCACACGATATATGACTCATTGTACAAAATGGGGCAACCTACAAATCTATCTCAGATATGCACATGCATAGTTTGAATTTTTGTCATTAACACTCCTGAATAGCTTTCATTCTAGAAAATAATATCTAGACTCAACAATATATGAACAATATATTAAATACTTAAGGAAAAATCACTTTAGTCATCATGGTTTTATAATTTTAGAGTATAAATTTTGATCTCTTCAACAGACATAAGTAATTGCCATTAATACATTAACAAGTGCTTGGTAAAAGAAATATTTATTAATATCATTAACATATCATGGAAGCTCAACCTTTGGAATTATTTTAAATTAGATATATAAATAAATTAAGTAAATTCATTGAAAATGTTAAATTCTTTAAATTTGGATTATTCTTCATTGGAGTTACACAACTTATATTGTATAACCTGCACCACTATAGTTGTAGTATCATTATACATTTGCCTATGCAAGTTAAATTTATTCTATTGTCTATATGTTAAAATTTGTATGTATTTTCTATTAATAAATACTTTAATTAGAACAAAGGTCAATAATAAATTGAATGGATAAGCTTCATAATCAATATAAAGACTTAAAGGCAAAAATGCATTGACTGAGGAGTGCTTTAAAATTATTAGTAGGTTAATAGACTTTTAGTGATTATGATCACTTTTTTTGATGAATTGAAAATAAGTTATGGACCTGATAAATAATAATCTCATTAAGTCCACCAGTGACACTCTATTTTATAAAGATAATACTATTTCAAACAAATGAAAGGAGTATTTTGATTAACTTCTCAATAATGATACACCTAGGTCTCATTTTATGCGGTAGATAGGTTTCTCAAAAAACGTGCACAAAAGAAATCACACAAAAATAAACATAACTTACTCTGAAAAATGGGGGATAGGTTCCCATAATTTTCAGAAATTGGCATAAAAGCAAACCAACAAGGAAAATTACTTTAAAATTCGCAGTAAAAAAAATAAGGAAATAAAGTATGACTAATAAAAAATTTCAAATATATGGAAAAAATTAATATAAGACAAACTTTTTTTACTTTTTTTATTAACTACAGTATTAATTTTACATTTTTTCATACATATTTTAATCATTACCGGTAATAGACAGTATGCATTCATTTGTAAACTAGTAAGAAATCAGATTTGTAACATGTACAACTACGCCACTTTCAGTCTTGTGCTTTTTCTATATTAAAAAAATGAGATGCAATCAAAACAAAAAGATTAGACATTATCATTCGAAAGATTATTTTCAGTTTATAAAATCAATAAAATCTTTGTTATTATTCTTTTTAAAAATCTAAAAAAATATTTATTTCTATTAATATCTAACAAAATAAATGTAAAAGTTTATAATTTTTAAATATTTATTGCGATATTTTTATACGTATGTATAAATCTATTATTATTATTATTTACTCATTAGTATAAGTAGATTATTTACATAGAAGCTAAGATCCTAAATGCAGCTTCAAGCCATATTAATGTAAGCTGCTAATATAAGGTAAGATTTTTGAAAAAAAAAAAAAGTATTTCAAGTCAAAAAAAGTTATTAATAATTTAAATTTCTTGATGTCTAATAAATATAGTGAAATATGAAGAATATTAAGAAGAAACATGAATCGCATAACTTCAAAATCGTATTAAAATAATCCGCATAAAATGAGACCCAGGTGTATAAGTATTTAGATGATGACTTTAGAAATAAATAAATCTTACCGGAATTAAAATTTCTTGATATCTAATAAATATAATGAAATATGAAGGATATTAAGAAGAAACATGAATCGCATAACTTCAAAATCGTATTAAAATAATCCGCATAAAATGAGACCCAGGTGTATAAGTATTTAGATGATGACTTTAGAAATAAATAAATCTTACTGAAATTAAAATAGCTCTTTGTAACATTGAAAATAAAAAAGCTATGGTGCTGATAAGATATGTGAAGAAGTTTTAATATAACATACTAACATATTAGCTTTAAAAATATTAGAATATTTTAGACATATGGATTCAAGAAGATATGCTCTAAAAATTTGTCCCAAATTTTAAAAACAAAGAGAATTGACAAGATTATAATAATTATTGTGGAATATCATGGTTTTAAACCATTATAATCATGACATTCCATGGTTATAATTACTTTATAACCATGACATTCACCAATATTTATTCCAATTTTGCAGAAAGGAGTTTGCTGTTAAATGAAAGGAAACCCATTGATTCCTCTTGGAGACATTAAAGGAACTGTGCAGGGCAAATTCCTAATGTCCACTCCATACATTCTTGTCATTGTAGTTATTACTGTGTGATTATTCATGTAGTACACAAAGATGGATGAGACACACCAACATGCATTACGCCAGCATAGTGACTTTAATGGCTGTTTACCTCTGAGTTTAAAATCAAGAAACACCATGCTCTTTCTTCTCTGTTACCTAATAAGACAGAATAAATGTGTGTGTGAATGAAAAAATTTTTCTAATAGATATTTACAATCATGATAGACAAAAATAAATCATGGCTCTTATTTCCAGGATGCTGTAAAGTCATCAGCTAAGGCAGCGATTGGTGGCTGAAGTCAGAGGATGCAAAGAATCCTATGACTGTGGTTCCAGGCTGACATTGTATAATTTTTATTTAGGTACTTACAACTACAGATCACTTACAATAAAGATTGCAAGAATGGAAGAACTCCCTCACATTAGGGGCATTACTGGATTCTGTGAACTTAGAGAGAAAAAGATAGAAAGACAATTGTTTTAAAAAGTGGACATGTACTTACTGTATTACAAAACCATAAATATTGTAAATACAAATGGAGTATGATTTATTATAAATAAAAAGAACAACATCATTATAGAGATTGGTGGTGCATTGGATAGAGTGGCAAGATTGGTTATTCAACTTAATAGCAAATACCAAATACAGATAATTCGGGCTTATGCTCCAACAAGTTACCATAGTGATGAAGTAGTAGAGAAAAAGGCTTTTGATCAGACCAAGCAACATTTTAAAACTGTTATGGAGATTTTAATACTAGAATTTGTAAATAATTAAAGATGAAAACGCTATACATAAATTTGGTTATGGTAATAGAAATGAAAAAGGACATAGACTTATGGAGTTTGCAGAAGAAGAAAAAACTTTATATTATGGATTCTTTTTTGAGAAAAATTTTAAATGCAAATGGATCTGGAAGCATCCAAATGAAGTTAGAGCATAATTGGATTATATTGTAAATAACAGAAAATATATATTTCAAGATTGTAATGTTCATAATAAATTCAACACAGGAAGTGATCATCAATTAGTGAGATGTAAGATACATGTTAATACAAACTAGACAGACAATAATTATTAAAAATAATAATATCCACAGTTGATATTTCTAATCTTCAGAAACATTCTAATGAATTTAAATTAGAAGTTGCAAATCATTTTCAAATATTAACAAATTTTAAACATGATTTAAATTTGAATGAAATTAATAGGAAAATAACTGATACACCTATGAAAACTATAACAAAGATAGCTGGTAGAAAAAAAAAGCAGCAACTGACCAACAAAATTTCTACTGAAACTAGAGAATTTATGAACAAAAGAAAGAATAAAAATATATATAAAAGAATGAATATCTTGAATTTTTTAAAATGGCACAAAAAAGAATTGACAATGATATAAAAAAAATATAATTGTGAACCAGTAAGGAAAGCTTTAGAAGTGAATAAAACTCTCAAAAGTGTAAAACAACATTTTGGTATTGTAGGGAAACTTTTGATATCTGGAATAAAAAAAAAGACGGAACTATTACTAAAAAGAGAGATCACATCATGAAATGGGTAGAAGAGTTCTATCAAGAATTATATAGTAATAAAGAACAAATACCTTTATATCTTCTGAATTGCTCAGAATTTTGAATGAAGAAGTGAGATGTACAATTAAATTTATGATGAGAAAAGCTCCAGGTAATGATGAAATTATAATCGATATCTTAAAAAACACAAATGCCAAAATAGAAAAAATGTTGGGAAAGTTATATACAAAATGTTTAAATAATAAAAATGTATCAAGTGAATGGAAGAATGCTGTATTAATAATTTTAAAAAGGTGATAAAGAAAATATTAAAAATTACAGACATCAATCTTTTATCAGTTTTATAGAGAACTTTGGATTTCAACCAACCAAAAGAATAAGCTAGATTTAAAAATGGTTTTAGTACAGTGGATCAATCCAAGTTCTGAGAGAAATTATAGAAAGGTCCAATGAATATGAGTTATTATGCTTTCGGTTTGTAGATTATGAAAAGACATTTCATTCTATAAGCATTTCTTCAGTGATTAAAGCAGTGGATCATAAAGGTATAAACCCAGGATATTGTCATATTTTGAAAAATATTTATAAAACTGTGACAGCAACAAACAAATACTTCTGGTCTTACAAATTTACGCCCAATATCAATGACGCCTCTCCTTATAAAAATGATAGAATCAATAATTAAAAATAGGATACAGAAGCAGCTGCTAATAAAGATCTCTAGGTACCAATATGTCTGTAATGGCCACTCTACAAGGGATGAAGTCAAGAAGTTCATGATACTGGCAGAATACATCAGGGAGAATAAATCTCAACCCATTGTTGTCCATTTGGATTTTGCGATGGCCTTTGACTTTGTGGTGCCTGCACAACTATTTACTGTGCTCAGGTGCTATGGGGTCCCCTTGACATATGTCAAGATCATTGCCAACCTGCTGCTTAATAGAAAAATTCATGTAACTCTGGGTGGTCCTCTTGCCCCAGGGTTTCAGCCATACATATCCATACCCCACAGGTCACAACTTAGCAAACTGTGTTTCATTGTATAATTGACCGCCTCTTAAAGGAAATAAAGGACAAGTTGCCTGGCATATATGTTCCAGCACTTGGGGAGGTGATACCATCATATCTCATAAGTAGATTATATAACCAGCATCCTTCCATCTGCAAAGTTCCTTCCTCAACTTTACCAACTCCTAGATGAATATGCCACCAAGTATCACCTGAAAGTTAATCCTATGAAAACTGTAGAATGGTGGATCAACAAAGGAAAGAACCTAACATCCAAATTCACTGAGATGCCCCAAAATCTACTAGGTTTCCCACTTGTGCTGTCAAAATCCACAATGAGGCAGCAAATACAAAATATGCTCATAGAGAAGACTAAAAAAGTTATTAACAGCTTGTCCTTGATCTCACTGTCACTTCTAGGCAAGGTGACACTGCTCAATGTGTTGGTCTTCTCATGGATCGCATACTACCTTCCAATCATCAAACCAACCAAGACCTTTCAGAACACCATTAACACAGCATGTATCCAGCTACTATGGAAAAAAACACCAAACAAAACAGTCTGCATTAGTCTTCAGAAAATGCAGAAACCTAAGAATTTAAATGGTTTTGCATTGCATGCAGTTCAGGTACTATACATGCAATGGATGATAGCCATACTGAAGGTGTCAAAAGAGACAGACATGGAATTTCAAATTTCTGGTATAAAATAGAATCTACTGACACTCCACCACCTACAAGAAGCAAATGGATAGCAAAAATGGAGGTCTACATGGCGGGGCTCATACCGGACTCAGGTCAGCTATTTAGCAACAAAAAAACCAATTGGGGCAGGTTTAATTACATGTATCCCAACCAGCAAAAAATCCCAGAAAGACTGGACATATCCATAAGGTCACTGCTTAAGAAAGCTCAATCTTGGGCCATTGAGCCTAAATAAATGAATTTCATTATAAAATATCAACTCAATATGCTTCCTGCAAGGCAATTTATGGAGGATTGCAGAGGGTTCAAAAACATTGCTCCATCATGTGCTCTCTGTGGTGAAGATAAAAGAGACAATGAATCACACATTCTCATACTGCAAGACATTAATAGATCTTGAAATAAGACTGTGTTCTAATGTCTGGTCAGGATGTGCCTCTATTCTGAATATATGTAATACAATGAGGAGTGGCACTTTTGACATGATCCGGATGACCATCATAATACTATTCACAAAATAGCTCACTAGGTGTCACCTCATATTCCAATACAACATAAAAAGTCCATGGTAGTTGTTCAAGGAACTCATGTGCAAGTTAAGAACTAGAGATCACCTAATGGCCCTGGTTAAAATGCTCTCTCATACCTGGGAGCAGATGGCTCTAGACCATATACCAAATATAACTACTAAAACCCTGTCCAAACTATAGAGATGGGTGGTAAAGCTATATTGTGCTATAGTAAGTGGGATAACTGCTGTAGTAAGTGGGATAACTGCGAATGATGGCCTAAATGTGCCATTGAGGTTGACAAAGTTGCAGGGATTAGTGGGTCCCTAAATTTGAAGATTCATGTCTGCAAGGGATGACAACATCCCCACAATGCAAAGAGTGATGCATCTGACAAACCTTGGTCTTAATCATCTAATAGCCAGGGTGCCATAAATAAGGCAGTTTAGCTACACAATAATTGATGATTGGGGATCCCATAGAATCTAGTTAACTGCACAGGTGTAGACCAGCACAGACAAAAGTGCAGGACTGAATATGACCAGGTCTCTTGTGTGGGCAAAGCATGCAGCAGGACACCTAGGAATCCTTAATTTCAAGTAATTTACGTACTGTATATTTACGTACTATAATTCATGTAGTTTTTCAAAATGCATAATAATGCTAGCAAGGTTAATATTGAGAAGGGTGCAAGACAGTGTGACTCCACATCTCCAAAACTTTTTACAGCAGTGCTGAAACAAGTATTTTGAAAATTAAAATGGGAAATCAAAGGAATAAAAGTAAACATATATTATTTAATTCATTTAAATTTTGCAATTGATGTACTTGTTTTTTGCAAATAATGCTTCATAAAGTGTTGCAAGATTTATAAGATGAAAGTAAGGAAAGTAGGACTAAAGATAAATGTTAAAAAGACTAAAGTAATGTTCTATGAATTTTCTTAAAAGATTAAAATATTGATAATGATGAGTTAGAAGAAGTTAACAAGTACAAATATCTTAGCCTAATTATTACTAAAGACAGAAACAAAATGGAAGAAATTAATCAAAGAATTAAACTTGGTTGGAGTACTTTTGGTAGAAATAACAATATTAAAAGGAAATTGCTTGTATATTTGAAAAGGATGATTTTTACAAAATATGTTTTACCAGTTTTTACTTATGGATCTGAAACTTGAATATTTAATAGAAGAAAAATACAGACTCCAGACCAGAGATTCATGTTAGGAGTAACAAGATGTGACCAAAAACTCAATGCATGGATAAGAGAGCAAGGTGTTACTGACAACATTGAAAGGAATAAAAGATTGAAATGAAGTTGGGCTAGACATACTGCTAAAAGAGATGATAACAGATGGGCATTAAAATATTAAACTAGATTACAAGAGATTGTAAATAACCCAGAAAGAGAACATATGTGAAATGAATGGATGAAATAAGAAAATGTTTAGGAGTGATGTGAGGAAGAGAGGCTAGAGATCAGAGAAGATGGATTGAACTTGGTAAGACTTTTATTGTACAGTGGATTGATAATAATTGATGATCATACTTATTGACTACAGCAAAAAGTACTTTCAATCATTTTGTTAAATAGGGTGCTTCCAGTCATAGTTGACTGATTACTAGAGATTAAATGTTATTTAGAGAATCAAGAAGCAATACCAGAAAAATTGTAAATTTTGGTAACAATCTTAAGAATGATATATATTGCTTTTATTGATTTGGTCAAGTAACCAAAACAATATATGGTACTGTTTGAAATTAGCTATTCACAAGGTTTATCTGTATTATATAGCTTTTACATGAAAAAATAAAACAAAATTTCATTAAATTGGTATTGAATAAAGATGACTTCTAGAACCAACTATATTTTTGATTTTTATAACAATATGCCTTTGGAATTACATATAGGCAACTTAAAGCAAAAACAAGAACTTCATTTTTTTTTATTTCTGGATTTGTAATATGATATTGATTGTTTTTCTTATAATTTCTAAAGTAACTTGTACATAGTACTTAATGTTTTCAATGCAACATATAAATATTTTGGTTTGTTAAATCAATACTCAAGAAACCTTTTTAGTAGTCAGTAATGGAAAAATAATCTTCAACCACTTCTAGCTTGGACTGATAACAATTTGAGAATGAGAACCTATTTAAATATCTAGGTAGTTTTTTTAAGTAGAAAGACAGACTTAGATGTTGGAATGCAGCACAGACTACAATGCAGAACTTCTGCTTTTAACAAGTTAAAAGATATGATATTTTATTACACTAAAATAACTACCATAGTTAGATGAGCTGTACAAAGGCTGTTATTTTACTTAATTATGAAAATAAGTTTTGGATTTCAATGGACATAAGTAAAAAACAATATTTAAGGACACTATAAATTTTCTAAAGATCAATCATTTTAGAATGGGCAAGTGAAACAAATAAATTTCCCAAATAGTTATGATATAGTGATTATCTCAAAGATATTTTTTAAAAAGGGTAATATACAGAATACAATAGAAAAACTTTATTTACTCATGGTGTTGAAATACCTCAATAAAAAAATTTACTGCACAAAAAGTTTCTTTTCAGCACCACAAGATATCAAATAAACGGAACTATAAAACAGCATGTTCTATATGTGAATATATTTTTGGTTCATGAATTTGTTTAAATAATTACCACATGCTAACGAACTGCCCAAGTCTACAAAAGCTCCAATCAGCAATACGGAACCGATTCAAGAACCAAACCCACAATTCTTTGTCTCTGACCAATGTGATAGAACAAGGAACTTATGCACATCTTAGACTGGCAACATTTGTGAACTTTACAATCTGGTCTCTTCGATGTAAGCTGGTCATAAGCAAGTCTGAATACCCAAACATTGAGACAGCCTTCTATCATATGCTGAATAAAACTCGCAAAACAGACTTTTCCACAGCCTACCTTAACATTGCAGAAAACACATGGGCCCTAGTTGATCTACCCAGTGAAGAAGTACTCTAAGATTACGCCTGAACACAACACCACAGAACTCTATAATACATGCATATAAATCATTGTAATAATCTGTATAATCCATAGTAACAATATGTAAAACCAATGTAACCATTGTATAATTCCTCAATAAAGTTTGAAACTCATTGCTTGTGGATTATTTTTGTTTTGTTTTGTGTTTTTGCCCCCCCCCCCCCTTGCTGGAATTGGAAAGGCTAGTAACATTTATAAATGACAGTTACTAATGATAATGATGAATTAATTTCACTTAAAGGCTATAAACATTTGAAAATGGTAGTTACTGATGATGATGATGAAAACAAAATAAAATTCTATAGTTATTGATATGTTGTTCTAATAAATTAATAAGACATTTTCTTGTTAAAAATTTTAAATTATGAATGGTGAGAGAATAATGGTTGTATAATTTTAATTACTATCAGAATTAATTTCTTAATATCACTAAGCAAATAAAAAATGTATTTTAAGAATCTATATAAAAATCAAATCATTTTACTAATTCATTATAGTTTTATTAATAGTCCTCTTTCATTTCTGATGAAAAGATTAGATTTATTTCAGTTAACAATAACCGGCTAAACAATGTTTTCAACATAGAACGTCACTTTCATAGCACTCAAACTTATAACTTGAGATTAATTAAGAGAAAAAGCTCATTACAGATTATTAATTGTATTAATTTCTTTTTTATTTTTCATTGAAACAGATAATAAAAAGAATAACTTTGATTAGAAGATTAAATAATAGAGTAGCTTGAATCACAATTGCAGATTGAGCCAATGTGTAATGTTCTGCAATCCTATTTATCATATTGGTGCTATACATCATTATTTTCCTTGATGAGCAACTGAACATATAGTTAATATAAATTCATAACTTTGATTAATAGACATGTATTTGAAAAATGTATATTTATGTCCATGTTTTAAAATAGATGCATACTTATATCATTATTATTGTCATCATTAGTTATCTGAATGAAAAAAAAAGATGTTCAATAGCAACCATTAACCTTTTCTAAGTTTTTCTGCTTTCATAGCTAGCCCTATGTTTATATAATCAGTCAATTTCTTTATTAATTTACTTTTTTTTTTTACTCTCTGACAACATCACATGATCACCATTTCTTGTGCTCGCTCATAACTTTCATGCACAAGCCTTCTAGCATCCATTGATCACTCTGGCTTGCACTGAGTGGCACTATTATATGGAGAATTATTCCTGTTTTACGCTCTGCCAACCTACTATACTCTTAATAATTCTTTTACTCTTGAGTGCATGCTCAATTCAATCCTTTTGCTACTAAATAACTTTTAAAAACTTTTTTTCATTTATTGTCTTTAACACCTACTTCTAATTTAAATTATCTTTTCCACTCTAAAAATTCATCTTTTAAAAGTTTTCTCTCTATAATTGTCCAAATCTCATGTTTCTTTTTAAATTTTATCGATTAATCAGTCAAGAATAGTCTCCTGGTTTTATTAAAAGCTAATTTAGCCATTATAACACTCATTCTAATTTCTTGACACTATTTCTATTATGTAATTAACTTCCTAACTATTTAAAAGCATTAACCTGCTTTATAACTAAATGACTTGATCATTATTCTTAATCTTTTATTACCCCCACTAATAATCATTTATGAAATAACAACATAAAAAAAAATACATATAATACTGCAAATATATGAGCTATGAAAGAATTGATAATTTAAAATAAGTGGGTTAAAAATATAAATGAAATTTGTTGAAAATTTAAATATTATTATTTGTATGTAATTAAAATATTAAATAAACACCATAAGTGATTCTTTAAAAAAAATTGATTCACAAATATGCTTACATATATATGTCTATGTTTATATGAATTTGAATTTAGACATACATGTTAAATATATAATAAGTAATACATAGATAATTTACTTGAATATTTTTGTTTATGATAACAATAATTCCTTGATTTTATACAAACACACACACACACACGAAATTATTATCAGTAATAGAAAATCCCTTATTAAAGATATTAAAACGAATGAAATCGTTTTAAAAAAACTGGATCCTTGTCCTTAATCCCATAAAGACAGTATGTTCAATTTTACATCTAAACAAAATGAAAGCATCTCTTAATAGTCTGCAATAATAACATAGAGATTTATTCACATTTCATTTTATTTACAAGTGGCTGAATCATAGTCTATCTAATTTTCCTTATATGTCAAAGTTAAACTAAAATTATAATAACAACATTCCACTCTTGTTACACTTTAAAGTAAAATATATTTATTAATTTTACAGTTTCGACTGTTCCCAGCAGTCTTCGTCAGATCTACAAAATTTCAACATTATATCAATACAACCATACTTCCAACAAATATCTATTATAATGTTACAATTTACTCAACTTAATTATTAACATCACTTTATTCATTAAACTTACTATTGTATAACTTTTAAATTCTATTTTACCCTTTATTTTTCTCATTATTTTTATTCTTAATTATTATCATATTTATATTTATTCACCTTTTAAATATATGAATATAGTAATATAAAAAAGGTTTCATAAATATTACACTGAATTTATAAAATTATGGCAGGGGTAAAAGGTGAATAATAATTAAGAATAAAAATAATAAAAAAAATAAAGGATAAAATAGAATTTAAAAGTTATACAATAGTAAGTTTAATGAATAAAGTGATGTTAATAATTAAGTTAGTTAAATTGTAACATTATAATAGATATATGTATTAAATGTGGTTGTATTGATATAATGTTTTAAATTTTGTAGATTTGATGAAGACTGCTAGGAACAGTCGAAACTATAAAATTAATAAATATATTTTGCTTTAAAGTGTAAGAAGAGTGAAATGTTGTTATTATATATTATAAAAAAAGCAAAAATAAAGAAGGAAAGAGAAAGAGAAAGTATTGAAGATTAAACTAAAATTACATTTCTAAAATCAACTTTCTTGAAAAGCTTAATGTCAATAAATTGAAAATGAAGTATTAATCTAACAAAACATTTTATTATTTTCTCTGTTTACTTTAAACATGTAATTTTAGAAGAAATTTATTTTATTTACTCCAGAGTAATCTATTACAAACTTTAATAATTAATATACATAAGATGGAAATGACCCCAAATTAATTTTTGGCTTATGGTTTTTTTCATACTAAAGTTAAATTTGGATATAATGGGTTTATATATCCAGCAACTAAAAAAATGTCAAACTTTGCTATTTTTGAATTTTTAATTGTTTGATGGCATTGATGAATTAATGGTGACTTCTGAAAAAGACCACAGAAGCAGAAACTAGTCTAGAAATGTAAATATAATAACAGTATTATCTTCAATAAATGGTGCAGAACAAATAAAGTGAATTATTGTTTCTATTGCATTCTTTAGTGCTTGTGCCTAACATTATAGATACAAACATTTTAAAAACAGCTTTTTAAGCCCTAACATATTCTAGCATTTGATAACATTTTGTAACTCAATTGTTACTAATTTTCTTTTTTTCTGAGCTTACATAAGCTTTTAACTGCTCCACCACTTAATCAATAATTAATCAATAACTCTAAATTCACTATACCAAACAAATTGGCACATCAAGTGGTCTATAAAATTAAGTGCAACCAATCAACTTGCAATGCTGCATATTATGAGGAGTTGAGGGTCGATTTCTCAACAAGACTTGCCAACACAGATATTTATACAATAGCAACCTCAGAAACAAAGAACATGTTTCAATATATACAACCCATTAGCAGAAAACTGGTCATAGATTCAAGCTAATTAAAGCAAAGATATTGTTCACAGAGAGAGGATAGAAAATAGAAGATTAAAGAAGTGTGTGCAGTAGCTTGTGACTATTTTTCTATTAGCAAAAAAAGAAACAAATGTACCCATTTCAAAGAAGTGAGCTATTTGAATATTCAAATTTAAATTTTAAATTAAAATTGAATATGTTAAACATTGATATAAAAAAACCACTTAAATACACCACAATATGCCATGAATATGATATAATAAAAATATATTGAAAGCATGCGAGGCAGTAATAAAGATAAATATTATTTAAAAAGCTATCTTTTCTGTATTATATTTTCATTTTACCAGATATCACTTGATAATATGTTACTACTTAAAACAAAGTGTTTGCATCAAGTTCCTGAATGAAATAACTATATAATTATGAAAAACAAATACTACAACATTTAAGTCCACTTCATTGCAGTGATTACCAATCCTATCACTCAATCTTCTAGAAGATTTCAAAAAATAAACAGCTTCATATATAATGTATAAAAAATATTAAAAAGATTTGATTTATTCCTAACTCAAAATATAATTTTAAAACATAGTACAAGCTTCAAATCACAAATTCTTTTTTGGATAGTAAAATAAAAAGTTTTCAAATAAGAGATGAATTATGGCATAAGAAATAAGATTTAGGTAAAGTCTTCAAAAAAATGAAGCTAATTGGATTAATGTTTAAAAATATTATTGGAATCTCATCAATAAATTACTCATTTGAAAAATATAATTTAAACTTTTCTCACTAGAAATAAGACCATCTCTTGATTGAAATCTTTATAGGCTCTTCATCTTATACTAAATGATTAAAAGATTTGAACTCAGACTTTCAAACTCTTACATTGTAGTCATTTACTCCATCAATATAAATTTCTCAAGAGAATAAGATGTTAAAAATTCTTTTTAAAATAATAGAGCTGGAAATTATGTAACATCGTTAATTTCTTCAATGATTTTAATGCAAAACTGAAAAACAAAAAATACTAGATAATAATAATGTTTAATATAAAGAGAACATAAAAATAATATTTAGTATATGTTAAATCTATAAAGAATTTTATGCTATACATTTTATATCAGTAAAAAAAATTTCAAATTGAAATAGTATAAATTATTAAAAAAAAAAAATACTGAAAAAGTGATAAGTATTTTGTAGAGAGATTTCTGGGTTTTTTTTACAATGTCATATAACTGCAATTAACCTTTACAAGTACTAAGGCATTAATGAACTCTTTACCACAGAGAAAAACCATAAAGAAAAAAACATCTTACAGTTTGTATAAAATATGTAGCCAAGTAAATATCCATTAAGTTCTCTCCCTGAAAGCAGATAGAATAAAACTATTGACACTAAAATATCAATAGTGATATTTTTCTTTTGCTTGTTGCTTTCTTATAACACAATTTATTCTAACACCTCAATTTTTGAAAGAAAAAAAAAAGAATTAACAAGTCACAATTTAAAACTTTTAGTTGACTGCATTTGTGAGTTTAAAAAGTTTTGATGACATTTATATTACATTCTGTATTTAAATTAAAGACAATACAGTAATATTTTTTACCAAAAAAATAACCTTTATAGCAATAAATTACTTACAGTAAGAAAAATGAAGGGTTAGCAAGACAAGTCTGTTTAGTTTTTTGTTTTGTTTTTGAAGAGATTAAATTAAAGCTTTTGCCTAAATACTTTTGTAGGCATTTCTTTATTTTTTGAATTACATTTTCAGAGATAAAGTATATTAAAGTTTTGGCGTTATATTAATAAATTACAAAAATAAGATGTATAATTTTTAAACATAGTTAATCTAAAATATAATTAGTAGAATTTAATATATATATAGTTATAAAAAATGGGGAAATGATAAACTTAATGAGAGATATTTATTTTTGCACTTCAAGTTTATGTAAAATTAAATTTAAAAATTTTCATAGAGTGCACCATTCTTCAATTATTGGTTTTTTTTTTACATTTCTTTTTATCTTTTCATTATGTTTTAAATTAAAGATTAGCAAGGTTATAATTTGATATCTTAAATAGTATTTTATTTAATTCAATTAATAAATACATTCATCCTTTCTCTTCTTATATTGAACTGTAACTTCTTTGTAGTTCTAAGCTATTTATTGTGCTCTTTTATAGTTCTATTTATAATTAATTTTTAATTTATGTCCATCAACTTATCAGCTGTCAAATGTTACAATATCATTTTTTTTTTTTTTTTGGTGACTGGTTTTTTTATACTTTTTACTGACTTATGAGTAAGTTAGTAATGTTTGAATCATCCATATTATTAACATTGCTCTGGTTAAACCTTTTTTTATTTTTTTTATTATACTTTGCAAATAACTGATACTTACTTATTCATTTCTTTTCTTTTCTTTTATTTATAGGTGAAAAAAACTACTTAAATGGATGGTTTTGTGAATTATATTTTTTCTAAAATTGCAGTATGTCAATGGTTCCACAAAATTTACTATGTTAGAGTACAAAACTAAAAGACAACCCTATTCTTTTAACATGAAGATATAACAAACATTTTAATAGTTTATTGTGATTGCTTATATTTAGATTTTATATAAAGTAAAACAAAATCAAAGAACAATTTTATAATTTTAATTTCAGTAAGGTTAAAAACTTTTTAGAATTAAGTACATGCTTAGTTAACAATTCATTCAGTATAACAGCTTGGCTGACCTTGTTTTATTTCATGCTTGATATATAAATTTATTTGTGATAATGAATTTGAAGATTGGCTGGATTTCAAGAATAATTTTGATTTTTATAGAGAATTTTTACAACGGAGATTAATACGGAAATATAATAAAAAATTTAATTTTTTGTTTAATAAACAAGCTCAACAGAGGAATGGCTTTAAGAAAAAGGAATCGAATATAGTGAGTTTAATTGATAAACCTTTGGATTTGATGGATGTTTCAGTTTTGAAGAAAGGAATAAAGTTTGTTGGAGGTCCAATTAAAAACTATAAAATGGAGGTTATTGCAGCAATAGAAAGTGCTTATGAGATGCATCATGCTCGAGATGAGGTGATTTCTAAAATATCTTCTTTGAATATTTCTAATGTGAAATGTGATGATTCGTGGTATAAACAAATTAATTTAATGAGAAGATATTTATCAGATAATAATGTTACATGTATTAAAGAAGATAAAGGTGGAAGATTATGTTTGATGTTTAAAAGTTTATATAGAGAAAAGGTTCATCAGCAGATTCAAAAATTAAAATTTAAATTGATAAATGCTTATTCTATTGATACAGTGAGATTGAAATTTATTAATACTATACTTAAGCCATATTTAAAGAAAGTGTTTGATAGAAAGTTATATCTATCTCTTTATCCATCAGCTGCAATTATGCCAAGGATTTTTGGAAATTTAAAAGTGCATAAGGAAGGATTTCCTATTAGACTGATGTTGGATTTTGGAGGATGTATGTATTATCATGCAGCAGTTTTTGTGGGAAAGTTTTTGCAAGATGAATTGGGTTTTGGTGATTATACAATTGGATCTTCATTTGATTTAGTTAAAAAGATTGATAATATTGTTTTGGATAATGATGATAGATTATTTACATTGGATGTTGCAGAGTTATATGGTTCAATAAAAAGAAAGGAATCTATTAACATTATTGATCAAGTTTTATATGAAAAAGGAGTGTGTAAGTTTTATCGTATGTTTGTAAAGGATTTGTTATTATTTATTGATCAGAATTTGATAGCTACATTTGAAGATCGGTTGTATATGATGGATGAAGGTTGGCCTATGGGTTTGCCTGTTTCAGCAATTATATGTAGTTATGTGTTGTCATATTATGAAGGGATGATTTTAAAAGAACATTTTATGACCAGTGTTAAAAGTTATTTTAGATATGTGGATGATGTGCTTATTGTAGCATCGAATATGATAGTGCATAAACTGTTTATTAAATTAAATGATATTGCTGGATTAACGTGGACTATTACTTCTGAAGATAGTGAGAAGAGTGTAAAATATCTTGATTTGATTTTATGGAGAGAAGGGAATAAAATTAATAATAAAATGGTGTTGAAACCATTATCAATTAGAGGAGTTGTTCTTCCAAATTCAAATGTTCCACTTACCTATAAATTGGCTGGTTTTAGAACATTTCTTTTTAGAAATGATGTTTTATGTAAATTTCAGAGTGATAAAATGATTAATATTGAAAGATATGTGGATGATTTGTTGGGTGTGGGATATAGTAGGACAAATATTTTATGTGCACTATATAGGTATAGAAACAGATGGAGAAGAGATAATATGGAAAAGAAAAAATGGATAGCATTGCCTTATGTAAAGGATATTGTTTGTAATAAGATTACATCATTGGTATCTGCTGATTTTAATGTTGCATTTAAAGTAGGTGCAAATACTGGAAGATTGGTTATTAATGGCAAAGATTCTATTGATAAAAGCAACAAATGTAATATTATATATAAAGTGGTATGTCATTGTGGTTATAGTTACATTGGGGAGACCAAATGTGCATTGAAAAAGAGGATTAGGGAGCATGAATTATTATATAATAAGTTGTGTTGTTCTGCAGATAGATATAAATCTGTTTTTGCAGAACATGCTGTGAGTTGTAATGGAGAATTCTGCTTTGATAGAGTTTTTATTTTGCATATGGAAAATGATTTGAGGAAAGGAAGAATTAAGGAGTCCTATTTTATAAATAGTACAGATAATGTGTTGAATAAACAGTGTCATTGTGTTAATATTCACAATTTATGGAAAGTAGGTAATTCACGTGAGAACGTTACTGGTGTGAGAGTTTGATCATATTTAAATATTAACGGTATGCTACTTAAGATGGTGGAATATACCGAAGCTAGCTATAGCAAAGAATTTTAATCTTTAATTTTATACAGGCATTTTTTAAAATTTTTTAAAATTTTGTAGTTTTTATTCTAGTGAATATTGTTAATATATATATATATATATAAACTATTCATCAATTCAGTGTATTAGGGAAAAAAGACTATTTTCCATGTCATTATTTACAAAATATTTATTATAAAACTTGTTACTAATGCAAATGTTTAATAATTTCAGTAATATTTTAAGATTAATGTGCAACAATAACAAAAACAACAACATCAAGAACAACAATACTACTACTACTACTACTACTAATGATGATGATGATAATAATAACATTCACAAACATAATGTTTAATATTAGAATTGAGATATGGTAGTGTAATATCTAAAAAAATGTATTCATATTTTCTAAGAAGCCTGCGAAAAAAAGTGAAGTTGAAAGTGGAAATTCATGGGATAAATGTCAATAAAGTGCAATAAAATGTGAAATATCAAATTACTTCAGATAGCCATCACTCTATTTACATGATATTTATGTGTAGCCATGATTATATTTACTGTTAAAGTTAATGTTTGAAAAAGTACATTACATATTTTGTGGTTTTGAAAAATATAAATGCTTCATAAAATTTGAGGAGGTTGGTTTTCCTGGACCATTATGTTAAATTATAATAAATGACCAAAAACTATGAATGCTACAATGTTTGGAAATCATCTCATGAACATTTTATAATCTCTTCTAAAGTCATATCATATAATACTAAATCATCCATGCACTTTAGGACTGTTACACAATGCTTTCTTTGTCACCCTCTTTTACAGTTTACAGTTTCAATTGCACCAGCAATCTTCTTCAGAACTACAACATAATATGTTCATGTATATTTATATTCATATGTTTGTATTATGTTGTAGTTCTGAAGAAGATTGCTGGGGCAATCGAAACTGTAAACTGTAAAAGAGGGTGATAAATAAAGCATTGTGTAACAATAGTAAAGTGCATGGATGATTTATTATTATATAGGATACCTTTGGCAATCTAATAAGAAAGAGTAATTATTATCTTCTAAAGTCATGAAACACAAATTGTTAAAACTAAGTGTATAACAGCATTAATTTTAGAGATAAATTATTTATACACTTAATCATAATGATTCCTACCTATGCTACTTAGCAATAATCTTGGCTAACAACCTTATTTTTCTACTCTATAACAGCCCTAAAATAATTCTTAGGAATAATCTCTATGGGAAATTGATTAATTCTATTTGATATTGTGAAGCAAAAATATTTACGAAGAGTTTTCATAATATCTATTTGGAGAAAAAAATATTCACAATAAAGTTCAGGAAATTCAATTAAATATTACTATGTGGAATATTAGATTCAATACTGCTCTCTTGTAATGACTTCCTGTTCTTTTAAACATTTTTGCACCAGAAGTATATGGTATCACTAACTCAAAATATAATTTTGCCATTTAAGACTCATGCCAAATCAAGATCTCTTTTTTGAATGTTCAACCCAAAATTCCTTTGAATAGACAGAAAATATGATGCAAAAAATGAATTTATGAGTTTTCAAACAAATTTACTTTTCTAAAATTAACAGTAAAGACTGCTGAATTTGATCATTGAATCGTCCACTGTTATTTGGGCTCATCTACTTTATAAATAAAATTAAATCTCTCATCTATATAGTTGTGGTTAAACACAAACCATGAACAACAAACTTAATTAATGACCTTCATATCTAAGAATATGACAGCAGAATTGATGAACTTAAAAAGATCATGAGTGAATCTATCTCCTGGGTAGAATCTCTGCCAATTTCTTTATAAAATTTGTTAATTGTTAAGTTTCTAACATGATTTTGAAGCAAAATAATAATGAAGATTTATAAGAATAATTTAAGAAGTCATAGTAATACTATGAAATGCTAGAACATTTATGTCAATGGAGAACATAATTGACTAGAGAGCAAAGCATTCCTAGATCAATTTCTGATTGATGAAAGTGAAAAAAAAACAATAATGTGTTTGTCCATAAACTTGTATGTTACCTTCACTTTGGATTATATTATAAAAACAAATTTTATTTGTTAAATGTAGTTATATATTTAGTTCAGAAAAAAAGGAACCTAGAGAGGTATGTAATAGTGGGTCCAGCTTAAATAGTTGGCATAATATACTGAACATGAATTTTATATAACACTATGAGTATTGGCACTGATGCTATATAAACATAAACAGATCATCACATTTTATAAAATTCATGCATGCATAAGAAATTTTATTCAGTTAAAAATAATTGATTAATGACATGAAATGATATTATTTGGTGTAATAATGAATTAGTAAGTTATATTCTAAGATCATTCAGTTATAATTTACATGATATAGCAAAATTAAATCTTTAATTGAAAATCAATATATATATATATATATATTTCATAAAGAAGAATGAATAAGTTATTTTAGGAATACTTAATAATAATGTTATTGTCAACGTAGTTCAAATCTGTATATTTATAACTTGATGTATCTGTAGAATAATAGTAATCATTTTATTTTAAGAGTAAATTGTTGGTAAAAAATGCTATCATGAAAAATTTGTAAGAGAATACAAAAAAGGAATACAATAAATGAGTTAAAATCAAAGCTATGCTACGAAAAAAAAAAAAGTGAAACTTCACAGTGATAAAAGTTATAGTAAAAAATTAAAGATAACAGTAATATTAATGCAGTATTCAGAGAAAGAAAAGAATTAAAAAACAATTTTATTTATTTTAATTTTTTCATCCTTTTAACAAATACAACTTTTAACATGTCTACTTAAATTCATAAACTCAGTCCAATTTCTTACAGTACTACTAGAATATCAATGAAAAAGTTTTAAGATAATAATAATATATAAATTTCTTGAATTCATAGTCTCATTGGTGGACTTCATAACTATGTAAATGTCCATCAGAATATCCTTATTGACAATTGATAGAAATAATTATTTTCAGTATTTATCATGATTTTAATCCTTAATTCTCTTAAATAAGAGGTTTATATAATAGTAACAAAAAAGATGATGAAATGATTGTGTTAATGATGTAGCCAAGCATTAATTTTTCAGATATAAATTTTCCAAGACTGTAATTTACATTAATAAATTTCTACACAATATTTATTTACTCTCACTAAAATATTGTGAAAATATTAATTTTAATGAATATATATATATATTAACTGACATTATCTACTTCAAAATTTTATTTGCAACTACTCAAAATATTTTAATAAACTTGATAATATAAACAAACTGTATAATTTACCTTTATTTTTCCCAGTCTATTTGATTATTGAACATTTGACACATTGCTTAACATATTTGAAAGCAGCATAGTTGTTAAATTTGGACAAATTAGTCTTCACTTATCAACTATTTATAATTTTATCAGATTCTGTAAAAGAAAACATAAGTTTATGTTTTTTTTATATATATGTTTTGAAATTTTAATTATCTAAAATATACTGATAAAGAAAAAAATAATTCAATAATAATTAACAATACACAGATTTTTTAGTTAATAATAATTTGCTCAATTAAAAAAAAAACTACTATTTTTTTTCTTTTTATATATGTGTTGGTGATATATGTTAATTTTTATTTGAAAACAATAGCAATGAATACAATAGTTACCATGATCTAAAGATCATTATTTACTGATTTTTTATTAAATACAATAATTAATGCAATAGTTACCATGATCTAAAAATCATTAGTTACTGGGTTTTTTTTTTTTGTTAAACACTTTTTTCAATAAAAAACAGAATTTATTTATAATATTTACATTGAATGTATTTACAAACTGATGAGCGTCCATAAGATTAGATGGATTAATGAAGCCACACTTTTGGGCAGTTATATAAAAGAACAAATTATTGAGCTATTCATCTATATAACATTCTCAAAAACGATTTAATATTTCATTTTTAAATGCATATATCATGGTCCTTGTGGCATAATCTTTCTAATCTAATCAAATATAGTTAACTGAATAATCATTTACATTAAAATTTAAAAGCTAAATTTTATACTAAATAAAACTTAAAAGAAAAATTGACTGAAAGAAATAATTTAAATCTATTTATTCTAACTTTAAATATGATCAAACAATTTATATTGCATATTATCAATAAGCGCATTATTATATATGTAAGTATGTGCGTTCGCATATCAGAATGTATGCAAAAATATATATAATATAATAATACTGCCTTGATGATTATAAGACATTTAAATTACTAATCCCTGTTTATAATTACATATATATATATATGTGTGTGAAAATGTGACTACATTTAAAAAAATGATATAAATTTGTTTTAAAAAGATAAAGTTTTTACAAGTATTTGATTTTTTTTTTTTAATTACTATCTAAAATCCACAACACTATCAGTAATTTTATTATCATTACTTTTACAAATGTAATTATGAAGCAAATTAAATTTCATATCAAGCAAATATGGAAATTCATTATACTTTTCTCATCACTATCATTTAATACTTGAGGATATTTCACTCACACAAATTAAACTGCAATTCTAAAAATTCAGGATTATGATATTTTTTAATATAATAAAATAGTATACATATCTATAGTGATCATATCAAAACTACTAATGATTATGCATAGCTTTGAGTAATTGGTATCTATATACACAAAAGTATTTACATAGTAATAAGACAACAATTCTGTTAATAAAAATATGCAGTTTGATTGAAGGTAAGTGGCTTCATTATTCAAATAATGTATCTATGTATATATACACATACAATTTTGTAAGAATAGATTTTTTTTATATCAGATGTACATATAGAAATTTAACATATCACTGTAACAAATGGCTAGTTTAGAGAATTAAAATCAGTTACAAGTATTTAAAACTTAACAATATTTAAGAAAATAAAAATCCTCACGAAATCAAACTTTAATTCCTATCTATTATACACATATTGAAAAAATGATATTTAAAATATAGTAATGTAGCTATAAAAAAAAAAACTCGGAACAAATTTTTAGGATTGATTTTTTTTCCCTCCCCTCTAACCAAGTATCTAATGTTGTTTTAGAAACTAGTTTTTGAAAATGTTTATTACTGTTCTTAGTTCTTATCTCAGATTCTCTCCCCCTCCTCTTTACCTCTATAGTGAATCTCTTCTGTCTAAAAAGTGATTAATTCAGATTTTTGACAAAAGCTATAGTGGTTGGCTAGAAAACTAATAATGCTGTCTGGAATATTTTAAAAAAAAAAATTGCACAGTTGAATAGAGCAAAAAAAAGAGAGAAGTTGTAACAAAAAAATCTCTATAGAGAGAGAGTAGTGGGGAAGAGGGATAATAATGGAACAAATAAAAAAAATTGGTTCCATATATACTCCTATTCCTAAAGGAAATGCTCAATAATAATCATTTATATAAATGGTTATTTTTTATATAACTTTTTTAAAGCTTATTTTAAATATATATATACAGTATAAAAAAGTTTACTCTGCTATAAAAGTTTTTATATAATTACAGCTTTTAAACTCATTACTGAACAGATTACATTAGCTTTTTAAAATAAAAATTAAAAAGGGGAAACGGTGAGGGGATGGGGATTTAAAATACTGTAACTATAAAATATCGTTTTATATAAAAAACAGCAGAAAAAAAAAAAAAAACAAGTTTCATTTAAAATTTCTATCTTAAAGAATATTAACAGTATTCACAATAAAACATTTTAAAATAAATATAATTTTTTTATTAATGTAATTACTTATTAGAAATAATAATGATATTTAAAGTGATATCCATTATCAGTAACAATGCAGAATAGCTATTTTTTCTGTCTAAATGTGTTCAAAACGATATACCGAAAAAAATTTGTCCTATACGGTTTGATTAGTATGTGCATGTGATAATAGTTAGCTGTCGACTCCAAGATGAGTTATCTTATTAATTAATTTACTTTAAAGATTTGACTTTAAATATTGACTCAAAATATATTAATAGCAAAAAGATATTCTTAAAGATAAAGTTCATGCAAAATGGTAATAAAATCATCTTGCCAGCAAAAAATTAAATATTTATTTGGAGAATTAACAATTATTTAATAGTTGAAGCAACACATATTTCATACTTTTTTGCCTATTGCACAATTAAAAAAGATGCACATTATTTATTTGTAAGCTGAAGTTTAAATAGTTTACAATCCAATTGAGAAGGGCATAAAATACTTACTGAAAAAAAAAGCTTTTTTGTATTATTGTAATAATAAATATGTAGAATTATTTATTTTGTAAGAATATTTTATATTATTTAATTAACAATTAATAAATAAATCAGTTATTTTCCTTTATAAATAAAATTTTTTGATGCATATTGTGCCCCTGCCCAAATGCTATTTATTAAATGATTGACTGATTCATTTTATGTCAGTTTTGAACATTACAGAACGGTTGGTCAATAATAAAATAAATAATTTATTTTTATATTATAAAAAAAATCAGGGCAGTTATTTGCAAAAAGGCTCCATAAATAACTTCTTTTGTAAATTCATCAATAAACAAGTAAGTAGCATGACTTTTAATATATATTTTGAGAAAAATAGATGTCCCAGTAATGGACTGAACTCCTCAAATTTGAACAAAATTTGATAACTTAAATCATGAAAATTAATATAATTATGTTACAAATTATAAAAAGTTAAAGTAAAATAATAAAAATTATTTCTCATTGTTAGATGAAGAAATAAAAGGATATCTATCTTATGGCAGTACAATGCAGTTATAATTTATTTCCATGCCCAGAGTTATACTAAAAAAAGAAATTCAAAAAATTTTCTCAAACAATTGGTAAATGCAACTTTAGCATTTAATATAATGCATTCTAAAATGGATTGCTAACAACTTTAAATAATAAATAATTGAATGATATATTGCTTGGGATCTCATAAGAAATTCATTCATAGGCTTTGAGCTTCAGAATATGCCACTTTACCAATGCACCAAAGCATGCTGGGAAATCAGTAAAAAATATAATAATTGAAGGTATATTATTCAAAAGTTTATCAAATATTTGAGCATCAAAAATGACTGAACTGGGCTGTAATCCACTGACTTTAAACACCAAAGTCTGCTATTCTACCACTACACCTAATCATGCTGAGAACTCAGAAAGGAGATAATAATTGAATGGTTTATTATTCAAAAATTAATAAAAATTTGAGCAGTGGAAGTGACAGAGATAAGCTGTAATACATAGACATTGAGCTTCAGCGTTTGATATTCTATCACTGCAGAAAGTATGGTGGGAACTCAGAAAGAATTTATCATTAATGAATTCATAAGAAGTTCAAGTGCCACAAATGATAGAGCTGCACCACAATTCATGGACCATGAGAACCAGTCTGCCACTCTACCACTGCACTAAACCCTACAAAAGCTTCAATTAATGGAACACATACAACACACAAATGTATTTGTTAGTAAAGTTATAAAAGCTGTACATATGTGTTACATTATTACTATATATATATGCATTAGTTGACAAAGGAATAACATTTCAGAAAATCTTTAGACTTGTTAAAATAACAGATAAATTATATAACAGATAGTGATTTAGAATAAGTGGGAGAGGTTTTCCAAAGGACTTTTTGTTAAATCAACCATAATAAAATTTTACAAAATGGTGAATACTATTTATTTTGAAAATGTAAATATGCTATGAAATTTCATAACGTAAAAACTGTATTAAAGATAGTTCAGTTCACTTTGAAAAATTCAAAGAGAAATAAAATTTTGTAAAATTCATTAAATTTAAAAAGAATCAATTATTTAATTAAAGTTCTTTTGATGGAAAACAGATTACTGAGGCTTCTAATTAGTGGCAAACAACTTACACTGGCTACAACTGCATCTTACTCTATTCTGGTAACTTATTATTTATTTTGAAAAAGGATTCATTCAAAAAATGTTAACTAAATTTAGGCAGGAAGTGAGATTAAGAATTCTGCGATAATGATAAAATTAGGAGCAATTGCTAGCTATTGAATAGCTGAGTTATTCTTAATAGGCCAATACTAATTAAAGATTTTTAGTTGTAACATTAATGGCAGATTTTGACAAGAAGTTGTTTTTTTTTTTTCAAAAAAAAATATTACAATAATTTATTTTATCTCAAATGTGATTTTTTTCTGATAATTAGATCACAATTTTTTATAAAATAGGTAATGGATTGGAGAAAATTTTCATTTATATAAATAGATATAATATGTTTTGAATTATTTAGATGTTAGGGGATTTTTAAATTTACAAAAATTAGATTATATTTAAAAATAAGTACAATTTATATACTTGGAATTTAGATGTAATTATAGAGGGTTTGAACAGACATTTAAGCTCCTTTAGCTATGCACTCTATCTCATACAACCAGTACACATGACCTAACACGTGTGAAAAAGATAAATGATTTCCAATATATAAATTTCATGCTGAACCAGCACTCATCAGTTGGTTTAGATCATCATTTTCCACACACATATATAATCTGTGCTCATTTATATTAAGATAGTAAAACTTCAATAGACAGGCTTCAATGTACTGCACCCTCCAGTTATTCATCCAACCATACCATTGAAAATCTGATGTTGGGATGCCCAAATTCTTTGCTGATGTCAATATTACTGTCATGTTCATGTTGATTTTATAAGTCACTCTAAACCTCGTGTAAAGGATCATGTTCATTTAAGTACACAGAAAAGAAATGGGAAGGATGCAGCCTGAATCTGTAAAATTTAAATACAAGTATAATTTATATAAGTTTAGATGTAATTACAAGGGATTTGAATACAGACTTTCAAGCTCACTTCATCTACCCACTCTATCTCATACAACTGATATACATGACCACACACATGTGAAAAGATAAATGACCTTCATATATTTTGTACTGGACCAATTGGATGAGTGTTGGTTCAGCACAAAGTATATGTATATTGAAGATCATTTATCTTTTTCACATGTGTGTGGTCATGCATATCAGCTGTATGAGATGGAGTGGATAGTTAAAGGGAGCTTGAAATTCTGTGTTTAAATCCATTATAATTACATCTAGACTCAAAGTATTTAAATTATACTTGTATTTAAATATTACAGATTCAACCTATATACTGTCCATCCCTCTTCTGTATAATTAAACTGACAAAGTCCTATGCATGAAAGGTCAGAGTGACTTAAAAGTCAACATGGGCATGACAATAATACTGGCATCAACCAGGAATTTGGATGTTCCATCACATCAGAGTTACAATGGTATGGATGGCTGAAGAG
Organism: Epiperipatus broadwayi; assembly: GCA_028023455.1. Lineage (NCBI taxonomy): Eukaryota > Metazoa > Onychophora > Udeonychophora > Euonychophora > Peripatidae > Epiperipatus > Epiperipatus broadwayi. The sequence continues at coordinate 1,779,962 of JAQFVV010006374.1, forward strand.
TTGGAAGGTGGAGTAGACTGGAGCCTGTCCATTGAAGTTTGAAAATTTTCTATCTTAATATAAGCTGAGCACTAATTATATATATATATGTGGGAGATGATGATCTGAACTGAAAGTGCTGGTTCAGCACAAAATACATATATTAAAGATCATTTATCTTTTTCACATATATGTGGTCATGTGTATCAGTTGTATGAGATAAAAGTCGATAGCTGAAGAGAGTTTGAAAGTCTGTGTTCAAATTCCCTATAATAATTAAATCAATAATTATGAAAAAAGTACAGAGAAGTTCAATTAAAATTTATTTATTTAAAATATTAATTTTTGTATATATTTATTTTTCTAGGCTAGCTGTTGAAGAAAATAAGATTCAACAATAAATTTTTAGTTAGAAACTAATATAATTTAAAAATCAATAAATTGTAAATTTATTCACTTTTTATCACTCACCTTTTCTTTCGTGAGTTGGTAATATAAATATGAGGCATTGGGAAAGTATTTAAATAATTGATGAAAAATTATTGGTAATTAATGAAATATTGATTACATGAATGTTATAAAAAATGTTGGAATGATGATAGAAAATGGAAATATATCTAAATTATAAAGTTTAATTTTCATTTTAAAAGCGTATGAAGTTATTATAAACAAATTTATTTTTAATTATTAATTAACAGAAACAAAAGCAAGATTTGATGTATATTGATTATATATATGCATATATAAGTCATGTAATTAAAAATATGTGATTTCACACAGAAGCTTAAAATCAGAATTAAATCAAAACTAAAGAAAATATTGAGAAGGTATAAATACAAAAATGTAAATACATAGTATACTTAGTATTTTAAGATTTAAAATGGTTAAACATGATTTTAAGTAAATAGTTCGCTAATAGCAGTTTTAAATATTTATACAAATAAATAGTTTTGTAATTCTCAACAGATAAGTGTACCAAAAATTTTTGTAATCCTTTTACTAATAAAGGTTACTAGTGAAAATAAAATAATAGGATTTTATTACGATATTTGTTGAAATAAATAAATCAAACTTAATTAAAATTGTAAATAATATTCATTAAGGCTGTAGCCTCAAGCACATGCGTATAAAAATGTGATAGTAAGGACCTCTACAGGTCTTAAACCACAAGCTTACTCTTTATTGCAAGTAATTTTTAATTTACATTAATATATATAAGATGCTACTTTTATTATATATTTCTATAACAATATAAGACATATGATCTCTATTACGTTAAAATAATATATATTTAATTATATATAATATATAACAAGCTTTCACTTCAAAACAAACTTTATTCACACTCAAAGGAAAATACATCAGGTAGATCAGTATCCATGGTCTCATTAGACAACCAAACAGTGATTGAACAAAGGAATTATACATATAAACAAGGAGGTGAGAAAATTTACATTAAAAATAGCAGGATTCACATAAATGTTAACACTCAATTACCTTATACTAGATCTGATAAACACTATTGATTAGTGGAAAACAAATAAGAAGTGAGATACAGAATGAAAATAATACAAGTGTGAATTTGACTTCTTAATAGATTGTTATTAAGATATGTGAAAATGTAGGCATTCTGATCATACAGTGGTTTGTTAAATAATAGGCCAAAAAGTAAGTCAACATGTAAAGTGATCAAAGCAAGATGGGGTTTTGAAAGTTCAGCCAGTCTAAATAAGATCAAGTTCGTATTGAAGCTCAGTGAGAGAAAATAAAGTTTAAGTCCATATTAGAGGGGGTGTGGCATTTAGAAAAAAAGCACTAGAACCTCACCGAGCTCCAGGTTTGATCTGCGAGCCATGGCATACAAGTTTTCTTGTCTTTTTCCTTCAATTTCTGCAGTAACCTGAGAAATAGCACGCCTATGGAACAGTCCATGTTCTTTTTGAATAATACCTGGCATCTAATTGCCCAGATTATGAAGTTAATGTGAATAGCTAATTGAATAGAACCAAATGTTTCTTTTTTGATAGTGGGAATTAGGTGAACTTGAGCCAGATCAGGTGTTGTCATTTTTATTTAGGTAATGTTGCGAAGGTGAGTTCACACTTCACATTGACTAAGGATGTGTCATTGACCCATCATGCTTTTGACATAATGGGCAGATGGGCTCTATTTTGTATCCCCTTTGAAAGCAAAGGAGCATACCAGTTGGCAGGGCAGCAAGGTTGATCTTCAAAAAAAAGTCCATAAACTTAGGTTCCATTTTGAGAAACTTGGTCAACCAGGTAAGGCGAGGATCCCAACTGGAAGAATGTTTTGAGGCTCAGATTGTCCAATGTTGGACATCAGGTAAGAGCCCCAGTAGGCCATCTTTTCTTGAAATAATGAGCCAGAGGTTTTAATTGTATTGAGGACCAGTGTTAGTTGTCACTGTATCCAAAGGATTTTCTCCCCTAGATAGGGTCTATCTATAGGCTTGACCACCTCTGTGGGAAGAGGGCTTTGCATATTTAGGTTGTCTCTGAAAATCTTTACAAGGATATTATGCATGAAGTCCCAATCCATTAAGATATTAGGGCTTTAGGAGTAGGTTCAGGCTGATGACAGGAGCTCACTCCCCAACACAATTTCCTGCACAGGGTGTCAACCTTCCTGATAAAGATGCTAGTAGGGGAGTACTCAGTGAGATAATATATGATCTATGGTAGAATAACAGCATTCATGAGGGCCACCTTTCCCAAACAAGGAAAGGTAGATCTTGGATAGGGAGTTGATATATATTAATTAGGAATATTTCATTTATAATTTATATAAATATTTAATTAATTTAAGAGAGTCTTACATTTATACTATCATCTCACCAACAAAAAAATTGGATTATAAAAAATTATTATTTATATTAATATCCCTGTTATATTGCAAAATGAAATCTTACATTTTATTGCATTAGTTGTAGAATTAGTCATCAAAAAGATGGCAAATTTTAACTAATCTAATTAAACAAAATAATTTGCAAGAAAAATTGTTATTTTATCAATTCTTTTTGAATAGAATCTTGTGTGTCAGTTGTATGTATCTAAAAAAATTTGAATAAAGATTGAGTTAGAGTCTACATTTTGAAAGAAGTCAGATGAAAAAATTAATGTTAATATTATTGTGAAAAGTGAAAAGATAATTATCAGTTTAAAGATTCAGGAGGGTTTAAAAAAGATGGCCTCCTAAATAAATTAAAATGATAAAGTAGCTTATAATAAATAATAAAAATCATATGCAACAGCTGTAAAGTATATATATTACAAATAATTATACATATCATTTTTAGCACATGGTTTTGTGCACTTTTTAAATATTAATCATCTATTTTACAGTTAATATATTATTTGCAGATAGAATATCATCTAGTATTCTATAAAAGAAGTAAACTAACAACAATAACAAAATATAATAGAATAAAACCTTCTAGAGATTCAAATATAACTTCAAAAAATTGACTCTATAACATAACAATATATCACATGATTGCCATTCTTATGCTTTATTCTTTATTTTTTGCCTCTGCATAAACATAACTATATACAAAATAAATAATATTATTATTATATAACTTTACATATACTATCTTAATTAAATATTAATTCACCCCACATGGTGAAGAAATTCAGCACTGCCCTCTCTGAAATATATATACAAATATATTAGAGTCCGCATTTCAAAATAAACCAGCCTCAAAATGATACCATGTAGGGTGATTTAATATTTGGATATTTCTTTCAGTTTAGCATTAAGCACTAGGATTATATACTATCTTATATAATTGCCCATTGATTTTTAATTGATTAGATGTTAACTAAATTTATTGAAATTTTATAACTATTCATACAATTGACTATATAACATAACAATATATAGAACAAATATTATATAATTATATAACTTTACACATATTATCTTATATAATTTTCCATTCATTTTTAATTGACCAGAACTTAATTAAATTTATTGAAGTTTTATAAATATTCATTCAATTATGCTTAAATAATTGTATGAATATTTATAAAACTTCAGTAAATTTAGTTAACAACTGATCAATTAAAAATGAATAAAAAATTATATAAGATAATGTATGTAAAGTTGTATAATATTGTATTATTTATTTTGTATAGTTATGTTATATAGAACATTTTTTAAAGTTATATTTTGATCTCTATATGAAGGTTTATTCTATTTCACTGAGGTTTTATTTTGTTATTTTTAATATTTTACTTGCATTTTAGAACATTAGATAATGTTATATCTACAATAATAGGTTAACATTAAAATAAATGAGTAAAATTTGAAAAGGGCATAAAATCATCTGTCAAAAAAGATTTTTTTCTTTTTAGTCAAGCATAGTTGGTCGAGAGGTCAGTGACAGCTATTAGCGGGTTGGCTTCCCAGCTGATGATATGACACATGAGAAAAAAAAGATTTTTATATATTATTAATATATACTTATATAGCTGTTGTATGTGATTTTTATTACTTATTATAATTTATATGAACGAACTGCATAATGAATTTCATTAATTTTTGATGATAATGTAGCCATAATTTTTTTGAAAAAATTCCAGTTAGAATTGAAAATGGAATTATATACATAATGATTGTGATTCCTATGAAAATAGGATGAATTATTATAAAACTATTAATCCAGAGAGAGTGTTATTAAATAGCAGATAAGCATAAAGTTTAATTCTAAATTTAATATTTATGTACAAGTTAATTTCCATTAAATCTACTTTTGAATTTTCTTGATTTGTGACAAGAATGGGGGATATGTTTATATTTAAATTTTTCAAAATAACATGTTTTACTGACAAATTCTATTTTTAAAATATTATTACAAATTTTATATGTAAATAGTAAAATAATGTTGTTCCTTTTCATCTTAATAAAACTGTGCCTTGACTTGATTTTTTTTTAAAAATTATTTTTTTCTAAATTGATTTAAAGTAATTTCATTAACAATGGTTTACAAATAATTATTAAATAAGATGAAGTGTATGTTATCAATTTTAAAACAAAATCCTTTGTACAAATTAATACTGTCAAATTTATTGTTTGTTTTTTAAATATTATATTAGAATAAAATTAGAGTATCTAATCTTGTTTTTTTATGTAAATTGAGAAAAACTGATTATCACTATTGAAAATTTCATATCTAATAATTAATATGATAGAATTTATTTATTCAGAAAAAATTAATATATAATAATGTATGAACGTGCTGCTGACACAACTTTGCCTTTAATTTTTTAAAATTAAAAATTATTACTAATGGTTTTGTTAATAAAAGGTTGATTTTCAATTTAAGATTTATGAAAAATTTTAAATATTAATTTATTTATATAAATTAAATAAAAGATTAAAATATTTTAGTAAAGAAATTCTAAATGATTAATATAAGTAAATAATTTAATTATTTGGCAAAGAATTTTAGATTAAAATTGAAAAAGAAAAGTTATCATTATAATAATAATTTATTTTGTATACTTTTTGCATAGTTTTATTTAAAAAAAGTTAAGAGTTAATTTAGCTAAATTTTTATTATATTATTGTTGCAAAAATAAATAAATAAACATTTTGAAGTGAAATGCTTAAAGAAAATTAATGATATGTAGTTAGTAAAAAGACAGTTTAGTTTGGGTGATTCAAAATAATTTTAAGATGTGATAATGGATTAGTAATAATAGCTATATAATTTTATTTTTAAAAATTTAGAAATAATATGTAAAATTGAATATATTTAAAAAATAAATTTTAGTAATTTGACAAAATCTGTTTCAATTGTTTATTAAAAACAGTTTTTTGAAAATATAACGGATGATGCCTGCCCAATGAAAATATAATGATCATGGTATTTAGGCCTATGCAAAGATAGCAGAATCATTTGTCTTATAAATTAAAACTATTAGAAATAAAATAAGACTTCCTTCAATTAAAAACTGGAAATTATCTTTTTAGTGAAGAAAAGATGCTATTAAGCTTTATAAAAGAAGAAAAAAAATATCTTAATAAAAATTTTGATAAAGTTAGATTTAATATAGTTAACAATAGAATAAGTTACTATAGGGATAATAGCATAATTTTATAAAAAAAATTCTTATTGACAAAAAAGATTATGACTTCAATTTGGATTAAAAATAATATATGATAATGTTGTTCTATAAATTAATCTGTATAACTATTAAATTTTTACATGATCTGAGTTCTAATAAGTGTAAGCAAGATTAGTGTATCTTCAAAATTTTTGTATTAGTACAAAAGAATCATATGAACTTTATAAAAAAGTTAATTGAACTATGGAAAGTAATAAATATTAAATGATTATTCAGATAAAGTTTTTAATCCCAATAGTATTTATTACTATTGGAATATTTTGATTTATTTCAGGTTGAATATATTTATTATCAGTAATGTTGGGGATTGAGTAATAATTCCTTGAATAATGATAGTGGAAAAAGTTGTTTTTAAGATTATATTAATTGCTTGTGAAGTAAGTTTATGGTAATTGTTATTGGTATCATTTTGGGAATGATATGTAATAAAGTTTAAGAGTTGTTAGATGATAGAGATTTTATTTATATTTTTGATTTTAATGTGAATATTTAAGATTATTAATTGAAGGTAAGTTAAAAATATAAGATTAATCATTATGTTTTTTTTATGTACATTAAATATAAGTTTACATTGAACGGGAATTAAATTTGGGTTTAATGTCAATATATTATCCATATCTTTGGTTATCCTAAGAATGTGAACATGTATTTTAATAATTATTCCTAGTTTAGAGGTTATTTTTGATGGGATAAATAAATATTATTTTTAGGTTATAGTTTTAATATTAGACATTATTTTATTCTTTATCTTTGTTTTATTAAATATTTTGATATTTTATAATTTTCATTAATTCCAACAATTTTAATTATATGTTGAGGTTATTATCACCTGGGTGTCTTCCAACAATAGTTTATTATTTTATACATTATTTGTATCACTCCTTTTGTTGGTTAGTATTAATGGTAGATATTGATTTTTGAATACTTTATGAATTATTATAATGATGAAGTATTATTTCATTTTAAGTATATATATATATATTATATCAGATTATAATAACATACAAGGCTAAAACCTTCAACAGAAGTGCCTTAAAAATGCTTATGTGACAGCCAATCAGATATAATGATTGCACATGGAACTCTCAATTCAAGAACACAAGCCAGAACACAAGAAAAAGATGGGACTCACTTTCTTTTATACTTAAATTTATATATAAATAAGTCAGACTCAAGCATTCTGAACTAAAAGTGTGAAGCTTAAAACATCTTCGCATTTAATTTAACTAAATATTATATACAAACAATGTGAAATCTCTCAATTTACAATGAAGCAATTTTTAAATCTACTGAAATGATAGTAACAAATATAAATATATAAATTTATTAGTGCTAGCAGATATCTAATAATAACATACAAGGCTAAAACCTTCAATAGAAGCACCTTAAAAATGTTTATGTGACAGGCAATCAATTGTAATAATGACTGCACATGGAACTCAATTCAAGAACACAAGCCAGAACAAAAAAAAAGATGAGATATAAATATATAAATTTATATATTAACATTTATCACTATTATTTCATTAAATTTAAAAATTGCTTTGTTGTAAATCGAAAGACTTTGCATTGTTTATTTATATATAATATTTAGTGAATTAAATGTGAAGATGTTTTAATCTTCACGCTCTTAGTTCAGAATGCTTGAGTCTGACTTTATATAGAAATTTAAGTATAGAAGAAGATGGGTCCCATCTTTTTCTTGTGTTCTGGCCTGTGTTCTTGAATTGAGAATTCCATGTGCAGTTATTATTACATCTGATTGGCTGTCACATAAGCATTTTTAAGGCACTTCTGTCGAAGGTTTTAGCCTTACATGTTATTATTAGATATCTGCTAGCGCTTAATAAATTTATATATTTATATTGGATTATGTACATAGAGGCTTTTTTTGTTAAACCATCTATATATATATATATTGTTCATATTTGCTTATCTAAAGTTCATGTTAAGGCTCCCATTTCAGAATCAATAATTTTGGGAAGAATATTATTTAATTTGAGTGGTTCTGGAGTTATTTGATGTTCAATAATTTTTAACATGGTTACTTACAAATGTAATGAATTGTTTTTGAGTGATAACAACAATAATTTGTATTCATCAAGTAGATATAAAAGCATTGATTCCTTATTCATCGATTTATGTGAAGAATTAATGCAGCTGTGTGGATGATAGTTATTCATGAATTGTATTCACCAAAATTGTACCATATGAAAATTATCAATCAAGGAGAGTAATGGTTGTAAAAGGAATAATAAATTTATTTATTAAATTAGGATTATCTTGATTCTTATTAATTATTGTTAATATAGCAGTTCCTTTTTCATTTAATTTATTAAATGAGATTGGAATTATTAATTCAATAATTTTAAGAAGTTCAATGTGTTTCATAATGATTATTTTTGCTTCACTATTCATTTCTTCAGCATGGTCAATTTATTTATATGTTGAATAGGATGAAGATAATTAAAAGTATTGAGCATTTATTGTATTATTACATTCATCCCATTAAATGTATTTTTATTAAAATCTAAAATGATTACATTTTAGGAGAAATTTTTAATTGGAAATTAAATGTATTATATACTAATAAGCAGTGAGATAATGTAAGCTTTGAGGGCTTTTAGTTTTATTAACCTTTTAAAATATTTTTGAATTATGAATTCAAAAGCCTTATTAGCTTATTATGAATTAAATTTAAACATCAAAAGTTTAACTGTCAAACACTTATAATTTCCCTTATTATTTTATATTTTATGTATTATTAATTTTTAGGTTAATTATTCATATAAGATTATGAATATTTATTTCAATTGGTTTGGAAATAAATATATTATGCTTTATTCCTTTATTTATTAGAGGAAAAAAATATATTAAAAAAAGAATAGTTAAATATTATATTATTCAAGTTTTTGGATCTGCAATTTTATTAATTGGATTTTTTTTTAATTATTTATGATGGTAAGATTTTTTATAATGATCAGTGCCACCATGTGAGTCAAAGGTATCTTTATGCAAGATAAATTTTAGCACACACACAAATTGGTACATTAAAGGCCTTTTTTTAGTCACAGCTTTCACAAGAAATTCTTGAAAATAGACTTTAGTCATGTAATGTGTTCAGTAAATACCTCACATGTTTTATTCAATAATTTCTATAAAATAAATTGATATGATAAAATACATGCTAAAATAAAAATAATTAATATTTTTTTTAAAAATTTGAGACAATAATTAAATAATATCTTAAAACAAAAGTATTTATTTAGTAAATTTGATATTTTTAATTTTTCTTTCAAAAGTTTTCCTATTATTTTTGGACAATCCTGCACAATTGCTAGTAGAGATAGGAAATATTTTTAAATATTTAAATGTTTATATCATATTTAAAAGAACTATTACACCACATATTCACAAAATTATTACCTACTTCCTTGCCCTTCTTAGGCCGGCTTTGATATTATATAAGTAATTATATAATATATGTTACCTAGTTATTAAAAATATTATGTACATCCAGTATGTATGATTATTTGCAATACTTCACTTCTGAGCTCCATCCTGCATAGCAAGAAGCAAAGAGAGCCTTGTTTCTCCCCATTATTGTTTCTGATTTAATATTTAGGTCAAGTTTAACCAGCAGATCAGTAAGTCATTAAAATTTAGTTTTTTGTTTGAAACCCCATTAAAAATTTTGCATGCATAATTTATATTCCTTCAATAATAAAATATTTACACTATAATTTAATTTTTTATCTGGTATTATTCCACTATTAAAAACTGTGATTTATTATATATATATAATCTGATATTTTAATTTTTCATACTTACATTGTTTATTGATATAACTTTTATATTTTATTAAGACCACCAAACTAGGCCAATTTTAAATAGCATTGCTGATATAACTTATATCTCAATAACACCTTCTTGTTAAAAAGTTCTTTGTTTTCAAAATCCAATCATGATTTTTAAATCCAAAACTCTCAGATGCATAACTTGTTTACATTTTCTATCAACAAAAATACTTTCACTTGTTTTCATTTAATAATAAAATATTTACACTATTTAGTATTTGTCTGAAGCTTTGTGATTATGGTATATTATTGGATGTGATTGTTGGTCTATTTCCATCATCTATGAATAAATGTTGAATGTATAAAAAATTTTAAATTTTAATTAAACTTTCCAAATACAAACAACTTGATAATAATAACATGCAAATAGACAACACAGGTTAGTAATTACACAATGTTTCAAGTAGTATTATTCTCCACTCTTCTTCAGGTATTGCTGGCCTATATTCACAGTGACAATATTCACTCAGAAGTTGAACTCGTACCTTTAGATTCTTGAATATCAAATTTAAGGCAAATGCTCTACCAATTGAGCTATTCTGTCAATGACAACATACATTAGAAATTTGATATGGTTCAAATCCTCCTGAGTCCTTCAATTTTTTTAGGAGCAAGGATTCTTCTTCTGCTTCTTCTTCTGCCTCTTCTTCTTCTTATTGTTGTTGTTGCTGTTGTTTAACATTTTTCCTAAGATCAAGTAGAGGCATCCATACATTGTGTATTGCCACATTGGGTTGATTTATAGGATTATTTACCATTATCACATGAGTAGTTTCCTTGAATTTTCTTCAATGCATTTTTTCATCTTTATCCAATATCTTTGTATTTTCCCAATTAAACACCTGTGTTGTCTATTTGTGTACTATTACTAACAAGTTGTTTGTATTTGGAAAGTTTAAATAAAGTTTAAAATTTTCTATACATTCAACATTCACTCATAGATGACAAAAATAGTCCAATATATTACATCTAATTTATACTATTATATTTTTTAAAACTTATTAGTAAGTCCTCTTATATAATTTGACAATTAAGGATTTAGGTATGACTTTTTGAAAAAGAAATTTTAAATTTTCATACATAGATTGTTTATTACACATTTTTAGAAACAATTAAAACAACCTTGGACTTTATTTTACTTGTTCATAAATTATCTTGGATGATTATAAAAAAATCAAACACTTGGTTTGTTCTATTAGATATATTTTTTAGACTTTGTTAATAGTGCAATCATGTAGGCATTTGTATTGTGTAATATTGTTACCATGAAATTTGTTAAGAATTAAATATTTCAGCATGCAATAACATCTTTTTAAAAATTGTGTTTTTTACTTATTCTGTTTTCCTTAGACTTGGATGGTCTGTAGTGTGGATTATGGATCAATTAAAAGTTTTTAGCTAAAAAAAACTATCCAAGGAAAAGTTGTTTAGTAAAACATGTAAAAAAATAATATGGCATCTAAAAAAAGATATTATTAAAAATTAGGAAAGGCTACTTGGTAAAATATGCAAAAAGATAATACAGCATAATAAAAAAACAAAGATAACATTATTAGAAAACTGGCACAACATAACATTGATCCCAGACATCATACTTGAGAGGTGGTCACACTAGCAGTACTCCAAATAGAAACAACACATTTCAACTTCGAAAAATATTATTGATAAAAATAATTTGATCATATGCTGAAAATAATTATGAGGCAATATTTTTTAAATGTTTTACTTTTAAATAAATTTTTAATAATAATATGTTACTTTTTATATAAATTAAAATATTTAAATAAAAATGATTGAAACATTTTTATTTACATATAAAATTTGTTAATTATACTGACAAAAGGGCATCAGCCAATACAGTTTTGTGAAATGATTGAGCATATATGAAATATATTTTGAGGCTCAAGAAATTGTCAAAGTAAGTTTAAGAAAAGAAACATTCATCTTATATTTAAATAATAAATATTTATAATCAGAATGTGTTTCTAAGAATAAAGTGATTCAGACATCTAAACATATAAGTTGTATTAATTATCATGACAAAATGATGTTGGCCTGTTCAGTTTAGTGTAATGATAATAGTATATATGTAGTATATTTCGAGCTCTTGCCTAGAAATTCGAGACTCGGGTAATTGTTACAAATAAGTTTAAGTAAAGAGTATATCTCTTTATCTTTCTTATTGCATTGTCAAATCCACATAATATTAAATCATCTAAACTCTTTATTACTATTTTATAATGCTTTTATTACAATCCACTATGACAGTTTCAATTGCCCCAGAAATCTTCTTCAGAACTTTATATTAAATCATCTGTGCTCTTTATTATTGTTTTACAGTACTTTTATTATAACCCACTATGACAGTTTTGATTGGCCCAGCAATATTCTTCAGAAACTTCCATTTCTGAAGAAGATTGCTGGGAGAATTGAAACTGTCATAGTGGGTTGTAATAAAAGCATTGTAAAACAGTAATAAAAAAACAAATTCTGAAGAAGATTGCTGGGACAATCGAAGCATTAAAGCACAGTAATAAAGAGCATAGATTATTTAATATTATAAGTATTTCTCTTATATTTAAATTAAAAGTATTTACACTCAGAACATATTTCTTATAATAAAATGATTCAAAAATGTAAACGTTTTTATTTACATATAAATTTTATTAATTATCTTGATGTCTTGGTACACCTGTAATGAAGCACTTTTGTGCCCTGCACATGGCAGCTCTCATAATAATTTAATGAGATGTGTTTATTGGAGATCAATGATATTAAAAATTGGTGTAGCTTCTTTTCATTTTTCATTCCTAACATTTTGGAAAATTTAAAGTCACTAAATAGGCTTTTAATAATAACTGTTCAAAAATTTGGTTTGTTATTTATTATAAAATGTTTATTAAATTTAAGGTTACTTTTAAGGTTCAGTGTAGTTATTAGAATTGTGATTGGAGAGTTTTCTGTAGTGAATTAAATAATAATGCAAAAGTTAATAGTTTTTTCATCAACCGGGTCATCATCATCATCATCATCAACCATTATCAATCCACTGCAGGATGAAGGTCTCTCCAAGTTTAATCCATCTTCTCCAATCTTTAGCTTCTCTTCTCCACATCAATCCTGCACACTTTCTTATTTCATCCATCCATCTCACATGTGGTTTCTTTCTGGGTTTTTACAATCTCTTAGAATCCAGTTTAAAATTTCAATTGTCCATCTATTATCATCTCTTCGAGCAATATGTCCAGCCCAACTCCACTTCAATCTTTTAATTTTTTCAATGAGGTCAGTAACACCTGTTTGTTCTCTTGCCCATACATTCCATTTTCAATCTCTTCTTTTTACTCCCAACATACATCTTTCTATACTTCTTTGAGTGGTCTGAAGTCTCTGTATTGTTTTTCTATTAAATGTCCAAGTCTCAGATCCATAAATAAGAACTGGTAAAACACATTTGTTAAAAACCTTCCTTTTCAAACACAAAGGCATATTTCCTTTTAGTATCAAGTTATTTCTACCAAAAGCACTCCAACCAAATTTAATTCTATGATTAATTTCCTCCATTATGTTTCCATCTGTATTAATAATCTGACAAAGGTATTTGTAACTGTTAACTTCTTCTAATTCAACATAATCAATTTTTATTTTCATATTTTGAAAAAATCCATTAAACATTACTTTAGTCTTTTTAACATTTATCTTTAGTCCTACTTTCCTACTTTCATCTGATAACTCCTGCAACATTTGCTGCAGCTCTGAAGCATTAAAAAAACAACTATATCATCTGCTAAATCTAAATGACTTAAATAATCTCCATTTACTTTCACTCCTTTAGTTTCCCATTTTAATCCATAAAATACTTCTTGCAGCACTGCTGTAAAAAGTTTTGGAGCTATGGAGTCACCTTGTCTTACACCTTTCTCAATGTTGACTTTCCCAGTATCATTATGTAATCTAATTGTTGCTGTGGCATTTTTATAAATATTCTTTAAAATATGACAATATCCTGGATCTATACCTTGATGATTCAATGCTTTAATCACTGAAGAAATGTTTATAGAATCAAATGCCTTTTCATAATCTACACATCCAAAACATAATGGCAACTCATATTCATTTGTCCTTTCTATAACTTTTCTCAATACCTGGATATGATCTACTGTACTAAAACCACTTTTAAATCCAGATTGTTCTCTTGGTTGGTGGAAATCCAATGTTCTCTGTAGATGAGTTGTAATTATCTTGGTAAAACTTTTATATAAAACTGATAAAAGACTGATAGGTCTGTAATTTCTAATATCTTCTTTCTCATTTTTTTTTAAATATTAATATTAGTACTGCATTCTTCCAATCATCCTGTACATTTTTATCATTTAGACATTTGCTATATAACCTTGCTAAAAAAAATTTCTATTTCTTCACCTGCTTCTTTTAATATATCAATTACAATTCCATCATTACCTGGAGCCTTTCCTTTCTTCATATATTTAATTGCATGTTCACTTCATTTAAAATTCTGGGCAATTCGGAAGATGTAATAGATATAGGAGGTACTTGTTCTTTATTGCTATATAATTCTTGATAAAAATCTTCTACCAATTTCATGATGTCATCTCTCTTTTTTGTAATAATTCCCATCTTTTTTTTCTTATTGCAGATATAAATTTCCTACCAATACCAAAATGTTGTTTTACATTCTTGAGACTTTTCTTTTCTTTTACAGCTTTCCTTGCTAGTTCACAGTTATACTTTCATATATCACTCAACTCTTTTCCGCACCATTTTACAAAATTGGAGATACTGAATTCTTTTTAATGCATTATTTTTGTATATCTTCATATGCCTTCTTTTCTTCATAAATTCTCTAGCCTCAGTAGAAATTTTATTGGTCAATTGCTGCTTTTTTCTACCAGCTATCTTTCTTGCAGTTGTTAAAAGTGTATCAGTTATTTTCATATTAATTTCATTCAAATCTGAATCATGTTCAAAATCTACTAATACTTCTAACCGATTTGTAAATTCTAATTTAAATTCATTAGATTGTTCCTGAAGATTAGTAATATCAACTGTAAATGTTGTTTTTCTTAATAATTTTTGTCTCTCTAGTTTTACATTAACATGTATCTTACATCTTACTAATCGATGATCACTTCGTGTATTAAATTTATTAAGAACATTACAATCTTGAAATATATATTTTCTGTTAGTCAAAATATAATGCATTTCTGCTGTACCTTCATTTGGATGCTTCCTTGTCAATTTCCTTTTAACATTTTTCTCAAAAAAAAAGAATTCATAATATAAAGTTTTTCTTTTTCTGCAAACTTCACAAGTCTATGTCCTCTCTCATTTCTATTACCATAACCAAAATTACCTGCAGCACTTTCAGTCTCCCATAACAATTTTAAAATGTTGTTTACTCTGATCAAAAGTCTTTTGTACATCCATATAAAAATCTTCTACTACTTCATCACTATGAGAACTTGTTGGGGCATAAACCTAAATTATCTGCATTTGGTATCTGCTATTAAGTTGTATAACTAATCTTGCCACTCTGTCCAATATACTATCAATCTCCACAATATTGTTCTTCCACTTTTTATTTATAATGAATCCTACTCCATTTGTATTTCCAATATTTATGCCTTTATAATAGAATACATGTCCACTTTGTAAATCAATTGTCTCTTCACTTTTTCTTCTAACTTCACAAAGTCCAATAATGTCCCATTTAATATAAGACAGTTCATCTAATTCTTACAATCTTCCTTCAATTGAAAGTGATCTGCAGTTATAAGTACCTAAATAAAAAGTTGTCATCAAATGGCAGCCTGGGTCTGCAATCAGGGGATTATTAGCACCCTCCACCTTCGGCCACCAACCGCTTCCTTGGTTGGTGACTTTACAGCGTCCTGGGAATAAGGCCATTTTTTATTTTTTGTCTGTCATAATTGTGTATATATATTGAAAAAATATTTATCATTTACACAAACATTCATTCTGCCTTATCAGGTAAAGAGAAAAAAGACTATAGTGTTTCTTGATCTTAAACTCAGAGTTAAAAAGCCAATAAACTCACCACACTGGCTAATGCTTATTGGTGAGCAGCCCATCCATGTTCGTATACTATATGAATAATCACATAGTAATAACAGCAGCAGCAACGACAAGAATGTATGGAGTGGACATTAGAAATTTGCCCTGCTCGGTTCCTTTAAGGCCTCCAAGAGGAATCAAAGGGTCTCCTTTCAGTTAATAGCAAACTCCTTTTTGCATTATGTATGAGAAGTTATTATATATTTTATTAAAATGTTATTGAGAATTATTTTTTGTTTACAAAAATTTAGCTATATTAATCAAATATTTATTTATTTTTCATAATTTGAGAAATGAGTAATTTTTGAAAGATTATTATCTTTAGGAGATTTTCAGTTTCAACGTATTTTTTCCTATAGTGATTGTATTAAATATTTTATTAAATATAAGTGGGATTTTGTTACTTTTGTTAATGTTGATAAGAGTGTTAATTGATTTATATTATTAAGCACAGTTAACATATGTTATGATAGTTCTTAGGAGTATAGAGTATTTATGAGGATATAAAATGAAAACTGGAATTTTAAGATGGTGTATAAATATGTTAATGTTAATTATATTATTTATTTTTCCTATTGGAATAATTTGATTTTGTTGAAATGAATATTTTCGACAAATCATAAGGATATTGGGACAATATACTTTTGGGATTTGATTATCTATAGTTGAGACTTCATTAAGGTTATTAATTTGGATAGAATTATTAATAATGGAAAATTTATTGGTGATGATCAATTATTTAATGTTATTGTTACAACTCATAATTTTGTAATAATTTATTTATATATAATAATCCCTATTATAATTAGTGGATATAAAAATTGACCTAATTCCATTAATATTACAACTCTTGATATGGCATTTTCTTGGTTAAATAATTTAAGGTTTTGAATATTACTCTCTCATTTTTGTATGGATAAAACTTTCTATGGTTGATAATGGAATTGGAACTGTATAAATAGTTTATTTATAATTATCAAGTAATTTAACTCATAGTAGTGATTCAATAGATTTAACAATTTTTTCATTACATCTTGTGGGAGTTTCTTCTATTTTAAAAGCATTAAATTTCATTACAATGGTAATTAATATGTGAACATATGGGATAATTTTTGAACATGTTCTATTATGGCTACATTATTATTATTATCTCTATTATTAGGAGCTATTACAATATTCTTAACTGATCAAAATTTAAATATTTCTTTTCATTCAGCAGGAAATCCAATTTTATATCACTATTTATTTTGATTCTTTGGTCATCCTGAGATATATATTTTAATTTTACCATGATGTGAAATAATGTGATACATTATTCATCATTATAGAGAGAAAAAACAATTTTTTTGGATGACTTATGCAATATTGTCAATTGGTTTCATAGGTCTTATTGTATAAGCTCTTCATATATTTACAATTGGGAAAGATGTTATTACACTAACATATTTTATGGTTGCAAAAATAATCATTGTTGTTCCTAGAGGAATTGCAGCTTTAGAGTTTATTTTATATTTACAATTGGTGGAATGACTGGTATAATATTAGCTAATTCTTCTTCAGATAATGCTGTATATTATACATATTCTGTGGTTGTACATCTTCATTATGTTTCATCAATAGGGATGATCTTTGTTATTTTAGGAGATGTAGTTTTTATTTCTTGGGGTTACAATAAATCCAAATTGTTGGACGATTCTTTTTTTAATGATTTTAAGGGTTAATTTAACTTTTTTCTCTTAACATTTTTTAGGTTTATTTGAAATATTTCATCAGAATTCTGATTATCTAGATGTATATATGTTATGAAATATTGTTTCTTCTATTGGAAACAATTTCTTTGATTTGTATATTAGTTTTTGTTTATATTGTTTGAGAAAGTTTAATTAATATGTAATTACTTATATGAGGAAGACGCATAGATTTTTAGAATGAGATCATTCTATTCCTCCTTATAATCATACATATAATAAGTTAAGGTCATTAACCAATTAATATGGAAAAATGAATTGATATGTCAAGTTGCTTCTTCTCCTTTAATAGTGTGGTTATTTTTTTTCATGATCATTCATTATTAATTTTAATTTTAACTACTATTTTAATTGGTTATAGAATAATTAAATTGATTTCTAATAAAAATTTAATATGATTTTTGCTAGAACAGCAGTGAATTGCAAAAGTTTAGAAAGTTTTATCCGTATTTGTTTTGGAATTCGTTGCTTTCCCAGCATTATAATTATTATATATATTAGATGAAGTTTCTGCTTAATAACTATTAAAATAGTATGACATTAGTGACATTGAATCTATGAATATAGAGATTTTATAGAAAATTGAATTTGATTCATATATAGTTAAAATTGATGATTTAAGAGTGAGAAATTTCATCTTCTTGATATTGATGATCGTTTAATTTTGCCTTATCGAGTCAAATTCCGTTTTTAATTAGAGCTGATGATGTGTTACATTTTTCAGATGTCCAATCATTAGGGGTAAATGTTGATGCTTTTCCAGGTTGATTAAATCAAATTGTTTTATATTTAATATTGTGTAGGGTTTATATTTTGGGCAATGTTCTGAGATTTGAGAGCTAATCATAGATTTATTCGTTATTGTTATTGAATTAATTCCAATGAATTTTTTTATTAATTACATTATGAAATAATTATGTTATTTATAAAATATAAATATGTCAAATTCAAAATGAATTCCTCAGATATATCCACTATAGTCAATAGTAATTTTAAGGCAGTATGTAAATTGCTTATACCGAATGTTTCTTGTATATGTAAGTAGAGGATTTGAACTCAGGATTTTTCAGTCTACTCATCCACTCTTTCTCAAGCAACCAATACACATGACCACCTACTTGCAAAAAAGATAAATGATCCCCAACATACATATTTCATATGTATGTGTGGTAGATTATTATCGGTCCCAATTGATGAGTGCTGGTTCTGCATGAAATATGTATATTGGGGGATCTTCTATCTTTTTTGCATGTAAGTGGTGATGAGTATTGGTTGCTTGAGATGGAATGGAGGATGAATAGACTGAAAAATCCTGAGTTCAAATCCCTTTAGTTATATATTGAATAATAATACAAATAAGAATTTTGGTGGTATGAATGTATTTAGCTCTTTTCTATTATTTAAAGAAAGATTTTTAAATAAAAATAAAAGTAATTAGAAAAGTTAGTAAAATTGCCTCTTGAGAGTGATAATAAATTTATTTACAGTTTTTGACGCCTCTTCAAGATTATTTATATTAAGAATAAATTGATTGTCAATAATTTGATGTATTTATAATTCAATAATGTATTTGGGTTTTTCTTTGTTGATGAAAATAAAAAATGTAGAATACTTTTAAAGAAAATGAATTAATTTTTATTAAACTATTTTTTATAATTATACTAAATAATAGGTTAAGATTATTCCTAATGTATTCACCAAGATATCTCATTTAATGATTATGTTAAGACTAGCATTATCTTTATTATGATGCATGTAATATAGGAGAGGAATCCAAAAATAACTGGAATTGTTTTCTGGTAGGTGTGCCTGTTGTTATCCATGCTTCTGCTGTTACATATCTCTTGAAGAGTCCCTTTTGTACCAATCTACTATATTATGTAACCATTTAAAATCATGGTGCTCCATAATACATTTTTTGTAAAGTACACTTCACATATTTGGTAATGTTCTGTAATAGAAGAAAAGTTGGAATAATGTGAAATTCTGTTTTTTTTTTTAAGGAAAAACAGCTGGGAAAATAGCTGTAATATTTGAAACAGATCATGAAAAAGCTGTTCTGGTGAAAACACAAGTTTATGAATGATTTAATGAAATTGTTAAATTCATCATGTCTCAAAAAAGCATGGTGAGTGATGTTGAATGTCAAGATAATATTTTTTTCTATTGAAACAAACATTTTCCTATCAAACTTAGTTCTTAATGGTCAGATATGTTATCTAAGTTCTAAAATGTTTGTGTGTTACAATAAAATGTAAATATCTCATTTTGTGGCAAAATATGGAGTGCAAGCTTCATTATGACAAAATCATGTATTAATTCAACAAGACCAATAATCCAAGCAAAAGTACCTTGAATCCAACCATGCACAAGATACATATGTCAGGACAAGGATGAATCCTAACCTATTTGCCTAAATTATTGCCTCTCTGACTAATGGATGTTTGTGATGACACTAGCAGTGCTTGGTTTTATTCCGTCCCAGCTGGAGGTCATGGTTCACATAGAGACTCAAAATAATAAAGGGTTTATATGAAAAATCAATGATTTAATGGATTCTGACGATTGCAGAATGGTACAGATATGATTTGATCAATTACTAATGGTTTGAACCATAATAATGATAATTCCTTATGGCAACATTATAAAGAAGTGAATTTACATCAAATAAATATTATTAACCTTAGAGATTGGGAGTGATGACAAACTAAGCTTATTTAAATGACAATGTTATAGGAATTTATTAAAGAATTTAGTACAAAATAAGTTAAGTCTTTGTTTATACAACTTGGTTATTTTATTTAATTCGTTTTGATGTGGCTTTGACAAACAATGTAAAAGTTTGTTAATTGGTCGGCCAAAAACCAATCAGCAATAAAATGTTATTAGCCCTCTTTGAACGATTACAAATCTATTTTATATATATTACAAGATATGAAAGATATGCATTTAAAATATTATTACATTTAAAATCATTTGTATATAATGAGTGTGGGAAGCAAAATAGTTCTTAAATAAATAATTGACAATTATACAGTCAGATTTAATTAATTACGAAATTTGTTTGGGATGTACGTGCCACCACGGCAGAGAGCATTTCAGGTGTTAAATAAAGATATAAAATGATGAAGAAAGCAGTATGCTATTATAGAATACAACAAAATAAATGAGGTCTGTTATGAACCTCTGGGTGGCTTTGCTAAAGAAAATTTCCTAGTAAATACAACTAGATAATGAGAAATGCTAGCCCTCCAGCCAAACATGTCTCTAAATAATCATAATAATATTTTGATGTGCATATACATCTTAGTGGCAATGCTCAAAAAGATCCCTTGGTATGAACTACGTCTACTTTGAGGGAATGTAAAAGGTTGGACTGTTCAGATTCCGAAGGTCCTAAGAGGTGATTAGCAAAGCAAAATAATAAGTGATTGGTTGTAGCTATAAATACATAATGCCTCAGATATATATAAGTAGATAGTGTATCACTAACAAAATTATTACATGAATTCCTGATTAAAATAATCAGTTCCCTGACATCGATAGAAAGTCCCCACAAACCTTAGTCCACTAATGAATGAATCATAAATATAATATATATATTAAAAAAAAGAATTAACTAAAATATAAATTGTTTTCCACACTTCACAAATATTTCATTTATTAATAAGTTCTTAAAGATTACAAAATAAGACTGTTTTTAATTAACATAGATGGGCATTAAATATCAAACTAATAAATTGTAAATCATAATTTTAATATTTTCTGACAAATAAAATATATGTATGAAATATATATACTGATAAAATTCTATGATAAATTTTACTTAATTGATTCACTAAAATTATTTATTCTTTCAGAAATAATTACAGGGCTATTTTAAATTGTAGGTAATAGTAAGATACTTTTAAAATAATTTCAATCATTCAAATAAATTTATATATGATGTACAAAACTAAATGAGCTTTCTATTAATTAATTTACGGGAAGTAAGTCTCTTGTAATGATTTTTAAGTTAAAAAAAAAATAACAGGGGAAGGATTTAAAGTTAATAGTTCATTGAATTTTGTATTTGGCAATTTCAGTAAGTCAAATGATCTAAACAAACCGACAAAAATTAATTTAATTTGCCATTTCAAAATAATGTAAGATTTTATAAGAATTGATATTTTAAATTGAATAAATTTAAAAGACGCATTTTAAACCAAGCGGTATAAACATTACACAGATATAAAATATAAATTAATATAGATTTTGAAAACAAGTAAAATAAAATCAATGGCTTGCTGCGAATTGGACGTTACCTCAGAATCAATCAGTTAATACAGGCAGTTAATACAGTCAGATCATTTCAGGCTTCCTCGACACAGACAGTCTCTGGCTAGATGTTTAAAGCACTGGAAAGGCATGGATGGGCTGGTGGAACAGACCTCTGAGAAGCAAACGACCGATCTTTTCATCCCATCATTTCTTTAGGCATGATATATATATAGATTAATCACTTCTCTTCAGTAAACTCAATAATAATCAATCCTTATCAAAGATCCACTATTTATGTGATCTGGTTTTATCTAAAGGATTAAATCTACACTGACCTCCACCAATTGTAATCACTCTAAGCAGTTCTGTGAGGTTGGTGCCTGCTTTGGAGGGAAAATCTATAACTCTGCATGAACATGCCCCAAGGGTTGATTTGCTAATTAAAAAAACAACAACAACAAGCATATTAAGTTTATCAGTCATTGTACTAACAAAATCTATTTAATTAAGGTTTAGATTAACAAAAATGTAGATTTTATTCAGAAAAATTTTAGGAATTTGGTACAATGACTTTCAAACATATTTGACATAAACTTAAGTAGAAATTTACAAAATATTTCTTAAAATATTACATTGTTTAAATAATTGATTCTCAAGTGTACATTGATTAAAAGATAAATATAAAATGTTACCCACTAATTAATTGAAGAAAATGAACTTTAATAAAGAATTTGAAATATTTGTAACATTTTATAGATATCTAGGATTCAACTCAATTTAATAAAATAAACACAATATATATTTTTACAAATATAAAATAAATAAACTAATATAAAAGGTTAGTTTTAATTATAAAATAAGATTAATGAAATATAAAAGATTATAATATTGATTAAAATATACTACCACCTATTATGAGATGGGTGTCAGTTAATAAAGATTGGGTTCAAACCCAGACTAGTGCTGATGACATTGGCACTAGGTGAAGCAGGAATATGTACTATATTTCCAGCTTCAACTGTAAAATGATTTTTAATTAAATTTAATATGACCCAATGTATGTCAGTCATATTTACTCAATCTCTAATTGTGTGACTTCTTTTTATTCTCTCAAATTAAAAAATGACTCAAAAAAAATAGCTGACTTAGAAGTGATGAAAAAAACCATGCAGACATTAAAAGGCTTCACTTTGTGTTTTTAGACTATTTTGAAAAATAAAAAATACATTTAAATCAGTGTATTATATTAAATGGACAGTACTTTGAAGAAGATTAAATTTATAACAAAGATAAATAAACAATATTTTATTATAAAATTGTGGTTATTTTGAGGTTCCCGCTTGTATATAATAAAAATGTAAGTTATCAGATATGCAGATTTTGTTAGTTTGCTAATATAGTTAGCTATTTCCATCTTCTCTATATAATCATTTCATTCCAATATTGTTAAGGAGGTCCAAAGAAATGAATTTGTATATAAAATTTTCATTAGCCATAGCCATTAAAAAACCTAAATGACTATAAGATAAATTTGATGAATAAATTCAGAATGATGTTTTACCTAAAAAAAAATAGAACCCCATAGATAACTGATCTAATGATATTACAGATCATATCTGCAGGAAATTATACTTTCCAACTATGATTGTGAATAAAAAAACACTATTTAAGTACAAGGTAATATATGCTAAAAAGCCTATATTTCTACTAATCTATGCCCATCATACAGCATTATGTCAACCTTAAAAGATTGTTATTCATTTAATATAATGAAAAAATGAACTTTATTTTTATGCAGATTGCTAATATATAGAGCTGTTAAACTATGCTAAAATCTCAAAAATATTACAAAAGACAAGTTCCATTATGTATTTAAGTCCTGAAAAGTCATTACCCAGCTATGTTTGACCATTTAAGGTTATTATCACCATTATCATTATTGCTATGTAAATTATATTTACTGCTTAAACATTTTGTATTCCACGTGCTGTTAGAATGGTTATTAAGGGACACAAAACTTGGTGAGGCTTCTTGTATAGCAACCAGACAAAACTAGTAATTCATTTATTTCTCTTCATTGAAATAACAGAAATTTCATTTAAGTGTTGCTGACCAAAAGAATGGCAAGTTAAGAAAATAAACTTGGGAATGCCAGGGGTTACCTCCACTGCAGCTGCAGTTTTCCATTTCATTCAGTCAATTCTAAGGCAAGAACTAAGACAATGTCGAATGTCACAAGCAATAGACATTTTGTTCATCAGAGATCAGACATCAGACTACTTCCAAGTTTTCTTGGTATCATTTGATTCAGTATGGTCCTTAAATCCTTGGATCAATAACGAAAGGACATACTAAAGATATTTGCTTTAAAAATAAAAATAAGAAATTATATTTATATATTGTTTCTATCAGTGCATAATTTGATTACAAACATACATAGAATTTTTGTATACAACATTGATAAAAGAAACAATCACATAAGATGATTAAGATTATATTTATTGCTATTGCCAGTAATCGTTTTTTCTGCAATATATCGAATTGTAAATGGGGCGGGGGGGGTGATTTTGTTTACAATACGATTGAGGGGAGGGGATATTAAAGTATCATTAACCTTTGTTTGTGTTTTTGAGATTATAGTTTTGTTTGATCCAAGGTTGATCAAATTAATGTAGATTATTCTTTTAAGATTTAATAGTGTTAAAGAATATAATTGAAGTGATGTGTTAATAACTATGTTTTAGATTCCAGACTGATTATTCTATTATATTCTTAACATAAGAATATGCAAATCTCTCATATTAACAAGAGATATAAACAATTCTTAAATTTTTTAAAATATATACGTGTGTGTGCTTAGCTTGAGGATAGTTTTATAACAGAGCATCATAGGAGATTTGTTAGGAATAAAAAAGACCATTAATAAAGTTAAATACCTAAAGAATATTAAGATAATATATATATGATCAATCATATGGAAACATATATGTATGAAATTGATTACTTTAGAAATTATTAATATAATTGACAATAATGGCTTATGCCTAATCTGATTAAATTTACAGTAATTGAGTATCTGTAAAATTTATTAAGTTATTGGTTCTATATAAGTGAATATTTTGATATTTTAATTAAAAGGGTGAGAGTCGTCATTATTAAAATATGTAATTTTTCTTAAGCATGTTTAATATTTTTTTTCTCTTAATTAAAATAAATTGTTTATTTTGATTTTTTTTAAAAATTGGACTTAATATTTTCTTTGAAGATAAGATTACACTTCTTAATTCAACATATTTGGTCACTTAAATGTTAATCCCTGCCTCTATTTAGAATACTCTGAGATATAAAATAAACATCACATAACCTCCTCCTCTTATGTTTGTGTATAACTGTTGTTAAAATAGGCAAAACTCACTATATATATATACTGCCACCACAGCAAGCTAGAGTAATCTCAATGGATGCCAGAAGGTTTGTGCATAAAATCCCCATCTAGTGCCTATTCATCCAATATCCCCAGACTAGTTTCTGGCTTATGGCCTTCATCAGTGAGAAGCCTTGGATCTGAGAGCACTGCATCTAGATCTTAGGATCTAATGCAACCCTCCAGTTACCACCTTTTATCTCCATTTAACTACAAAACTATGAGTCTTAAATTGAAAACACCTTAATGTTTTCAATCCAAGCCCATTAGCTTATATAGTCATATGGGTCTGAACCCAGTTCAGTACCCATATATTTTGGTGTCTTTAGTTCTTTAATAAACATAGCCACCACTATCCTATTAGGCAGGATTGGTTTTAAGCTAATAAACATAACATGACCACCTCCTCTTATGCTTGTGTATAACTGTTGTTAAAACAGGCAAAACACTATATATATTGCCACACACAGCAAGCTAAAGTAATCAATGGATGCCAGAAGGCTTGTGCATAAAATCCCCATCTAGTGCCTACTCATCCAATATCCCCAGACTAGTTTCTGTCTTATGGCCTTCGTCAGGGAGGAACCTTGGATCTGAGAACACTGCATCTAGATCTTAGGATCTAATGCAACCATTGATTACTCTAGCTTGCTGTGTGTGGCAATATATATATATAGTGAGTTTTTGCCTGTTTTAAGATATAAAATGTTAGTATTATAGTTTCATATAACAATAATTTATCTGTAGCACAATAAAATATTCTTTGGCTCCAGAATAAATTTTATAAAATAATATTGTCATCGCAATCTTAGAATACATATAATGTTCATGCTCTTGTATTTGATTATTTAATTCCAAAGATAAAATATCATATACCCTTATATAAAATAGATAACACCTCTTAATTATATTATTCAAATCAGATGGCTAGTTTTGTACACATACCAGTTTAGACAACAATATATGTAGTTAAATATCTATCATCTCTGATCATTTAATTCCAATGATAAAATAAAATATAGCCTTATATAGGAGAAATAACATCTCTTAATTATATTATTCAAATCAGAGGGCCAGTTTTATAGATAATTGTATATATTAACTGCATACTTAATTATTAGAGATGATAGATATTTAACTACATATATTGTAGTCTAAGCTGGTAATTGTATAAAGCCATGTCTATGTTTTGTTTCCTATGCCAATCAGTAACAATTTATTGTTGTATAGTTTGATCAAGTAAACTTCTGGGAAATATTTCAAGAAATGTATTATTCATGATCAAGCCATCATGTACACTCTTATTGTTACATAATTCGCCACCTAGGTCTGTGAGACATTCAAGGAGGTATCTTCCCAGAAATACCATTATATAATTTGGCTATGCAATTTATGAGTTATGTTAAATAAAACTGACTTTGTATACCTAGTTACCATTATATATATATATATATATATATTGAAATCTTATGATTGGGCTTGATGTTTTTCAAGCCTCATTTAAATAGTGAATTATCTAAAAAATTTAATTTTAATTAATAATAATTATTCAATGCTAAATCTATGTATAATATCGGTGGTGTAGTCTCATGATTGTTAGATTATAAAATAAAAATAGATGAATTTCATAAATAAAACTTTTGAAAATGATAAGGAATTGGGCTGTTCAACATGTGTATTGGCCCTCTGTCAGACTGTGTGTGAGACTTTTTGATGAAATCTGTCAGATGAATTAATTTCAATGGTGTTAATATAATTTATTAATATTATTAGATTAAAACTATAGAAATATTTAATATTTTATTGATAAGCAATTATTATAAATTAAAATTATAGTTATTTAAAACTAATCCTTACAATTAATTGTTAAACATATTTTACTGCAATCTAAGATAGTGTTGAACACTTTAATTAGTTGTCATTTGTACTTACAGGTGGATAGTTATTAATTTTATATAAATGTATTCATATACAACAATTGAAATAGTCTGTTAATTTTTACAATCAGCCCCTTGGAAAAAGTGAATAAATAGGCCAGCACAGATTTTAGGAAGGAAAACTGCAGAAGAATTGGATTTGAATTGAATTGAATTGAAAAAAAAAATTGAATTGAACTGGATTAAGCAAAGCACAGTAGAGCTATATTTCTCCCTCATTATTTCCCAGCATATAAATACAAAGTATTTTTTCCATACAACCTGTAACTAATGAAGTAGAAATTCTATTTAACCTGCACACATGAAGTCAGACCATGACTGTCAACTGATAATTAGAAAATGGCTCACTGTAAAAACTACTAGACATACAGGAAAGCCCATAAAAATGGAATTCAAGTTTAAGTTAGCTCATAAGTTCATAAGCTTCAAATTTCATTATTTATTTTATGTTTTAATTATACTATTTACAAAATGCTTTATAAATACAGTTATAGTAAATTTGGGTGATGATACGAGGAAAAGAAAAAAGAAAACTATTTTGCAATCGCAATTGGGAAATAAATTTAAAAAGAAGCAAAGTATGATAAAATATATTCAGTTTCTTTTATTGCTAATTAAATTTATAAGACACTTATGACATGTTTTCACAAAGATGAAATATTATTTAAAGTTAAATCCAAACACCACAAATTTCCTTTATGTTATAAAAGTTGCAAAATATGCAGAGAAAGTAATTTTTAAAAAATTATTTTGTTGCATTCAGTTTATTAGAGACAGAGTTTTGCCTTTGTTTACAAATAAAATACTAAAAAACTAGTCATTAAAGTATTTTTATTAAAATTCTTAACCTTAAAAATTCTTTACATTACCTTAAACTTCCATTGAGGTAAAACCAGATTCGTCATTCTAGAACTTTCCTTGTCAAGTGGAATTAACACATTCATTAAATTACGTTATAGTATTTCATCAATATTAAATTAAATGTTAACTTAATTTCCAGTGTATCAATCACCACGTTAACCACATTGTAATTATCAAATTTATAATATACTATTTATTAAATAGTTCCATCATACCATAAAATATAAGAAATTTATATACATAAAAATAATAAGAAGCAATGTCCATTTTTGAGTTCTTAATTTTCTGCATTTCAATGTGTTAAAAGTTAATAGAAGAGACTGCAATTATTTAAGGACCCAACAATATATCAGGATTATTAATTAAATTAATGAATAAGTGTAGAGTATACTCATATCATAAAAAACCATTAAATATGTGTTGGAAGGAATTCTTACAAATTTCTGTAAAGAAAATAAAAGCCATAATGATACCTGTAGAGAATAAAATTTTTGATTATTGTCTATTAAAAGTTTGAGAGTGAATGTTGATATCTTTAGGTAATATACTTATCATATGTAAAGGAAGAGATTAAATATTTGCAATGTTGATAAAGGAAGAAGTGAGATGATAGAAAATAATGGGTAACTTTTAAAATGGTAAAGAATGTTATGTAAATTAAATAATTCTGCAGATTTCAAATTGTTGTAATGAAAATTTTTGTTCTCTATTTGTTTCACAAGAAGAAATGTGAAGAAACTTTATATAATATTTTATTACTATTTTAATATGTATTTACAGTATTGCACTATTATGCATGTTAGTGTTATAGATGTAGAAACAGGTCTACTTAGACAATGACACCAGTAATATGAATATAAACTTGTTCATGAAAAACAAAAGTAAAGGTAATCTTATTTAGTATAAATTTGGTTCATGTTTAAATATGATCACAAGTAAAAGGGTAAAATTTCTTACAATAAATCATTAAATACTGTTCTATTATTATAATTTTATCTTAATTTTTTTCTTGTTGGTAAAAGCTGTAATTGTTGAATGGTAATAAAAGGGTAACATCCAATTCTAATCAATTTAAATGCATTGAATATAGGATTTTATATGTAATATATATATTAGTTGTGGATCACTCTTGAATTGATAATTGTAATTTTCATGTATTAGATAATAATAAATCTCATTTTGCTTAATGTTTACATTTATATGTTAAGTGATATTAGTATGAGATTTCGTTGTTGTCATGTTGAATGATTATAATGATACACATATAATATTTGTAATATGAAGTATATCCATGTTACATCACATCATGTGCATTTGTTCCCTTACCCTGATTGGCAATAGGAATGATGATTATGGGTCAATCGTGTATGATACCCACAGAGCTTTGAGCAGATTAAGGCCATGTTCTCATAGTGTATTTTATGTAGTTATTTAAATGAGAGATTGACCATCACTTCCTTTTTCATATCCCTAAAGGTGCTCCAAAAGTGATACCAGGATTTCAAACCATTCGTAGTCATGAAATAAACGTGGTCTACATTGTTTGTTTATTTTCCTTTTGCCTTAGTTCAACCCATTATCTATGAATATATGGTATGTTTCACTATATTCCATATTCTTAAGTTTTAACAATTTAGTATTGATAGCAATGGAATCGTTCCTGAAAGGTAGTATTTAGAAATGTAAACTGTACTTACTTCGGCATTAAGCAAATGATGGTAAGAAATAATATTTGTCAAGAGTTATTTTATATTGGTAGACTATTATTTAGTGCTTATCTGTTTGAGGTAATTTTATCTATACAACTAATCTTTGTTGTTTATTATTTATAGCTAAGTGTTTAAAATGCTGATATTTTCATTAGTGTTGGGAGAGTCATATAATATGAAATTAATGATTGAAATGTAGAACAATAGTACTATTGATTCGCAGAGTAGTGTTGACAGTCTAATATCCTAAATAGATAAATAAAATAGGCAGTCAATAATTATATTAACATATTGTGACATAAATCATTATACTTTGAGAATGTCTATTATGTTATCTTGCCTAATATTGATTATTGACAGCTTATTAACTATTGGATATGAATTTTGGGATTATTTTACCTGTGACTATTTTAAATGAATGTTTTGTAAAACCATGATTAATAAATAAACAAAAATATAAAATGTGTAGGAATTTAAAATAAATTCAATTTAAGAAAAAAATGGAAATAATATTTCACTAAAGATGGTAATGTATTAAAACTGTAAACAGATCCAAAGAGATCTTTCCTTAATAATGTTTAATTATGTAACTAAATTTGGTTCTGTATGGTGTCTGATGCTAATTAACTATATATATATATATATTCTTTTTTGTTGTTATTGATTTATAAAATATGTAAATAAATTTTGTTTTGAAAATATATCCAGTTGTCTGTTGCCTTATTGCTAAACACTATTCATATTGATATTGCTATCAACACATTGTTATTGTTAAAATCATCAGTTAATATGATTAATTTTATTATGCGTTAGCATATCAGAAATAAATTTTGCCAAGCTCTTATATTTAAAGTGTATAAAATTTTATTACTTATTGATCAAAACACTGTTAATATCAAGTACATATATTATCTTCAAATAATGTTTTAAGGGTTAAATATTTAAATTTTGGAATAACCTTTTTTATAAATTATTGAACATCATTCACTGAACTTGATCATATTATTCATGATATTTAAATCTAAATTAGTTTATAAATGATAATTATATTTACTTTATTCTTAGGAATTCATTAATACATCATAAAATTTAAAGTTTATTCTTATTATTGCCATTGAAATAGTTAAACATTCTTTACTAATTCCATTTTTGCCTTATAAGTTATCTTTGTTTGCTATATTTGGATAGTAGTAAAATAGGGTTTACTGATTCAAATTACTAATTCCATTTTTGCCTTATAAGTTATCTGAACTCTGAAAAAATTAAGTTATTGATTAATAGTTTCAACTTTGACTTTATTATTAGTTTTTCATTTCTTAAGTTATTTGTTATGCCTCACCTTGATCTCTTATGTTCATTCTTATTGTTTAGGTGATTCAGTAAAATTTGAAAATGAACTTATAACCCATTTTAAAATGAACTTATAACCCATTTTAATTTAGTAGTTAAACTTTTTTTTTTTATTAGTCAACCTTAAAATACCTTGTCCTTATTTATTATTATCTTGCTTTTGTTTGAAATAATATCAATTTAATGGTTCGGGATCCCATTCTTCATCACCAACATTGTTATTATATCTCATTCATATTTTACTTTCTTTTATTTTCATCCTCATTTCATCTTAAGTCAATATCATAATTGATTCATTCTTCATTGATCCTTATTCTATCGCAAACTTAATTATTCATCACCCTAACATATTTTCCTTTCTTTTCTCCTCACTCTTATGTCCATTCATTTCCATTAGTTAATTATTATTTGTTCTTCTCCATTCATTTAATCTTTTACATCTTTATTCATGTATTATCCAACTCATAATTCCAATTCCATACTCATTAGATGCTCTCCTGACTATTACCTCTCTAGTAAAATTACAAGTGAAATCTATCTTTTAATATGTTACTTTAAATATTGGAAGTTAATTTAATAAATGTACTTCATTTATTATTAGATATAAGAGATGCAAGATTAATGTAATGTAAGGTTGGTGCACTTTGTGATCTTCCCCTACTTATGCATATGCTAGCCAGCCAGTTTTCATATAACCTTCTATTGTATTTTGACCCCATTATATATTCATTCATTATTATAATTTATATTTGTGGTCCTTGTTTTTATGTGTGCTTCAAATTCATTATATTTTATTTTACTGTAGAGAAAAGTTACAAAGGCTTTATAATTAGAATTTGTTCACGTTCATGCTTATGCTAGCCAGCCAGTGTTTATATGCTCTGTTTTATTTTTTTATACCTGTACTTTATTCATTGTTTTGCATTTCACTATGTTGTTTTATTATGTTGGAGGTGGTTACAATATATATATATATATATATATATATATATATATATTATTATGTTGGAGGTGGTTACAATATATATATATTACCAATACTGGCTGCAGTACTGAAAGAAGACACTTGGATTCATTTTGGAGGCTTTAAAGGAACTGAGCAGGGCTAAATTCCTAATGTTCATTCCATATATTTTTGTCATTGCAGTTGTTGTTATTATGTGATTATTCATATAGTATACAAACATGGATGGGCTGCTTATTGGCATTTTACCCCTGAGTTTAAGATTAAGAAACACTATTGTCTTTCTTCTCAGTTGTCTGATAAGGCGGAATGAATGTGTGTGTAAATGAAATTTTTTTTCCAATATATATATATACAATTATGACAGCCAAAAATAAATCATGGCCCTTATTCCCAAGAGTTTGTAAGGTTACCAGCCAAGGTAGCTATTGGTGGCCGAAAATGGAGGGCACTAAGAATCTCTGGATTGCAGACACAGGCTGCCATTTGATGATAACTTTATTTAGGTACTTACAACTGCAGAACACTTTCAAGTGAAGAAAGATTGCAAGAATTGGAAGAACTGTCTTATATTAAATGAGATGTTATTGGACATTGTGAAGTTAGAAGAAAAGGTGAAGGGGTAATTGATTTAAAAAGTGGACACGTATTCTACTACAAACACCCAAATATTGGAAGTACAAGTGGAATAGAAATAATTATAAATAAAAAGTGAAAGAATAACATTGTGGAGATTGATGGTATATCGGCAAGATTAGTGATTCAACTTAATATCAGATAGAAAATGCAGATAATTTGGGTTTCTCATAGTGATGAAGTAATAGAAGATTTTTATATGGATGTACAAAAGGCTTTTGATCAGACTAAACAATATTTTAAAATTGTTATGTGAAACTTTAATGCTATAATTGATAAACAAATGAAACATGAAATTGCTGTAGATAAATTTGGTTATGGAAATAGAAATGAGGGAGGATATAGACTTGTGGAGCTTGCAATGAAAAAAAACTTTATATTATCAATTTTTTTTTTTGAAAAAATGTTAAAAGGAAATGGACATGGAAACATCCAAATAAAGGTACAGCAGAATTGGATTATATATTGACTAATAGAAAATACATATTTCAAGATTGTAATGTTCTTAATAGATTCAACACAGGTAGTGATCATCGATTAGTAAGATGTAAAATACATGTTAATGCAAAACTAGAGCGACAAAAATTATTAAGAAAAACTTCCTATTCTTCAAAAACATTCTAATAAATTTAAATTAGAACTTGCAAATCGTTTTGAAGTATTAGTAGATTTTGAATATAATTCAGATTTGAATGAAATTAATAAGAAAATAACTGATACACTTTTAAAACTGTAACAAAGATAGCTGATAGAAAAAAGCAGCAATTTACCAATAAAATTTCTACTGACTCTAGAGTATTTATGAAGAAAAGAAATAATATAAAAATATATACAAATAATGCATTAAAAAAGATTGAATATCTCGAATTTTGTAAAATGGTGTGAAAAAGTGTTTGATAATAAAATAGAAAGTATAATTGTGAATTATCTTAGGGACATTGTAGAAAAGAAAAGTCTCAAGAGTATAAAATAACATTTTTGTATTGATAGGACACATATATGCAATAAGAAAAAAGATGGAACTATTGTTAAAAATAAGAGATGACATCATGAAATGGGCAGAAGAGTTCTACCAAGAAATATATAGTAATAAAGAACATGTACCTCCTACATCTATTACATCTTCTGAATTGACCAGAATTTTAAATGAAGAAGTGAGTCATGCTATCAAATTTATAAAGAAAGGAAAAGCTTCAGAAAATAATGGAATTATAATCACTATATTAAAAGAAGCAGATGAAGAATTAGAAAAAAATTTGCTAAGTTATATACCAAATATCTAAATGATAAAGATGTACTAGATGATTGGAAGAATGCAGCATTAATATTAATTTTTTAAAATGGTGATAAAGAAGATATTAGAAATTACAAACCTACCAGCCTTTTATCAGTTTTATACAAAAATTTTACCAAGATAATTACAATACTCATAAATCTATCAGCCTTTTATCAATTTTATACAAAATTTTTACCAAGATAATTACAATCCTCATCTACAGAAAACATTGGATTTAGACCAACCAAGAGAACAAACTGGATTTAAAAGTGGTTTTAGTACAATAGATCATATCCAAGTATTGAGAGAAGTTATGGAAAGTACCAATGAATATGAATTGCCATTATGCTTTGGATTTGTGGATTATGAAAAGGCAATTGATTCTATAAGCATTTCTTCCTTGATTAAAGCATTGGATCATCAAGGTAGACCCAGAATATTGTCATATTCTGAAGAATATTTATAAAAATGCAACAGCAACAATTGGATTACATAATGATACCAGGAAGGTTAACATTGAGAAGAGTGTAAGACAGGGTGATTCCATATCTTCAAAACTTTTTACAGCAGTTCTGAAAGAAGTATTTTGTGGATTAAAATTGGAAGCTAAAGGAGGAAAAGTAAATGGAGATTATTTAAGTCATTTAGATTTTGCAGATGATGTAATTTTTTTTGCAAATAATGCTTCAGATCTTCAGGAAATGTTGCAAGAGTTATCAAATAAAAGTAAGAAATTAGGATTAAAGGTAAATGTTAAAAAGACTAAAGTAATGTTCAATGGATTTTCTCAGAAGATAAAAACAAATATGATGAGTTAGATCAAATTAGTAACTACAAATACTTTGGTTAGATTATTACTACAGATGGAAACATAATGGATAAAATTAATCATAGAATTAAACTTGGTTGGAGTGCTTTTGGTAGAAATAACTTAATACCAAAAAGAAATATTCTTATATGTTTGAAAAGAAAGATTTTTAATAAATATGTTTTATCAGATCTTACTTATGGATCTGAGCAATACAGAGACTTCAGACCACTCAAAGAAGTATGGAGAGATGCATGTTAGGAATAACAAGAAGAGGGTAAGAGTACAAATATGTGTTACTGACATCATCGAAAGAATTAAAAGATTGAAGTGGAGTTGGGCTGGACATTTTTCTAGAAGAAATGATAAAAGATGGACAATTGAAATCTTAAATCGGATTCCATGAGATTGTAAAAGACCTAGAAAGAGACCACATGTGAAATGGATAGATGAAATAAGAAAGTGTGCAGGGCTAATGTGGACAAGCGAGGCTAGAGATCGGAGAAGACCTTAATCTTTCACTGGAGTAATAATGGTTGACAATAATGATGACGATTTTTTTGTTGTAGCACTTATTACAAACAAATTAAATAAATTTAAATTAATATTAAAAGCAGTTTATTGACCTATTCGAATTTACAGTTATTCAGCTTTTTTTAAGTCTTTTGTTTTATTATTGATAAATAATTTTAATTAGCTATTAGAATTAATCATATTTTTTACGTAATACATACACTTTTTAATAATGTATAAGTTAAGCTACGTATTCTATTTAATTTTTTTTTTGTTTCATTAAATTTTTATAATTAAGAGGAAAAACGTTTTAACTAGTTTACTCGGAGATTTTCATTTTTTTTTTTTAAATAATTTTAAAACCTTTGCCAATTTAATATTCATCCCCCCCCCCCTCCAAACGAAAAAAGCAATACTATAAAAATCTTTTTTTTTTTCACTAAATATCTGATTATTTGCTCTTATCAGAATATAATTTTAAAATATTTTTTCTTTTTATTTGTAGTGCCTCTGGACATAATCTATTTTATTTCACCATGATAAAAATAAGTTTTTTTTTGACTGTTTATATGTAAACTGAAATTTTATTTTTTAAGAATCTATCTTAATATTTGACACATTATTAAAAAAAATTATGATAAATTACTATAAACCTAAAGTTAATTATCATTTACATATATATGTATATTGTGTTTATGGTTTTATATATATATATGTAATATCTAAATACAAATACATTGTCTATACTGAACTTAATGCTTTGATCATTCCATGATCAGACTTTCAATGATATGGATAGCTGAAGAGTTGGAGGGAGGAGAAGATTGAAGCCTCTCCCCTGAAGTCTGATGATTTGCTATCTTTATATACTCAGGACTGATTATATATATATATGTGTGTGTGTGTGTGTGTGTGTGTGGGAATAATAATCTGGACCAACTGATAAATGCTGGTTCTGCACAAAATATATATATATTGAAAATACGTATGTAGTCATGTGTATTGGTTGTATAAGATGGGGTGGATATTTTACATTGTGTGTTAACAAATCTCAAAAATATTCCACGCTATTTTAAATTGTACATCATGAATTATAATATATTGGGTATTATTATGTTTTATTTTAAATAGATAATATGTTATTAAAAAATACTATCTAAAATATTTTAAATAGTTTGTTAACATATCCCAAAAAGTATTCTGTGCTATTTCAAATTGTACAGCATAAATTGTTTTATTTTAAATTATATATGTCATTAAAAATATTTTTATAAATATAATAAACACCTCCATACTTCCCCATTCTTTTTAAATTCATATAAATAAAGATATAATAAAAGACAAATGACCCCCAAGATGCATTTCGTGCTGAACCAGCACTCATCAGTTGGCCCAGGTCAAAATATTTTCTACATTTTCTTCTTAAAAGTAGTCGAATATAACTAGGCAATATTTTACCATTGATGATAGTCATCAATTACTTTCTAGCTATTTCCTTAACACAATATATTCTAGTATCTTAAAATTTAGGTCTGCTTCATAAAAGTTTATAAATACATTTACTAGTATATATAAATATACTTTCAAATAGATTAAAAAGTTGTTAATATTGAATTACAAGTATAGTATATATACTTAAAGTAGATGTAAATAAAGGAGATTTGAACCCAGACTTTCAAACTTCCTTTAATCATCCACTCTATTCATCAGCTCTATTCAATATAACCAATACATATGATCACATACATATGAAAAAGATAAATGATCTCCAGTGATATGGCTGAAGAGTTAGAGAGAGGAGAGGATTGAAGCCTGGCCATTAAAGTGTGTAGATTTGCTATCTTAATATAAACCGATCACTGATTATATATATTTATAGAAGATTATGATCTAGACCAACTGATGAGGGGCTGGTTCAGCATGAAATACATATATTGAAGATCATTTTATCTTTTTCATATGTATTTTGTCATATGTATTGTAATATTGGATAGAGTGGATGACTGAAAGAAGTTTGAAAACTGGGTTCACATCCTGTAAAAATTTATTTATAAAATTAAATGCTGTGTTTTAATTGTTCTTTTTCTAAATAACAACAACATAATTTCGCTTTTTTCTTTCTTTTCTCTTAAATTATAATCAAATTTATAAAACAAAAAACTCATTTATGAATTTATTCATAATTATACTTGCTTGATAGACATAATTCATTTTTGGAATTCATTCATAAATACTTTTAGCACGAGTCTACTTATCATTATTTTATAAAATTATATTAAAAAAATTAATTAAATTTGTTTAGAAATAAAATTTTAACACTTTTTTTTGGTAATCATTATTATGTTATTCATTTTTGTTTATTTCTGAGAAATTCTTATTAACTCTATTCCAAAGCCAAAAGAAGCATCAATCAACCCAATTCCACTTAATCATGGTATCACTCAAAAAGATATTCTGGACAAGATAATCTCCATGACAGAAAGAATCCATCCTGATTTACACATGATCCATCTTTTCCTACTATTACATCTGAGTAAATTCACCATACCAATTATCCATAACCTTATCAATTTCCTCTCCTCCAACCTCCATGATATCAGTGGGCTCTACCCTATAGCTGTAGTGTCCTTTCTAAAGAACATCATCCCATCTCCTCTCAAAAACCTTATGCCCATCTTTATAACCCCACTGATGATCAAAATCATTAAATGAGTTATTAAAGACAAGATTCAAGACAAAGATCTCCCCTGGATATCACAACACCAGTTTTTCAGGAAAGGTTCCTTCACTGTAGATGCAATCAACCTCTTTAAAATCCTGATAGATTACGTAAACTACCAGGAAGTCTAGGCTAGTGGTCATTCAACTGGACATCTCAGCTGCTTTAAATACCATCAATACCAAACCCCTTCTCAGTTTACTTAGCATAATTCTCATCTTCATTAAAAACTTTCTCAACAATAGAGAAATATCCATTTCCCTCAACGATAAAATCTCCTCACCATTCAGCCCCATCAACTCAATATCCCAAAGCTCTCCTCTCACTGCCTTATTCTTTATCACCTACTTAAACCTGCTCCTTATTGAGCTGAAATAATCACTTCCTGAAATCTATATTCTGGCCCTTGGGTGGTCAATATACCATATCACCTACATGGATGACCTGGCGGTGTTTCTCCCATCCAAGAGGTTTATCCCCAGTTACTCTGCAATCCTATTTAATTTCTCTACACAATATGGCCTCAATTTAACATAGCTAAATTGGCTGCCTGGAAATTATTTTCTGAAATTTTCCATCATTTCTCAATTCTCTGCATGGTCCCAAAAATTCTTGGGGTTCCCAGTTTTTAAGTCCTATACGACCATGAAAAAAATGATTCAGAACACTGCTCCAGGCCATCCAGAATATCATTTCCACTCTCTCTCTCTAAAGTCTACGTCTTTACTTGCAAAATCTTCCCTCATCAATATTCTGACTTCCCCAGAATTACATATTTTATATCAGTTATTGACTTCACTAGGGCTTTTGCAAATAAAATACATGTAATGTGTTCCAAACTTTTCTGGAAGGGCAAAATTGCTGGCATAAGTTTAAGGGCTCTCCAAAAACATTCTCAGAAAAACAGTCTCTTGCTACACTCCATAGGCATATTCCAATTCAAGAAGGAATTTTAAACTCAAAATTGTCTCCATATACCCCAACGAATCTTTCTCCACTAAAATAACTCCTATTGGCAGATCACCTGGCTCTCATCACTCATATCCTTCATCTCAAAGGTTACTATATTCCTGATCAGCCCAGCTCCCCAAAAAAATAAATTATTGGCAGGCGTACAAACCTCATCAATTCCAATACAAAAGTCTCTCCATTCTCCAGTTCTTCAACTACCAAATCATCAGGAAATTCAATCGGTCCCTTGAACCAAATTTTTTGGATTTCCTACTCAAAATTAATCTCAATGTCCTTTCAACAAATTGTTTCCTAGTTTACTGTCGGGAATTCAAACACATTGATGCAATATGCCCTTTATGCTTCAAAGAGAATAAAACCCCAATTCATCTTTTCCACTACTGTCAATCACTTTAATCCTACCAGGATATCATAGATTCTTCATCCAAATCCATGAAACTCATACTTCCGGGTCTCATCCACAGCATTAAAATTATATATTCCTTCTTATAAGACTGTCCACATATATCCTTTTTGCCTACTGGAGCACCAGATGCTCTTTCATTTTCAATCAAACCATAAACAATCCTTGGAAAAACTTTCTGCTTACTATAGGGAAAATCAAGGAAAGGGATAAGCTTGCTTCTCCACTGACCTATGATGCCACATGGGAACTTTCTTTCCTTACCTAACCATGGACACGAGTCACTACCACCTTAATATTAATCCTATAACTACCTACCACACTTTTGATTGAGGTCTCTTCTCCATGTGGTTTGTTCCCTGAGGTCTTCCTTCTTCTCATTCACTTCTCCATTACTCCAAAATAAGGGAAAGAAGAAAGGGGGACCTATGAGGATCTACATCCTTTGTAAGAACTATCTTATCCAGTATTAAAGACTCTGCTCCTATTATCTAATCAAGAGCTTACCAATATTAATCAATTATGTTTGCAATTCACTATAGTATTTATGCTAACATTTGTTA
Organism: Epiperipatus broadwayi; assembly: GCA_028023455.1. Lineage (NCBI taxonomy): Eukaryota > Metazoa > Onychophora > Udeonychophora > Euonychophora > Peripatidae > Epiperipatus > Epiperipatus broadwayi. Next base: position 1,820,192 of record JAQFVV010006374.1, read on the forward strand.
AATCTGATTTTTTTTAATGATCATCCCTCATAATAAATATCAATTCTGGGAAAACCAGGATATTGGTGAGGGATGATTTTGTATGTAAAGACATGTAGACTTTAGAGAGTGGAGGTGATTTTCTGGATGGCCTAGAGCAGAGTGTCCTGAATCATTTTTCTCATGGTCGTAAAGGACTTGAAAACCAGGAACCCCAAGAATTTTGGGGGCTGTTTGGAGAATTGAGAAATGATGGGAAATCCCAAAAATAATTTCCAGGCAGCCAATTTAGCTATGTTAAATTTGAGACCATATTGGGTAGAGTAATTAAATAGGATCACAGAGAAAAAACATCATGTCTCTCTATATGTACAATGATTAAATCTAATAAAGTATACTTTAATTTAAAAAAGCAGGTTTTATGCTTCTATTTGATAGCTTTTTAAAATATTTTAAAATACTTGTTTCTTTCTATTAGCTCATCACTCTATTTTTTCTTTTATTCTCTTATTTGTAAATCTTCTATTTCTAAGAATATGACCAATCCAATATTTGTTTCATTCCATAATTTTGTTAATGTATTTTTTTAATATTTATTTCTTTAACAAAATCTCCCTGTTAATATATAGTTCAAAATCATCCAGTTTTTCTCTTTTCTTTTTTTAATTATCAAGTCTCTGCTTAGCATAAAGCTACATTCTAAACAAAACATAAAATTCTAATTTGCATTATATCATCTTTCTAAACTATGTGCTAAATTACTTCTTCTTTACCTATAAACATTTTTCCAGTTTTAGATATAAATTATTTATATTCTAAATTTTCTACAAATTTCATTAATCTTCCTTACATTATTTAAAACTGGTTTTCAATATCTGTAAATATTACTGTATTATCAGTAAAAATAAGTACAGTGAACTTTTCTTTCCTCTTGTGAACTCCATTATTATTAAAATACATTGATTTAGTAATTTGCAAAATAAATATTAATTAAACAGGAGATAGACAAAGACAATTCTTCTGCAACAAACCATTCTCTCTATTCAATTTTTTTATGAGAAAACTATTTAATATTTCAATGTAGATATATATGGGCTGCAAATTTCAAGTTTTTCCTTATTTAAAGGAGGAGTGTTGCTGAAAGAATATAGCTTTTGAACATTTCAAATATTTTACATAGATTTTAGCTAGAATTATGTATTGTTTATATATATTGTAACAACAAATATGTGGGCCATGTTGCATCTGAGTCATAGCCTAATTATTGATCCAATTTTAACAGAATAAAAATATGAACCAAGAAAAAACAATCCTAACTTAATATTGCCCAAGAATTGTAACATCATTTGTAACAGAATGAAAATAATAAACTAAGCTTATGTGAACAATCAATGAATAACAATCTAACACTTAAGTTAATAAAAGAATAATTGAATTTCAATAGCATATAGAACAAAAATAAAAAACAAATAAAACATTACTTCAAACTACCCTAAAATATAAGCATTATTTGCAAGAGATCAAAGATAAAGCAATAAAATTAAATATTACTGTTATAATATAGATCCCTTATAATAGAATGAAAATAGTAAAGAATTACACAGATGAACTTTAATACTCATTATGAATCCACATACTGTTTTTGATAATACAAATGTACTAAAAACCAAACATTATTTATATTTATATGAAATGATTCATAGATTGATGAAATAATAATCTTAATATACCCTATAAGTTTATAATATCAATGATATCTAACTAAATATATAACTCAATAATTAATTTCTAATTACCACTAAATAAAATAAAAATACTGCTAAACTCAGCTATACTATTCCACTAATATCAATATACTCTTATCATTTATAATAAGATTAAATATTTAATAATAATACAAAATCAATTAACCTAATGTATTTTTCCATTTTCACCAATTTAATATATTGTAAAATCAAATCATCCTATTAAATGACCTTAAGATTTTCAATATCTAATCTTAACAATATATAAAATAAGATAAATTCCTATTTGATGTGTATTCCAACAATTGATAAATCACAACTAATTACTCTTAAGTTTATTAAAGCTAAGTTATTAAAATTGTAAACTACAACTGTCAAAGCATACGAAAGACTGCTAGATTTATTAATCAAATATTAATATTAAAATTTAATATTTAAACTAAATGTATGATTCATAAATAACAAACTTTAAATGTAAATAAATTACTCTAATTTGTAACAGAATAAAATATATTACTATTATTAACTAAACAAAATTATGATCTTTATGGCTGTATATTAACTTAATGTAATATTTATTTTAATAATATTGTCCTAAAATAAAACACAAATACTTCATGGTAACTACCTTTACTCATCTTCAGTAATTATCATATTTGCATCTTTCTCAATCATCAAATCATTTCATTGTAACTACCTTTACTCATCTTCAGTAATTATCATATTTGCACTTTTATCAATCATCAAATCAATTCATATATAATTCCTTTCTTTTAGTACACCTGGGTCTCATTTTATGCAGTAGATAAGTTCCTCAGAAAACACGCACAAAAGAAATCACACAAAAATAGACTTAACTTACCTTGAAAAATGGGGGATAGGTTACTGTAATTTTCGAAAATTGCTTAAAAGCAAAGCAACAACATACAATTACTTTAAAATTTGCATTAAAAAAAATAAAATAAAATAAAATAAAATAAAATACGACAATAAAAAATTTCAAATTTGAAAAAAATTGATACAAGACAAACTTTTTTTACTTTTTTAATAGCTACAGTATTTAATTTGATTCAAAACAATATATTTTTATGCATAATTTACATTTTTTTTTTCATGCATGTATGGTATTTAATCATTATCACTATTTGAGACATCAGATTCATTATGATGTGATGTGAGGTACTGTAGCTTCTCCTTAAACGAAGTCAAGAGGAAATACAACTAAAATGTTTTCCAATCGCTGTTGATCCTTCCCATTTCACTAAGCAAATCTAAAATTGAAATTTTTGTTTCCAAAAAAATTCATTTTCTTGGGTGTTTTTTCCTCTCCATTAGGATAAACTAAAAGTTTAAAACAAAAAATAAGAACTTAGACTTACGATAATAAAAAGACACCGACTCACCACTGTTGGGCAAAATTTAATTAAAACTAACAAAAATTAAATTCTTATTTTTGTCTTTAATTTTTTAATTTTCAATACCGTTTAAAAATCAAATTTCATCCTTTCACATCACATTAATTTCAGATCACATTACATAATTTTGAAATTGTTAATTAAAATTAAAAATCAGATTTTAATTGTCAAATTTAATTGTGCCCACCGCTGTTACTCACCTTTTAAAAATAAACTTGCGAACACTAAATGATTAATTGATTACGTATTCTTTTTATAAAAAGCAAAAATAGAACATGATTTAAAATGCAAAAACAACAATATACATAGTATTTTTCATCTATAACGTTTGAACAGATTTATATTATAGTGTTGTAAAATTTATTACTTGTGAACACTAAATGATTAATTGATTACATACTCTTTTTTTAAAAGCAAAAATTGAACATGATTTAAAATGTAAAAACAACATACACAGTATAGGCATCTATAATGTTTGAACAGATTTACATTATAATCTTGTAAAATTTAATGAGTGTATACAAAATGGGAAATCCTGATTTTAAGTGAATTATGAACTTCTTTATTGCATAAAATCTATCACATTACTATTATAAATTGCTGAAAATACTGAAATTATTAGATGGAAGTTGAACTCCGATAATGCGCTATTACTTTAAATATAACATGAGTGCATGAAATTTATAATAGTTAAAATGATAGTGCATTATCGGAGCTCAACTTCTGATCTAATAACTTTTATCACATAAAAGAAAACTGCATACAAAAATATTAAGAAGAAACATGAATCACATACCTTTAAAATCACATTAAATCCGCATAAAATGAGACCTGGGGGTATATTCATTACTTGTTACTAGCAAAATAATTATAAACTTCCAATTATTTATTAAAATATTTAATAATGTCAGATAAGTTAATTTATTGCAATATAAAATCTATACCTAGTCAGATAATAAGCATTAACATCAATACAAAGGTAACGAATATGTAATGATACTTTCTTACCCATTCTATGGTTTTGATTTCTGAATTATCTTTATATATGTCTTTAATGAATTATGTGGTATAATCAATTAGTGAATACTGTCACAACCAAATATGAGAATACTGTCTCAACCAAATATGATTAACCAATAAATTTATATTGTAAAATTGAATGACAACCAAACAAGTTATTTATTTTAAATTAATTTAAAATTTATTAACAAATTGTTAATATAGGGTATATGAGCACAGACTTTCAGATGACCCATCACTCTCCACTCTAATAACACTAATACACTCAAGCACATATATGCTGAAAAGATAAATAATCACCAATATACATATTTCATGCTAAACCAGCCATCATCAGTTGGTCCAGATTATCATCTCCCACACATATATACTATAAGTTCTCAGATATATATTAAGATAAACAATCTTCATACTTTAATGGACAGGCTCCAATCTACTACACACCAACTCTTCAACCGTCCATCCAGTTGAAAATCTGATGATGGAATGCTTGAAGGCCACACTGAAGCTGAGATTCTTGTCACACCCATGTTAACCTAAGGTCAATCTGAACCCCACATGTACAGGACATTATCCATTTAATACATATGCAAGGATGGGCAGACATTTCTACAATGTAATAACTGAAACACAGGCTTATTATATACCTGTGTCTATATATGTAATATAGGGTATATGAGCACAGACTTTCAGATGATCCATCACTCTCCACTCTATCTAATAACACTGATACACTCAAGCACATATATGTTGAAAAGATAAATAATCACCAATATACGTATTTCATGCTAAACCAGCAATCATCAGTTGGTCCAGATTATCATCTCCCACACATATATACTATAAGTGCTCAGATATAAATTAAAATTGAAAAAATATAAATGGCAAACAAACATTTAAAATATGCATATAATACAATTATGCTTTAAGCAAGTTTAAGCAAGTTTTTCAATTGACATTAACTTCATATTTGAATAGGTGATTGGATCTCAATCTCCACTGATTATATATTAAATATAAATATATGTTTATGTAATGCACAAAAAGATGTTGAACATTTATACTTTCTGAAAGGTAAGAGTTTAAGATATATGTTCTTTCTACACTTCATATAAAAATATAATTAATTGAAATATAATATATATATATACAAAAATGAATCTATTTATTTGTTAATATAAATTTAAGAGAACAATAAAATAAATACTAATTATGATATAAACTTTTTAAATTCCTAATATATGTGACATACCTGAAGTTAATTTATAATCGATAAATAAAAAATGAATATTTTAAATTAAAATAATAATTACTATATGGCAAGATATAAATTCAAACTTTGAAAGACATAACTTTCTTATATTTAGGTATGTAAATTGATCACTACTTAATCTAAAATTATACTAATATTTCTATCAATAAATACAATATATTTTAAATGAAGAAAGCAAAAATGTACCAATAATAGTGATAAATATAAGCAAATGACCTGAGTAATAATCTTTAAATATAGCATTTCAAAAATAGTACCATAGTTTTAGTGTTTATTTTTTTAAATAGCAGTCCAATATTTGTTATTGCAGAAAAAGTAAAAATATTATTAAAAGCTATAAGATTCAAAGTACATTTTGTTAATTCCAGTATTTTCCAAATATCCAAATTATATTTTCATTCAGCAGATATTTGATCTAAATAAGGTTATAAGTATGCAAATACTAATTTATATACATGACAATTCAATGTAGTATTCTTTCATTTCATAAGTAATCAGTTCATAAAACATTACAAATGAACAGAGACTTGTTTCATCTATTATGATGCTATAGGAAAATGAATCAATTTTTATCCTGAGTATAAATAATATATCAAGCTTATAAAATTATATCAGTAGGTGAACATAATCTTTGTGTGTAGTTTTTCTGTTAACATTTAGATTTCATCATTGAAAAGCATGGTAATATCTGTTTATAAAATAAAACATTTCAGTGGTTTCAAAATGATAAGAACTAATTTTCATATTTCAATAAATCATCATCTCTCATAAATTCAATGATCATGTCCAGTCAACAAACAAGCATTATTGCTTTCAGCCCATCATTATATCCATTTTACCATTTTATACTTTTAAAAATGAATAAAAAGTCATAAAAATTTAGATTCACTTCTATTGAAGCCAAAGTAGAGAGAGCTAGTTTTTTCTTTTCTGTTCTATTTATAAATTTTCCCCATGATATCATAGTTACTATAACAATACCTTTCATTCACTCTTTAATCAATTTTAGCCAGTATTCCATAAAAAAATCTTATTATATAACAAGGAAAATAAATATTATAGAATTATTATATACAGTAAACATTTTTGTAATATAAATATCATTCTTTTATTCTAATGCAAATTAAACAATATAATACATTTTCACTATAATACACTGGAAATATATTTTCATACATATTTTTCCAGTGCAATACCATACAAATCAAATAACAAATATATTAGAAGCATTAATCATTTAGTTGTATTGTCTGTAATTTATTATCATGAATGCAGTAACGAAAATACAGATAATAAAAGAACAATAATTTTATCCAAACTACATGCTTTATTATTCACATATCCATCAATTTACAATCTTATTCAATTCAATTAATAATAAACAATTTTTATATCAAGTTTACCATTGTCATAGAAACACGTTACAATGCTTCACAGGTTAACATATTCACCATCAAAATCAAACAAGAGAAAAAAAGATTGATATTTTTCCACATACTGAAACTCATCTCAAACTTCAATAGGTACAATATATATTCATTTTTTCAACCTAAAACTTCTTTTAAATAACAATGCAATCAATACATCAAATGCCTTTTCAATAGCAGTTACATAAATATTAACTTTTTCTTTTATATATCCTGTATTTTTAATTGCATATATACTGCTTCTACTTTTTACAAATTTAAACTGTCTTTCAGATATTAGCATGGTTAACATTTTATAAATATGTATATTTGTCAATTCAGTGGTCTTCATTAAATCTTTAACATCATTTGAGTTTAAATGCATTTGTCTAATACATTTGCCTTTTACTATATTTGATCTTTTTTCCTAAAGAAATAATAACTATTTATAGAAAATCAATTGATTCTCATTATCAAACTACAAATTCAATAGCAAACATCAATTAATTTTCCATTCCTACTTGCAATAATTTATCTGGAATTTTATTACTTCCCAGTAATTTAATATTCTTTATCACAATTATTATTTTACAACATCATTCTTCATTATTACTCAACATATTTTATTCTATTTTTTATTTCACATTACTTTTTTATTTAAATAGTTGAAATCTTATAATTTTTGTTACGTAAATCAACAGTAATAATTATTCAAAAAGTAGATATGTACAAAAGTATTTAGAGAAAAGCTTTAATTTAACATTCAATTAGCGTGCTTTTGACACTTAATAGTCATCTTCATTGCACAGATTGTAAGAAAGACTTACGATATTTATTACAGAATAAACAAGGCAGTGAATTTACATAAAATTTGAATTATAAGTAAGTACAGTTATGTAAGCCTTTTTTTTAAAACTGGGATGCAGGTTTCTTTTTTGTTGATTATATGATCAGTTACTTGGAAGGGTATGCAATGTTTGAGCATTTATCTGACTAAAGTGAGATTTATAAAAATTAGCTCAACTGAAAATCAAAGTCTTTAATTCTGACAGAAAAATTTATTTCACCTTTGCTTCTATGTATATATAAATTATTGTTTATGAATAAAATATACTAAAGTATCAAGATTTTTTGACTGGTTTCTATATAGAGTGTTGGTCTCGCATGTTCTGAATAGTGCATATATAAGATAAATGCTGGTTGTCATCATCTCAGTTCATTTTCCCTCATTTCACTACTTTCCATATATTGGGCTTTGAATAACAGAATAGCCATCCTACTTTATTTCTCAGATAATTCAGTCAGGCATTGAGGAAACTAGAAGCAATTGCATTTTTGAATCTGATATTATACAATGACTCCAACCTAAATGCACTATTAATACTATAAACAACGGAATGTATAAACAAGAAGATTAATAGTCTTTCCTTTTAATTTATAAAAACAAAGTAATATCTAAACTTATTACTTCTTTTTTAATCCCTTTAATTTTTTTTTAATTTTTTAACAAGAAACAATATATAATTAATTTTACAGTAAATGTGCATTACAAGAAAATGCGTCTTCGTTTTAGGCCAAAATATATTTTTTTGTTATAGTAAAATTTAGATTTTTGTGAAAATTATATATTTTGTATTAAAGAGCTCTTATTTATATTCAATTTCAAATAATTTAATAGTATTCTAGAAATATCAAAAAATATTATTTTATCAATCTTTCAATTATTCCAGATTCATTTCAAAGAAATATACTTATAAATTTTTGCTGTATTCCTTTTGTATTTTTCCTGTTAAATTTTAATAGTATTAATATGTGTGCTATGTTGTTTGCCATGAGATCAGTCTCAGTACATAAAGTATATGGAGGGAGCACACACACACGTCTGCTATACACACATACGTCTGCTATTGTTTTCCTTATGTTGTCAGATGTTTTTATCTGTGTTTATATATATAAATTGAATTTGCAAATTCATGTAGTCAGTGAAGAAGGAGACTATATAGTAAGGTCAGCTAAATGTTTCAGAGAATAAAATTTTACATTAAAATTAAATCCACTTACAATTTTAGTACAGAATTTTATTTTAGTTTTAAAGAAAATAGATTTATTTAAAATCAAAAATAAATATAACCTTTTGTTAATTAAAAGAAAAGATAAAGATTTTTTTAGACTTTTAATTTAAATAAAACAAATGTAATAGACAGAAAAAAAATTTAGAATAAAGATTGATGTCTCAATTGAAACTAAAATTAGACAAAAAGTATTTAATAAAGTTTTAATATTAAACAATTAAAATTAAAAATAAACTATATTATATATTGTTCTGATGTTATTGGTTTCAAGAAACTAATTAATTCTAATACAATAATTAAAATTTTGTCATATAATAATAAGAAAAATGTATGTAAACTTCCAAATTAAACAAGTAGTATGTCTAAATGCACTAAAACTGGTGAAGGTAATTAATTCCAAATAATAAAATTAATGGCTGAGTGCTTTTGAGAAGTTTTGTCTTCTCATAATCAAAGCCAGTCAGTTGAATGAGCACAATAGAAAATTTGTGTGATGAATATTTAAATTTATTCAAAATGAATTAGAGAGTCCACTTTTTGGAGAGAGAAAGAGAAGAATGGCTTCTTTCAGTTTGTATCATAGGTGTTATTAGCTATAAGCCATGCTTCTTGAACTTTACATTTAGGCATGATGCTCTCTATACAAGTGATGGTAGCAGAAGATGGTTCAAATATATAGCCAGTGGTCCTTTGTTGTTACAAGAAGATGGAAATATATTTGGGTTTGTTGAGAGCTCTCCACTTATGTCTCTCACATCTCTCAGCACTGTTAATTGCATAAGACTGAACAAACACAAATACACTTCCATCTTCTTGGAACACCAAAGGTCCACTGGCTAAGTATTTAAACCATCTTCTGTCACCACTGCTTGTATATATAGCACCATGACTCTAAACTTAAAGATAAAAAAGCTTGGCTCATAGCTAATAACACCCATGATATAAATTGAAAGGAAGCATGCTTTTTTTTCTCTAAAAAAGTGGACTCTCTAACCGACTTTGAATAAATTTAAATATTCATTGAGCACATTTTCCAATGTGCTCATTCAACTCACTGACTATGATTATGAGAAAACAAAACTTCTCAAAAGAATTCAGGCATTAATTTTATTATCTGTAATTAGCTTCACCAATAACTACATTTTTGCACATTTAGACATATTAATTTTGATATATAAAATTTGTAAGTATATTTAACTGTACATACTGTTTCTTTTGTTGTAAGTCTTCTATTAATATTTGGAAAAAGATTATTTGTAATAATAGATAATAATTAAGAGATTAGCATTCTTTTTCATGGAAATTTTAGTATAAAACCACAAAACATCACATGTCCATCATTTTCTATGCTTGCTCATAAAGAAGAGTTTTGCCTGTTTTAAATTTTAGTATAAATGGCAAAATAAGTAAATTTGTCTCATTTTGCTTGCTCATCTTCACTGTCTTCATTGTATTTCAGAAAATACCTATGAACTATTTTGCATTGAAGTGAACTAGGAAACTTTCTAATGTATTGCTATTTGTTTTGGATTCCATTCTGGATATAGAGCCATCTTCATTAAGAATGCTCTAACCAACTATATGTCAACAAGTACATGAACTGATTGTGAGAAGAAAAAAAGAAAGTAAAAAAGAAACTTTTTAAAACTAGCATAAATCCTGACTTTCCCAGCAAATATTGCTATATTATCTATAGTTATTATGGAAAATCAAGAATCCTACAAAAATCTATGTATTTCATTGAACACAGAGCTTTGAAATAAATGTATATAAAAGAAATGAGCATTTAAATTGTAACTATGTACTGCCTTGGAAATTAACTAATGCTGAATCATGATAGAAAATGTCCATTGTTAGTCATTTTTTAATTTATAAATATGAATTTTGCAAACATTTCAAAATGAATGTTCCTACTTTTATGTATAATAAAGTCTTAATGTTATTTTTAATTCTTTACAACCATTTATTATTATAGGAATAGAAGGTTTAATAATTGTGACAATAATAGTTATATTCAGAAGAGCCAATTTGCTTCTGACTATAATGAGTTAGGATATAATAATGAATTTATTATGAATATTATATTTACTAAAAATATGTATAAATCTGTTAATAATAAAGATTAAAATGTTAATAAAAAAAAGTTTATTTCATTGCCATATAAGTTATGATTTATAAGAATAGTTTCTTATTGAGTGGTATGAAAGTGCCATGGAAGAAAGGCCTGAATTTACCATCCATTTTCTGAATTAGCCTGTCCATCTTGGCTCGGAAAATGTTTGGTACCACCATAATTCTATATGGCAGTCTATTGTAGTTACACAATCTTTTGTGTGTACTAATAGCTAATAATTCAGAGGTGTGTTTGGGAACCAGAATCTGATGAAATATGCAGTTCTAACATCAATTTTGGTGAAATGATATGCCTTTTTCCATATTAACTAATATTTCACTGATACTAAGCCCTGGATACTGGCTCTAGCCTCCATAAATAAGAATTTGTCTGTTTGGTTCAGATATCACTACAATTGGAGAGGTAATTTGGCCTTTTCAACTAGTGTTAATATTCCCTTACTAACAAATTCATCTCATTCTTGTTCCATTTTTTATTAAGGCATGAAGGGAAACTTCTGCATCCTGTAATCATGTGGGTTGCTCCCTCTTGCAAAACTATGTCTACTGGCATGTAATAATTTGGCCCTCATTTTAAAATAAAGTGTATTTATTCTTTACTTCTAGTTCAATAGAAATCTTGTTAAACATACATATTTCTGTTGCCAGAGCATCAAATCATTATCTATAATAGGTTAAGATGAACTTGCACTATATACAATATTAACCTACAAACCTTTTTTATAGCATCTATAGTTATATTTACTTTTCCTAATATCATCATACTATTACCACTGACATCTTTCACTTTTATACTAGTTCACATTAGAATAGAAGGGTTCTTAATATTTTTCCATTATTCTCTTCCAGTCTTTAGCTGTCTTTATTGTCATGCCTGCCCTGATATCTATTTTTTGTATTTAATAATTTCACCATTAACATAAGTTGATCACAATAACTAATCTGAGTATTTAATATTCAAATATAAGTATATTGTCTATATTAAATTTAATGTAATTAGAAAGAGATTTGAACTCAGAATTTCAAGTTTCCTACAGATATGCATTCCATCTTATACAACCAACACACATGACAGCATACATATGAAAAAAATAAATAATCTCGGATATATGTATTTCATGCTGAACCAGTGTTTATAAGTTGGTCCAAATTACTACCTCCCACACATATATACAATCAATAAATGCTCAGTTTGTATTAAAATAGTAAATCTTCAAACTTTAATGGACAACTTTTCATCTCCCTCCTTTAACTCTTCAGCTAACCATATCATTGAAAATCTGATGATGGAACAATCAAAAACCCTATTGATGCCTGTTATTACTGTTATATCCATGTTGACTTCAAGTCATTCTGAACCCCTCACATTTAGGAGCTTAATATATCTATTTAAATATATAAAAGAGAATATGCACAATACAGACTGAATATATAATATTCAAATAAATATATTGTCTTTACTAAACTTAATGTAATTAGTAAAATACTTGCTCAGACTTTCAAGCTTCCCTACAGTTATGCACTCCATCTGTAATACCAATGATAAATCTCACACTTAAAGTTGATGAGGTGCTATGTATTTTTAGTCATTAATTCTACATGCTTTTTCTAAGTGACAAATTTTTCCACAGGCTCTGTAATGTTCATTAAATTTACACTTCGGTTCTAAGAGGCTCTTTTGGCATAACAAAAACACATTATTTCTTTTATCTTATCCTTATTGGCTGATACTTATTTTCAGTTTTTCTAATAAATGTATTATTATTATTACAATTTTTGAACACCTTTGATTGGTCAAGCATTATTTCATGAACTATTTCCATTTCTTTGTATGTTAAATCTCTTGAGTACAGCAACTACTCTAAGCATATCATAAGAAATCCCCCAAAGTAACTTTGAGCAGTGCCCACTGAGGAATCACCATGTAAAGCTTAATCAGTCACATATTCCTTCCCCTTTATTTTGCTGCTTATGTCTAACATGAAGTTAGACTACATGATTCAAGGGTTGGGGACTGAAATAATTATTCCAATTTTCAAAGTACTACATTTTACTGCAATTTCTCTAGTTCTTTGTGATTGCATAACCAATTTGCAATTTTAATTGTTTTTGCCTGGCATAACATAAAAATGTGACAACTTTAATGGAGTCACTCATAATTCCATTAATAAAAAAGTTTCCCTATCCTCTTTAGGAAAATTGGCCACTCAAAAGGACTATGCACATTAAATTTGTTATGTTATTTGTGGCACTGACACAATTTTAACTATTTCCCAATAGGCTGACTTATCCAGCTTGTTTTAAACTAAAAGATTTAACTTATGCCTACAAAATTCTAACTACTAATGAAAATCCTATCCCCAATTACTTCAAACAAAATTCAAATTCAACTCTGCCATAGATTGCACCACTTTTTTTGCTATGTATAGCCACCATGAATACAGCAGTCATGATAAAGGTGGTCAGTTAAGCAGAAATAATTATAACTCTAGAAATTTTTGTAACTATAATTTGATGATTATTGCTGACAAGATAATAATTTGTAAAAGTTATATTAACAAGGCACACTTGCAATACTCTGTCATAAAGATATACAAAAGCAAAAAGTTGGTGTGGTTTCTTAAATAAAATCAGAAGTTTCTATGCATAAGCAATATGTTCAGAAATCCCATTAGCCAAGTTAAATATTCCATTCCACAAAATCCTTATTCTACTTGTCATTATCCATTATTTCTCTAATCTGATTCATTTCTTTCTTTTTTTCGGCATTTCATAAAATCTAATATGATAGTTCTATTATTGTCTTCTCATAAAAACTTGAACAAAACAAATAACAATATAAAATCTCTTGTTCTTTCATTGTCTTTAAATTTATATATATATATACAATTTATCTTGATTCCTTTTTCAATATTCTGCACTTAAAAAATAAACTTTCAGTATTTTTTTTCATCTTCAAATAAACTATGTTTTTAATTCAAGTCCTTCTTTCTTTTTTGCCTTTTTTTTTTTTAGTTTCTAAAACTCTTGTCTTGCATTAAGTACAATATGCTCTTTTTAGTGTTATATATACTTTCATATTTTATATATATTTCCAGCCTCTTTTTTAATTTATATTCTTTTTCCACAGATCTAATTCTTTTTCTCAAATCAACTTACTAATCCTCATTTTCTATTCTTTATAATTATGCAACTGTAATAGTGCACTATCAATACATTTTCTCATTTCTTACATAAATACATGAAAATATATTGTCTAATTATTAACTTTGCAAAAAAAACAAGACAACTTACCATGCTGCTGATACATCTTGGTGAAATGACCATCCATGTTTATTTATTATATGAATAATAAAATAGTAATAATGGCTTCAATAACTAAACCTTATGGAGGGAACATTTACATTTTACCCTCTCAATTTCTTTAAAGTATCAGAGAAGGGTCAAAGGATCTTTTATTTCAAAACAAACTCTGCTTAGTAGAATATCATACATATTCTTATTGAATTTGTTCAAGTTCAAACCATATCAATTTTAAAATGATTTTCAGATTTTAGCTTAAATTCTCTGAAGTATTTCTGAAAGTTTGGAATATTAACTGTTACTGCTGCCTTTCTTAATAGTTTTAATCTCTAGATTTGCATTAACACATATCTTATATCTCACTAATTAATTATTATATTTATGTGTCAAATCCATCAAATATATAACAATCTTAAACTATGTTACATGCGTTATTTTCATTTGAATGCTTTCATATCAGTTTCATTTTGGATTTTTCTTGAAAAAAAAATTATAATGTACAGAATTTTTTTTTTTGTAGATTCTATTTCAAAGTTTTATCTTACAATCATTTTCCAATTTTAACAGTAATATTTTCCATGACAATTTTAGTGTGTTTGATATGACAAAAATCCATATCTTTATAATCAATAACATTATTATTTCTTGAAGCAATAAAATCCAAATACTTTAAGCTATTATTACATTCCTTTTCCATAGTCCATTTAAGACCTTTTAGTTTATTAAATTCATTAAAAACTTGATCAATTATTTTTGAAAAAACATGCAAAAATATATCATCCACATATCTTGTATATCATTGATTTACTTGAAATAGTCTATTCATAATAAGACAAAATAAACCTGCATAATTGTGAAACTATTGGAAATCCCATTTTATAAAAACTACCATTAAACCAAGCAATAATATTCTGTTCAATGAAATGTAAAGCATTCATCACAAAACAAATAAGCTGATTATCAATTTGCTTATCCAGTAAAGCTTGATTAATTATATATTTGGAATATATTTACATTTTATTATATATATATATTCATGTTCCTTTAATCTTTTTACAATAGTGCATCCTGATTCACCTATATATGATAACATATATTCACAAAAAATTTCATACACAACATTTCTTTTCTGCTTGATAGGAATGACATTTTTAGAATTATTCATTAATTTATTAACATTATTTGTAACACAAAATGAAACATTAAACATATTCTTATATATATCCTTAAAAAATTTCATTCAAGCATTTGAAAGACATGAAATAGATATCCATTTTTACTATCAATCTTCAACGTTTTAAAACCATTATAACTCTTTTTAAAATATCATAAATTATTGTTAACCTGTTCAATCTTGTAACCAACATCAAGCAATTTCTTGGCAAATATCTCAATATTTTTTAATTTATAACACTGGTAACAACATCATTTTTCATTATGAAACAAAAAAAAATCTAAAACTTGCCATCTTATGCATAATTGGTACTTTTGATTTACAATTTATATATCCCCCTTTTTTTGCAATTTGATTATTAATTTAAAACTTAGCATACTATTATCTCTTGTAATAATTAAATCCAAATATTTAATACTTTTGTCCTGTTCCTTTTCAATAATCCATTTCAAGCCATTCAAATTATTTAATTCCTCTACAAGCAAATTTATAGTATTAGAATTTCTGCAAACAAAAACATCATCTACGGTCCATTTGTAAATTTTAATATCTTTAAAAGAATACATATTTAAAAAATTATTCTCATATGTAGACCAAAAAAATTGCAAACTTGTACAACAATAGGCAGACCTACAACAGACTAACTTTTAGATATTTTATAATATCCATCTTCAAAAGAAGCAACAATGTTATCATCAAAAGTTTAAAAGAATAAATAGTAATTTTTATCCCATATTTACAAATACCTTTACTTTTTAATGCATGGTCAATTATTTTTATGGAATCCACTCTATAAATAGAACCATATATTTCTGTGCGTCTAATGAAGCAATAACATCATTCTCATTAATCACTATATTTTTAATTTGATCTACAAAGTCAAAAGATGAAGCAATATTATTTCCCCCAAATCCTAAAGACTTTTGTAACAGTTTACCAATATATTTAGAAGTCTAATATATAAATGAACTACCAAAATCAATCATAATTCACAAAGGATTACCTTCTTTATGTAACTTTATATTTGTAAAAATACAAGGACATGTAGCACAGGAAGGATATATACTTATAGTAGACATTATTACATAATGCTTTATTTTTAGCTCTTTTTAAAATACTGTTAAAAAATTTTATTCTCTTACTATCCATATTATATTCTTTAATCAAAAAGAAGCCAAGTTTATCCATTTGCACTTTAACTTTCTCAAAATACTGACATTTCATCATTAAACACATCTGCAACCCTTTTTCTTCTTTCAAACAAATTATATTATCATTTTTCAGGTTTTAAATTCCAAAATGGCCAGTTCCCATGAATTATTATATGAATCACATTAAATTTATCAGAATTAATTTTTTTGATAATTTCATCAGTAATATGACTGTCACTTAGCGATCATTTCAAATAAATTTTGAACAGCTGCAATTAATTCCAAATTATAATCATCTAGGTACTTCTGACATATTTAGCTCCATGACTTAAATCATATTTCTGAATCAAATGTATCTTTTTATTCAACAAATTAACAAAGTTCATATCATTATAAGTTTGTGAATACCGTGTATTAAATAAAAAATCAATTTTCTTCTCAAATTTATTGAGTAATTTAAGTTCAAATAATTTAAATCCATTTTCACAAAAAATTTTATATTCATTCCAAGCACACCATTCATTTGAAATTATTAAATGTACGATTGCTTTTAAATATTTCCGAATGTCAAAAAGTTCTTTTTTACATTTCTGTACAAGGTATATTAGCCAAGGCTTTACTGAATTCAGAAAATCAAGTGTCCATTATATCAGAAAAGTTATATTTTAAAATTGCAGAATGTAGAAGTACTCATATTATTGTTGAGGCGAACTCAAGTTACTATGGCTAATGGTCACAAAGCCAAGTTGTTTGCTCAATAGGTATGATTGGATATTCAAATTCAATCAATAAAAATAAAACAAATATTTTTGATTATTCAAGAAGTTATAATAGGATCAGACTTTATGAATCAGTTCGAGTGTGTTATTAATTACCTTGATCAAGAATTAGTTTTAAATGGGGAAAAATAATAATCAAAAAATAATAATTTTTTACAACAGCTATATAATCAAATAATAATTTTATGCATAAAAAGCTTTTCTCAGCACCTGCTTTGGTGCCCTTTTCAAATGTTACTAATCTAATTAATGTTAACGAATCACTTGTGTCCAATAATGGAATTAATATAAACAAAAACAATATAAATAATTAAAACAAATCAAAACCCTCATATATAAATTCAATAATTACAAAACAAATGATTATATCATAACAATATGTTAAACAATATTACATGCATTTTTTATACAATTATATATATCAACTTATACACCACCCACCTCTCTCCACTCTATCTAATAACACTGATACACCTAAACACATATATGCTGAAAAGATAAATAATCACCAATATACGTATTTCATGCTAAACCAGCAATCATCAGTTGGTCCAGACTATCATCTTTACACACATATATAGTATAAGTGCTCAGATATATATTAAGATAGACTATCCTCATATTTTAATGGACAGGCTTCAATCCACTCCACCCTCCAATTCTTCAACCATCCATCCAATTGAAAATCTGATGATGGAATGCTAAAAGGCCACCCTGAGGCCGAGATTATTGTCACACCCATGTTGACCTAAGGTCAATCTGAACCCCACATGTACAGGACATAATCCATTTAATACATATGCAAGGATGGGAAGACATCTCTATAATGTAATAACTGAAACACAGGCTTGTTATATACCTGTGGCTATATATATATGTAATATAGGGTATATGAGCACAAGCCTGTGTTTCAGTTATTACATTATAGAGATGTCTTCCCATCCTTGCATATGTATTAAATGGATTATGTCCTGTACATGTGGGGTTCAGATTGACCTTAGGTCAACATGGGTGTGACAATAATCTCGGCCTCAGGGTGGCCTTTGAGCATTCCATCATCAGATTTTCAATTGGATGGATGGTTGAAGAGTTGGAGTGTGGAGTGGATTGAAGCCTGTCCATTAAAATATGAGGATAGTCTATCTTAATATATATCTGAGCACTTATACTATATATGTGTGTAAAGATGATAGTCTGGACCAACTGATGATTGCTGGTTTAGCATGAAATACGTATATTGGTGATTATTTATCTTTTCAGCATATATGTGTTTAGGTGTATCAGTGTTATTAGATAGAGTGGAGAGAGGTGGGTGGTGTGAAAGTCTGTGCTCATATACCCTATATTACATATATATAACCACAGGTATATAAAAAACCTGTGTTTCAGTTATATATCAACTTATATAATTTAACATTCATTTTTAATCAACCAATTATTAACCAAATTTGTAGAAGTCTTATAAATATTCATACCAATTTGGTTAATAATTGGGTGATTAAAAATGAATGGAAAATTATATTGTATAAAAAATGGAATAGGATTTTTGTTTCTTTTTCTCTTTACATTTTCTGTTTATGCTTGTATTTTTTCAAATCAGCTTATTTCTGCTGTTTATTTACCAATATGATTTGATCATCTAAAAGACAGAATTAATTATTTTTATTAATGTAATGTTATTTAAGAAGTTGATGCTAATATAAAGAAAACAATGAAGTAGATAAAGGAAAATATATTTATCTAAAAAGACTGCAGAGAACTGAGAGTTCAGGAGAGTAAGCAAGAAGCAAGCTATTAAACAATGTCAAAATAAAGGTGTTTAATTTTGTAGTAAAGTAAATTCTGGAAACGAACAAGAAAAGTTTGTATAGATCTTTGGAAATATTGATTTTTAATAATTTGCTACTATACTGAAATAACTTATCAATTAATATTGTTCTTATTATCAATAGATCAATTTTAAAGCTTAAATGCGTGAATTAAAGTTTGTTAACTCTATTCAAATAAAACCAGTGTTCATTTCATTTGTCATTATCAAAAATAATAAAAAACTTTTTTTTTTCTTTTTAAATCAATCCAAACCTCGGGGGGGGGGGGGGGATGTATTGACTGGAAAATATAAAAGAATTCAGGTTGTACGAAAATATATTTGTTTCTTTTATAAAAATATGTGTCTTCTTTTATTTTGTACCATTGATAATTTTATGTGTTTATGTTTAAAAAAAAACGGTTATTATAATAATTTTGATTGACTGTTTGCATATATATATACACACGTGTGGGTTTGAAGATGAGAGAAAGATAAATGTCTATATATCCTTATTTGTATACTTAAATTAATTTAATTCAGTTTGGTATATTTATATTTATTGCAACGGTCAGATTCATGCCCTTCTCATTGCACGTTTTAGTTTAACCACCAAACCTATCTGTTCTGGGTTCAAACCCTATTAAAATGAATATTTTGATAAATAAACATATGAACCTTTCTATCACGGCTGGGTGCACAGCATTATATATGCACATATGAATAAACGTTGTACATACATAGGCTAGTAACCGTTACAGCGAATATAATGGTTTAAGTTTTATATTTTATAAAATAATGATTTATGTTACGATTTTAAATAGTAGAATTGTTGTCAATTTATTAAATTTAATAAACATAAATTCGTATGTGGATGTATGATTCTCTTTATATAATAATATATATAGAGCAGCATGATTTTATTTTGTAAAGGAGCAAAAAGTTTTTTGTTACATTAGTTAAAAATAAAAAGTTAGCCGTAAACAGATTTGCATTTAAGTCTACCGCACCTGGGGTTAAATCAAAGTTAGAAAGTTGATAATTGCTATACTCAAATTTGTTTATAGCAAAAATATAGTCATTAAAACCGCTATAGCAAAACTATTTTGACACCTGGAATAGAATTTGCAGAATCATGGAAGCCTAAATAAAAGAATTTTGATCAAATTGAGAAATCTTACAATTTAGTGTGATTTTTAGATAGAGTTAATGGGTTCCCAGGTGAAACCAGTTCTTTTCTAGTAAAAATATAAATAGCATACATTTTAAGTTTGAGGGAGGAGTCATTAATTTTAAAAGGACATCACCATGCTGAATTCATGTCAAATCGATCTTTGAACGATCTGACTTGAGAAAGACGATGGCTGCTTCTAAACCACTGAAAAAATGGTACAATCATTGCTAGCCGAAAGCCAACACCTTATCCAAGTCCAGCAACTAATCGGTAACGCCAATCTATAACCTCAGAGCTCTGTATTAATGAACTATTCTAATCCAAATTTTCTACTTAAAAGTTTAAAACTAGCAAACAATATATATAACTAATGCAATTTTCTAAACCTTATAAATGTTTCATTATAAATTGTCATTAAAATAAATATTTCACTTGTATAACTTACCTGTATCTTTACAAATATTTTAATTAAACTAAATGTAACCTACGCTAATTTCTTTATCTATCACTGCAGTTGTGCCTATAATGCTTCGAAATAGTGAGCATTTAAATGTAATAAATATTCGGATATAATTGCCAATATCTTCCCATAACTATTTTCTTAATGACATTCTCAATGCTTGTTGGTTCAATTTCCTATAATTTTATTTAATTTAAAAATGTATTGTGACTTACTATTAAATTTCCGTCTTATTGAGATTAATTAATGTGCTAGTGTTAGTAATATGAAAGTATATTCAGTAATTATTTGACCGGTCAATCAAATATACTTTTCCCCTCTCTCGTAATAATTTCTATCTATAGATTGAAACCTAAAAACCAGAGATTATTATACTTTATTTATTTCCTTAATGTCACTTGATTTTATATAGCATCATTAGAATTGGTTTATGATAGTAATACTGATCAGGCTATTGTCCCATATTTTTGTAATAATGTCATACTTTCGCTTGGTGGATTAGATACATTAAATTCACGTTCAATGTTTAATGTTTTGCTGCATCTTCTCCTTAAGATGGGACCTTGAGAAAGGCCATCCCATCTTACCAGCTTTTGGGGTGCACACTAGTAAGACCTGATGTATAATTCCAGGCAGTTGTGTTAGCCACCCCCAACCTTGTAGCAGCATGATGCTCTGTTCCAGGGTACCGGTGTTTGTCATGAAAACCCTTGACTCTACTCTATCTGCAGGGCACTCTGTTATTGTAATTTTCTAGTGCTGTAGTGTGTCAGTGATCTTGTTATAGCCAATTCTGAGTCTCATAATTTAATTAATTATTCAATATTCAACTGAAATTTATATCTTTGGTTTCTGGGTTCCATCTCTACTCTGAGCTGAATTATATGCTCATACTTTATTAAAGTAATAATGACGCAATAAATATTTTGCCTAAAATATTTATTTAAAGTTTAAATAAAATATTTTAAAGAAAAAATAGTAAATATGTTGCCTAAGACTGGTACAGCATTTTATAATAATAGCTACCACTTTCAATAGGAATTGGCAGAATCTTATTTAGGCACCGCTAAGTGATTATTTAAATGTGTCTTCATATTAATAATTAATGATTTAATGAGGAGACATGCTAAATCCTCATATTATAAAGCCTGTGTGCTTTTCCCACATTAATCTGTTTATTTGTTTAATAAATATATGTTAAGTTTATTCTGGTTCCATGTTATTTCTCTTTTTTTTTCAATCCAATTCAGTCTTAGTTAATTATATATATGTAATATAACTGTATGCATTAATTACCATTTATGAAAGTTATCTTTAATTTCATGCTGGTAGCAATTAAATTATATATATATATATAGATCCCTGAGTCTCATGTTTTTCCCTTTCCTATGCAAGCCATGAAAGATGGGTATACTACATGTAACTTCAAGTGTGGTCATTTGTAGAGTCTTGAGTTTTGAAGTACTGGCAAACAAGTTGAAGTGTGGTTGGATTCGGGACATCACAATCCTGGACTGGTCAGCTTTGGTCTCTGTCTGGATTCTAGATTCTGTTACACGAATATATAAAACTTGATCATTACATTATATTATTACAGATTTATTATAATCAATAAAAACTTTCGCCCATTCTTGAAATGTATTATGTTGGTCTGTGTATAACTACATTTTTCTTCATGAGTCACAAAAACATATAAAATAGCATATTAAATATTATCAAAGATGAAATGCTAAGTTCAAGACAATATAAGTTAAAATATAAATATATGTCTGTTGATAAAATGTCATCTAATTAATTATATATTGAGTCGGATAGTTTATCCGATTCAAATGTCGCTTCACAAAAATAAAACCAACTTTTGGTTTTAATAAAGTTTAAAAAGAAAACTATTTAAAAGTTTGTTTATAAAAATGCATGTAATGGCACACTTTCTGAACAAAACATTTTAGTTTGGGAAAGTTTTTTTTTAATTGCATTCTTGTTTTGATTGTAATCAATTTCTAATTATCTCTTCAGAATGTCGAAACGAACCTCTATGAAGAATTTTATTTACAAGATGCCATGCTAAGCCCACTCAAGATGAATCCCGGAGCTGAATTCTCCCTGCTGAACATGCCTTAAAATGTATACAAGAACTGATCCAGTAATGCCTCCTGCCTTCCGAACAAAATGGAAACCTGAAGTCTTTGTTGGAGTTCTCCAATGAATGAACTATTTGTATTGTGCAAAAAGAACTCTGCAATTTCAAATTTATATCTCGAGGCCAATACATTGCTATACTCTAATCAGAGTTTAAATCTGTCTAGTCTCAGTTTAATCTTTAATGCTGCCTATCTTATATTTATTTGCTTATCCTTGTATCTTAAAGTATATCTTTGAAATCTTAATTTTGAGATTCCAAGTATGTTTTCCATTTTAGTTATCAGAGAGTGTATTGTGAGATTATTTTATATGCTCAATATGTCTCCCTTTATTTTACTAACTCTGACTAAACGCTATGGCATTTTTTTATAATTTCAGTTTGCTCACCTGTCCCAATTTTATCATCCAATAGTTAATTTTAAATACATTTAGTTTTGTCTTGACTTACATGTGAAATTAACCATGAATTGCCTTGAATATGGTACATCACAAGCTATCCTGTGGACATTATGACATCTCTAGGTCTAATAATTAGAGAATGCTCATCTTGCACTGTTCATTAATTTCCTATAAGACTGTAATGTTTTTTATATCTTTGAATTAAAACACTAGAGTTGTTGTTCTTTTATAAATCACCAGCAGGAAGATACTAGTAACTCCCTCTTAAATTGTAGGTGAGAAAACTATTCTTTCTGCCAAAGCTTTTAATGTTTTAATATTTGCAACTCATATACACTCTCTGATGAATACGCTTATGAAAATCTAAGTCAAATTTTCATTTTCTGTTTATTAAATTTCCTTTATTTTGTTTATTGTATTTAATAAAATTTTCAAATAAGTTTAAACTTAATTTTGCTGACATCTGTCTTAGTGCTTTTTTGGCCAATTGTCTGAACAATATTTAAGATCTCTTGCAGCATCCCCGAGTCCATCATCACCATCCACTTTTGATCATGGTAAATAAATTTTCCATTTGATGTGATGTGATGTACTGTAGCTTCTCCTTAAACAAAGTCAAGAATCTCTCAGCAATTATGCCCAGAGAAACCTGTTAGCTACTTTATTTTACATTCCCCAGTCTAAGTTTTCCCATATTCTGCTCTATCGTATTTCCACAACATAATCTTTGTCAACTCTATGGCCTTTATAGCTAAATCCCCCTTATATTTTCCCAAACCCAGCATAAAAACCAATAATCCACTTTCTGTGTAATCACTTTTTTCATATTTATTCTTCCATAACTTCATTATATGTACCCTTTCTGTTTTCAAGCATTTACATTCAATTAACAGATGCCTAATATTTTCTATTCCTTACATAATTTACAGACTAAATCACCCATATTTTCCCATTTACATGTATATTCTCTTGTTGCTAAAAATACCATTCGAGCCTTAAACAATAAACTACTTTCCTCACTATTATCATATATCAACTTGCACCTAATCTGTTTATTTCTATATATATTTAAACTCTTTTTACTCTCCCTACTAGTTCTCCATCTCTTTAACTCCCTATTCTTTATTAATAAATCTATTCTTTTATCACATTCCTTACTACTATAACACTCAACAATCCTTCTAACACAATCATACCATCTTTTGTACAAATATACTCATATAAATTCTTTATCCAAATCTTTTGCACACCGCCTTACCTTTCTCACCCATTTTGTTGCCCAATTAAATAATATTGTGGCTATTCTTTTATTATCCATAAACTGCAATCTACCAAACATTTTCATTTTACTTTTTTGCATCTCTCATATGAAAACTTGACCATCCCATTTCTCCTTGAATTGCCTCCCTTGCTGTCCATACATCTGCATCCATTGCATGTCTTCCTAATTCTCTTTGAACTTTTTCAAGTAATTTAATAAACACATAATGCATCATTACCATATGTTAACCCTGCTACTGCAACTCCCATATAATTCTAGTTACATCATATTTATTATATGAAAACACTGTTAATTTCTTTATAAATCCCTTTCTTTTCTTTGCTTCATTTATCTTTTTTTTTCTCCCATTCATCCAAATAATTTTTCTGATAACTTAAAATAATTCCCAAATAACTATATCTATTCACTACACTTAACTTAAAATCTCCCAATAAAAATTCTACCTCTTCTCTTTCCCCAGAATTAACCATTATTATATTTTATTTTTCTTCAGTAAATTTAATCCCCATCTCTTTACCCACCCTTGCACATGTCCTCAGCATAACTTCCATATCTTCTCTTCTTTCTGCACACAAAAATATATCATCCGCAAAAAAAAAAGACCTGACAGAATATATACTTCCTTACTACCTATTAACGGTATCTCTATCTCTCTTCCTAATCTTTCTATTGATCATTACAACATATATATTGTAAATAAACTTATGTTAAATTTAAAAGATTCGAAGCAGTTATTAACTGATAGATAGTTTTGCACATCTATATATGTATAACCACAAACATATTTTGGTTGTAATTTTTTTTTTTAAGCAATTGAAATTTGTTCACAAACAAACAAGTCAATCGGTAAGATGAGGAATTATTATATATTATTTACATTATATCAATTTTATATAGCAATATTACATTATCATATACTATGCATTTATATTAGTTAAATATATTTATAATATATTTAAAGGAACCATCAGGATTTATTATGACTATTTTCATTATTATATAATAGGCATATTCGAAATGGAAATTGAAAATTTAGATGAACTATAAAATATTTTAAAATCTGTTTGTTAAATATTATATGCTATCTAAAATATTTCTTAGTGTAAGTGCATTCTAGTTTGCTAAATGTTGTCTTAAGGATTTATAATTTATTTAATGGAAGACTAAAGGTCTACAATTATCTAAGTTATGATTTATGTTGAATGAATCCAATAGTTTAAATTATAGCAATTTGGTTGTGTTAATCTCTGATTAGAACATTTATAGCGATCAATAAAAGACTCATATTTATTAGGAATTTTGCATTGTTTGCTTAGTTGTTGAATAGATATATTTTATTAAAATTATTTATTTATTTTGCAAATGAATAGTTTAATAGAACATTGAGCTAGATTAATATTTCATTTTGTTATCAGAGTAATAGAATTATTGTGGGTGGATTAGATATTTTGATTTGAGTTGAGAGGTGTCTCTACTCTTAACTAAAATTAAATGTCATAGGTACAGAATATTAAAAGGGTTATATGCTTAGGAGGTAAAAGAGTAGTATTTAAATTGACTGATTGATAACCTTGGGTAAAAGTCCACTTCTGTGGTCGGTTACTATATATATATTGTAATGGTCCCTTTGATCTTTTTTGATCACCGAGGGTATCACTAGGTCACTAACTACGTAGAAAATTTAATTTATTGTAATCCAAAAATTAGCAATGATGATAAATGCTACCAACTAGCCCCAGGGAGAAAAGGATATCTTTAACATTGTTCAGACAATTGACAAAAGAACCCAGAGACAAACATTAGCCAAAAATAATTTTAAAAGTTATTAAATATAAAATGTTTGTCAAACAAAATTTGAAAGTTTGATCTAATTTCTCTGCTTGATTTATCAGAGAGTGTACAAGAGTATTGGCAAATTAAATACTTCAACGGATAAGGACACTCACCTAAGAATTAAAAGGGAATTATGATTTCTTCCTGCCAGAAATTTATCTAAACAAATTCCACTTTTCTTTATTTAGAGATTTCAAAAGAGAATGATATTGCATGGAAGTCAATGAACAGTGCAGGCAAGCTATCCTTAGCCCAGAAATAAGAGATCAGGACATAAGAATGTCAAATGCCTGAAAACACTCATAAAAAGTCATGTTTAAGACTTTCAAGGTCAATTCTGACAAAAGAAAAAAAAGATTATGGTATTACGTAATCTGAAACATAGGAAAAGCAAAATCTCTACTGACTAAGCAATATACTTAATAAATTGCTATCCAAAAGATTTACAATTTGCAGAAAATTCAAACCTAGATTGACTCAATTAATTTCAATAAAAAAATAAGGAATAAGTGAGTTAAAAAAAACTAATAATATCTGCACAAGATTTTAAAAATAATTAATGATATCAGAAAGAAAAATAGTAAGTATAAAATATAAACTTGCAATACACTCTCAGACAAATAAATTTAAAATCTAAAATCTTAAAATTATGACTCCAAGACATAAAAAAAAGAAAAATATTTCTAAAGTAATTAATGATATTTAAGTGAGTATGCATATCTTATTATAGAGACAGGTTTCTTTTCAGATTAAGCTGACACTTTAACATAGAGATTTAAGCCCTGGTTATGGTAAAAAAAAAGTGAGTTTACCTTTGATGCATAATGTTCTGTCCTGCAAATTTCTTACAGCAGGATATGCAAAGTTCAGGTCCATATAGAATTCATTTTGAAGGTTTTGATTTACATTTACCTGTTCAGGAGTCTGGAGGCAATCTTTGGGATTAGTTCTGGACTAAGCTTTTCGGTCATGTTATTAAATGCACAATTATGGAGCTCTGGGGTTCATCTTTGAAGTGATTTAGCACTGCATATTATTATTATGGTTCTTTTCGGTGAGTATTTTCTTCACACTGAATGGACAATCGCTATTTCCAATGATTTACCATGCTTACTTTTTCAATTAGCAAATAGCTAAGCAATTCTTTCTGAACACCACAAGCAGCAAATTCTATCAGTGGTCAAGAAAATTCCACTTTGGTGATTTGCATTGAGCAAATAACAAATATAAAAACTAGAATGACAATCCAAATAAGCATCATAATAAGAATCTGAATAATAATTCAGTCAAAAACCCAGGGCTAATTATGTGAATTATCTCCTGCCTAATCATTAATTAAAAGTTTTGACCAGGGTTACACTCTATCTCTTGTTTAATCTTAATTGGAAAAAAAATCTGACCAAGGCTCTTACCTATTTCAAAATTAATTTTTAAAATGAATAAGTCTCAGCTTTTACAATAAATTACAATCAACAAAATAAAAAGGAACTGATTGCAATTAAAACTTTTTTAAATTAGAATGTTTTTACATTTTTGTCTAAAACTTTGTACGCGTGTTGTGGCACATACTCTTAATAAATAATAAAGTACACAGGTTTTAAATTCAATTCTCTTTTAAAATCTTTAAAATGTACATTTTAATTTTGAATTTTTTGATGGTGCTTTTGAAGCAGATAAAGCATCTGGTTCAATATATTATAATGGTCAGATTTGTACATTCATGCAAAAAAATCTAGTTTTAGTAAATTATGCCAAGCCTGATCAAGATGAGGTTGTTGAGACCACGAATTCAATCTCACCAGTTACATTACCAATGCTCAAAGATTTATCACCTTATAGATGACATATATGAGGCTACATTCGTATTTCTTTAATTCGTGTGCCGACAATAGCATAACGGTGGAACATGAGACTAAAATTTACCAAACTAATATATTTACAAAATGTAGCTATATAGAGATATGACATAATGAACAAATATCAACAATTTTTATTGTGATTCTAAATAAAAAAAGTCATAATTAATGATTAATTGATGAGCGAGAAATGAGAGACTAAATGCAATTACAACTTAATCTATTTTAATATAAGTCAAAATTTAGAAAAATAAAAGCAATTTTAAATGAACTTAAAGTTATCTCACATGCAGGTGAAGATGATGTTTATATGTTATAAATACTCTCTTACTATAATTAACTATGCCTTAATTATGCTATGCCAGGGGTCCCCAACCATCTATGCCCGTGGGTACCATGGCGCCCGCAGACTGTTTTATGTGTGCCCACCACTATCCGAACATGATAAAAAATTATTTATCTTATACAAATAAATTTTATTTTTAAAATTTCTTATAAATTATTGTATTATATTGTAATCAAATTCTAGGGCATATTATACTTTTACAGCGTAAAAATATAAACATTAACCTTTTGACTGACCTGCTCATTTTTAATCGAGGAAATTTGACATCACTGTAAATTGCTTAGTTTTTGTACTACGTTTACGGTTTTGACGTCATTTTTTAGAACGCAAAAAGTTTTATAATATACTGCCATCTATTGAATTATTTTACAAGTAAAAAATCAATAAAAAGACGATTTATGTCAAACAAAAACAAAGCACTGCCTTTTCACATCTTTTCTTGAATCTTATTGGCTGTTGAAATTTTGTATGGCTGCCAAAAATTAAAAAGTTACGAACGCTTTTGTTTTATTTTGAAAATGATAAACGAATGTTTTAGAGCATTTTAAAATATTTTTTGATGAAATACAACTAAAATACAAATTATTTTCATATAATATGTCAAAAATAAATATTATTTTACAAAAATAGTTAAGATTTTAGCAAGAATTATTTATTTATTGCAAAGTCGGGAAAAAAAATCATAACGTGAAATTGATGATTGACGTTTCTTTTCATGTCAACCGTAACAAATATTTTTAAAATTAAAAATCAAAATTTATTTTTGAACAAACTTTCATTTATTTTTATAATGTGAGAAATTACTAATATACTTTTTAAAAACGAAACTAAAGTGAATATATTTAAAAAAACGGTCAATAACTTTTGAAAAATTGATACATTATTTTGTGCATCGGCCAATTAAAAGCTTTGAGTGTTACCACCTGCGGCGAATGAACAATTAGTCGCTTGAAGGGTTAATTATATGTTAATTTTATTTTTGAAATAAATATTTTTTTTGTACATTATGTGTATTATTAACAATATCCAACTATAAATTTATATGGAAAAAATAAATGGTGCCCGCCACCTGGCTGGTATTATAAAATGTGCTCTTAAGTGCAAAAAGGTTGGGGACCCCTGTGCTATGCTATAGAGTATAAGATATGCAATAGTTAGTTTGCAGAGGTGATTATTATGAATTATAACTAATATTCTCATTTTATCAAGCTAAATATTCCTCTATACCAGAGGTGGGCAGTTGTTTTGGCTCGGGGGTCACAGAAGTTGATAGAGGGCCACATCAGGGGCCACTTTGTAAAAGTGAAGGTTGGTGAAAGGCCACACCTTTTTTCATGACACAATAAACACACTATTTTATTCCCTGTATTAGCAAAGAAATAACTGTTCGTCTATTCTTCATTAAACACATGAAATTCATTACCAATTTTACATTTTTTCGGAGGGTTCATGGTTTCATTAAAGTTGGAAATGTATATATTTGCTAATGCAAAGACAAAATTGAAATTAACCAGATCAACTGGAAAAGCACTGCACATCATAATTACACTGTGCATGAAAGCTGAAATATTTAATTATCATGGAGGGATGAACTGGTGGTTAGTAGTATGACTTCAGATAGTATGGCATTTATACAAATATAAAATCTGAGTCTGCTTCTCGAATGTGTGCTTAATCATGGGATTCATCACTGTGTAATTGGTTTTTGTGGACCATTCTACTTGCTGTAAAATTGTGGTATTTAGTTCGGGTGATCAGTACAGCTTACAAATATAGCATTTGGATCCTAGTGCTCCAGTTCTAGAGAAAGATGCTGTCTGAATAAAAAAAATGGGTTGAGCTTAAACCAAGCCCATTTGACACCTAAGAGGAACAGTAAGGAGTAAAGGCACATGTGTACTTCCTAAAAACACATTCTCCCCATTGATTACACCATTACATAACTAAAATTAATATGCAAATCATTAGTTTCATTCCATGAAACCACCATAAGCCAGCATAAAAATAGCATCAATAATTATGTTACTAAAAATATAATAAATCTAGTTTAAGATATCTATACAGGTATTTATATAAAATTAAGGAGGGCTACAGCATATTTAGGAAACATTACAAGCTTAAATACTAATACTATGCTGTATTTTATCATGTCAGTAAAACATTAACTAAGTAGCTTATCTTTAAGCAGCTGTAACAGCTTAATTACATAAGTTTTATATTTACTCTTTTCAGAAGGGAATATAATATGTACATTAATAAATGAAGAATTAACGGAATGTGAGAGCATCTAATCATTTCTCATTAATTACATTAAATATTAGCAAAGTCTATTCTGAATAAACATAGAATAAACCAATAAATACATAATTCAAATAATATCAGCATAGACTTGATTTTAAAAAAAAGAATAATAATTATTAGTTATTGTTGCATGTAAGTGAACTTTAGAATTTGGCTTATGTTTGCTTAGTTAAGATTAAATTAGACAAGACTTACGAATATAAAAGATAAAACAAAATTACACTTAATTTTGGTTTTAGAAATTAACATTTGGAGAGTTTAAATGATATAGTTTAAATAAAACTGGCTGTTTATACATTAGTTTAGCTAGCTTTAAGAGTTTAAGGTATAGTTTAAACAATGTGTTAACATCTGCAGAAATGGTTACCAATATGACTTCTACAGTTGACTTGTATGGTTGCTTGATCTTGGGCTGCCTTTTCATTTCTTCTGCAACTCAGGCTGCTGGTGTTGATGTCCTCCTATCTTGTAGATAAGTATTCGAGAGATAGACAGCAAATCTATCACCAACTACTTGACAGTTCTCATTATGTTAGATTTTAACATATCTTGGTAACAAGGAATGAATGAATAAATAATTACTCTATCAAAATGGTTGGGCTAAAGCTTATATACTGATGACTCCTCTTTTCATCAGCCACACAACTTGTTTACCACCTTTTTTTAGATTTGTTTTTCTCTTCTACTTTCCAATATTTTTAAGGAAAGTCAGAGAATTCTGCTGAACTATTGATCTTTCTTCTCCTTTTTTTTAAAGGTGGTTCCCCTGATTTTAACTGAGGTTAATTATTTTAAAATGTAGTTTTGCCTTCAACCTTTTATTAGGTCCAAATTCAGTGAAAAAAATTAATTTTATTATCTATTTTTTTTTTACAAAAAACATTTTTAAAACTCGTAAACATCTTATTCTATATGTAACACATTTAACCGAAATTTATCTTTATAGGCAAAATATAATAATTTCTATATTATTTTTATAATAAAATTGAAAATAAAACAAAATTTATAATGCTTTAAGATCTATAGCATTATCTCTTTTTTGCATATATGTAGGTTTTTGTTACACATACAGCAAGGTTTACATTTATTCAATAAATTGTAATATGTATGTGTGTATTCAATAATTTACTATACATATATGTAAGCATTAAACAATATATACCATAATACACACACATGAGTATTGTAATCTTTAAGTTTAATTTTAACCTGATATACATGGACTTAAATATATAAATAGGGAAATAAAATACTATTATATAAAATAGTAGGTGAAACAGGATGATTGACTGATCTGACTGTTTCTAATCACTCAAGTCACAAAAAAATTATTTCTTTTTTTTTATAAAAATGACTTTACTTCAGGTATACAAAATATTATCATTGATTTATTCAGAACTTCAATGATAGTCTTGCATTGTATTTTGTTATTTCCCTGTAAACATCCCTTTCCTGCTCTAGCCTGATCTCTATGCACAAATTAAGTAAAACAGAATCAAATGATTAAATAGATACACAAATGTAAGATAACCTAAACAGATTAATAAAATAGTACATATGTAGAATAACAGAAAAAGTAAACTGACCATAAGATAAATTTAGCTTTTAAGTAGGCTCTATGGTTCAGGTGTAGCTTTTGTATCTGTGAAAACTGACCAACATTCTAGACTACAGGCACATTCACTACCCTCCCAAGGTGTTTCACGGCTTAATAATAAATCCACTTTCTTCTCTCTCTTCCTCCTCTATTTCTATTTGCTGCTCCATTGAAGTTTCTATAGGGGGGAAATTCCAATATGGTCCTGGTTTAAACTTGAGGCCCATAAAATCATCACAATCCTCCATTTCCTCACCACTAATTTCCCTTGAAATTCTAAATTTTCATTCCCTCTCAAATCATTGAGTGGCCAGTATGGGAAATGGCCTAGCGATATTCTCTTGCATTTAATGGTGAAGCACCATAAAAAAAGTATTTTAGTGGTCATTCTCTTCCCTGATCCTGATCTTGGGCATCTTGATGCCCAATTATTTTCCATCCTGATGGCCTGGCATTTAGGTTGTTCTATCCTTCATATTTTATCAGATGGTTCCTTATGAAGAGGCATGTAATCTTTAGTAGTCAGAAATTCTGACATCTCTACCATGCAGATGCAACATACCACCATTATCTGCTATTCATACCCTGGCATATTCTGTTGGATTATGCATATAATTTGGGTTTTGGTAAAGAGGAAAGCATTTAAAGACCGCAGCCAAGCTACCTGACACATAAAAAACTGAGTATGTGTTTCCTTAGTTACAGAGCTGTAGTGTTCACCCAGAACACTATGATAAATTCCATCCTATCACTCCTCAATCTAGAACATTTTAATTAGCACAGTAGCATATTGATAAAATTCCCCCAGGATTGTCCATACCCATATAAATAATATGTAGCCCACGTGTCCTGATCCTGTAGAGCTACCTGCTGAAATTTAAACAATTCCTTCAGGCTCTGTATATGTGTTCTTGGGCTGTCACCAATCTCCTCTTGAACATTTTGATCTGAATAAATTTGATACAGTAAAGCTGCAGGTTCATGGCTAATCCTAATGGAATACTTTATCTTTTTCATTATTCCCTCATACAAACTTCCCCAACAGATCTTGTAGAATCTAAGCCCTCTTCTCTAAGCTCTGATACAGCTAAGTATGTTTCTTTGCTAAGATGACTTACAGTTTTCCTAACCGAAATCTGCTTTCTCTAACTTAATCTTTCATCTCTACCTCACTTGCTTGAATTCCACTATTTATTTTACCCATTTCTGTATTTATCTTCTGTCAATGAGAATTCTTTCTCCATTACTTCTTCATTTAAGTTTTCTAGTATCATTTTCTTCTGTCCTTTTTCTATCTTGATTATCTTCTCCTGTAGCCCCTGTAATTTTTTATTATATCTACCTTCCCTTTGGTAGCCCTTTTATCCATGAATTTCAAATCCTTTAACTCATATACTTCCTCTTGTATTTCTTCGTATGACTTATCTATTCTGCTTATCTGTTTCTCTTCTTCCTCCCAGTGACTTTGTTCCTCTTCAAGCCCTTTCTGAACACATACTATAGCCTTGTGGAAAGATGTCCCCTGCTTTTCTACTTTATCCCTTACTAGTATCATGTCTCCTTTTATTACATGAAAATTCTCTTATGTCTTCTTTTCATGTGCAACTAACAATTCTTTATAATTTTCTTGAACCTTTCTCTGCATTTAATAGTTAAACTTTCCATTTTCTCTTCTAGGGCCCTAAATCTATAATCTACTTTCTCATATCTAATCTGTAACATATGCCTTATATTGCTTAACATCTTTTCCTTGTGCCTTTTTCTTTCTCCTTTCATTTTCCCCCTTATTTCATTTTCCTCTTCCATTCTTATTTCTTTCTCTTCTTTTTTTACCTTCTCTTTTTCTTTCTCTTCTTTTTCTCTCATATTTTTGATCAGAGCTACCATCATCTGTCCTAAATGTGCACACTCCTCTTAAACTGTTCCTTCATGGGTGCTGTACTTTCTTTAGGTTCATCCTCTATGTTCGTACTTATGTCTGCTTCTATCTCATCTTTGGTACTATTACTGCTATTTCCTACTATCTCTCTCCCTGATCAGTGTATTTTTCTTTATTTTTGAATTTTTTCTTTGTTTTATCCTCCTTAAATTCACTCCCTACTTCCATTATTTTTTTCCATACTACTATCCATTATTTAATTTTATTCTAACTTTTATCTAATGGCTGACTTGCCATCTTCTCCCTTGAAAACTATCTACATTTTCTAACTCTGCCCTACATTTTATTTTAGCCCAAAATGCTTCCCTAGCATAAAACTTAATACTAAAATATCAATAAAATAAAAGTTGACTTACCATGCTTTTTTTTGTCTGCAGAATTTAGTTTTTTATTATTATTATTTTTGTTACTATAAATCCATGATTGTTTTTACATGACGTTATAATTCTGTGCACTAAGTATGCATATATAGTCAATATGTCTTGCTCACTTTTTTTATTATTATTTCTTGCTCATTCTAATTCTGGAAACACATAAAATTTCATAATTTGTAAAAAAAAAAATTTTAACAAAAAAACTTTCTCCCCCTTGACAGCACATTTATATGAGAATAATTTTAGCTAATTCTAATTATCTCAGGCACCAGCTGTCAGTAGATAAGAATGCATATATTTTACACAAATGCATAGCCATCAATCTTTTCAGAGGTGAAAATAATTAATAGGCCCCACATACATACATTCTCTGTGTATTTCTGTGCCAATGTGCAATTAGTTCAGGGTTGCAGAAAGCAATTGTAGCCCCACATTGGGTACCATCTCTGAAAAAAAAATTATACTATGTAACAATCAGATTTGTATATTCGCACAACAAAATCCAAATTTTTAGTAAATTATCCCAAGGCTGATTGAGATTAGGTTGTTGAGACCTCGAATCCAATCTCATTCCAGTTACTTTACCAATGCTCAGAGATTTACCACCTTATGGATGACATATATGAGGGTACACTTGTATTTATTTAATTTGCATGCTGGCAATAGCACAACAGTGGAACAAGACTAAAATTTACCAAACTAATATATTTACAAAGCATAGATATATAGAGATATGACTTAATGAACAGATATCAACAATTTCAATTGTGATTCTAAATAAAAAAAATGAATAATTAATGATTAATTGATGAGCAAGAAATGAAACACTAAGTGTAATAACAACTTAATATATTTTAATATAAGCCAAAATTTAAGAAAATACAAATAAAAAGAAATTTTATATGAACAATAAAATTGTTTGACTTGGAGTGATTATTATTACAATTTTAGAACATTTACTAAAATTCAATCTATGATTAATTATGCCTTAATTATTCAATGGAATAGAGTATAAGATTTGTAATAGTTAGTTTGCAGTGGTGATTACGATGAATTATAACTAATATTCTCATTTTACTGTGCTAAATATTCCTCTATATAGATAATAAACTTACAAAACTAGATTCGAGTTGAGGTCAAAGCTGAAATATTTAATTATCTTAGAGGGATATACTAATGGTTAGTAGTATGACTACAGATACTATGATGTTTATATAAATATATAATCAGAATCTGTGCATCTCGAATGTGTGTTAAATGGTGGGATTCATCACTGTGTAATTGGTTCCCATGGACCATACTACAAGCTGTAAAATTGAGACATTTAGTCCAGGTAATCAGAACAGCTTACAAATATATCATCTGGATCCTTGTGCTCCAGTTCTAAAGAAAGATGCTGTCCAAACTAACAAAATGGGTTGACTTTAAACCAAGCCCATTTAACACATAAGAGTAACAGCAAGGGGTAAAGGCAAGTATGTCCTTCCTATGAACACATTTGCCCCACTGACTACACCATTATATAACTAAAATTAATACAGAAATCATTACTTTCATTCCATAAAATGATCATAAGCCACTTCATAAAGATAGCATCAATAATTATACTACTAAAAGAATATAATACATCTAGTTTGTTAAGATATCTATACAGGTATTTATATAAATTAAGGAGGGCTACAACATATTTAGGGAATATTATAAGCTTAAATACTAATACTATGTGGTATTTTATCATGTCCACAAAATATTAACTAAGTAATTTATTTTAAAGCAAACCTATATTTGAGCAGCTGTAACAGCTTAATTACATATATAGTATAAGTTTTATATTTACTCTTTTCAAAAGGGAATTTAATCTGTGCATTAATAAAGAAAGAATTAAGTGAATGTGAGAGCATCTAATCATTTCTCACTAATTATATTAAATATTAGCAAACTTCATTTTGGATAAACATAGCATAAATCAATAAATACATAATCAAATAATATCACCATAGATTTGATTTTAAAAAAAAAGAATAATTATAAGTTATTGTTTCATGTAAGTGAACTTTAGAATTGGCTTTAGTTTTGCTTAGTTAAGATTAAATTAGGCAAGACTTACGAAAATAAAAGATAAAACAAAATTACACTTAATTTGGTTTTAGAAAATAACATTTGGAGAATTTAAATAATATAATTTAAATAAAAGTAGCTGTTTATACATTAGTTTAGCTAGCTTTAAGAGTTTAAGGTTTAGTTTAAACAATGTGTTAACATCTGCAGAAATCAGTTACCGATATGACTTCTATGGTTGACTTGTATGGTCACTTGATCTTGGGACACCTTTTCATTTCTTCTGCAACTCAGGCTGCTGGTGCTGATGTCCTCCCATCTTGTAGATCAGTATTTGAGATAGACAGCAAATATAGCATGCACTACTTGACAGTTCTCATTATGGAAGATTTTAACATATCTTGTTAATAAGGAATGAACGAATGAATAATAATTACTCTATCAAAATGACTGAGCTAAAGCTTATATACTGATGTCTCCTCTTTTCATGGCCACACAACTTGTTTATTTTTTTTTTTAGATTTGTTTTTCTCTCCTACTTTTCAATACTTTTAAGAAAAGCCAGAGAATTCTGCTGAGTTATCAATTTTTCTTCTTCTTTTTAAAGGTGGTTCCCTGATTTTAACCCAGGTTAATTATTTTAAATCTATTTTAAAATGTATTTTTGCCTTCAACCTTTTATTAGGTCAAAATTCAGTGAAAGGGATTAATGTTATTATATATATATATATTTTACAAGAAAACATTTTTAAAACTTGTAAATATCTTACTCTATATGTAACACATTTAACCAAAATTTATCTTTATAGGCAAAATATAATTATTTCTATATTAATTTTATAATAAATTGAAAATAAAACAAAATTTATAATGCTTTAAAATCTATAGCATTACCTCTCTTTTGCATAAATGTAGGTTTTCATTACACATACAGCAAGGTTTACATTTATTCAATAAATTATAATATGAATGTGCATATTCCCAATTTACTATACATATACATAAGGATTAAACAATGTATGTCATAATACATGCACACGCATAATTATTGTAATCTTTGTTTAATTTTAATCTGATACATGCAGATTTGGTTATATAAATAGGGAAATAAATACTACTATATAAAATAGTAGGTGATAATAAATTGAAAATAAAACAAAATTTATAATACTTTAAAATCTATAGCATTATCTCCCTTTTGCATAAATGTAGGTTTTTGTTACACATACAGCAAGGTTTACATTTATTCAATAAATTATAATATGAATGTGCATATTCCCAATTTACTATACATATACATAAGGATTAAACAATGTATGTCATAATACATGCACACACATAATTATTGTAATCTTTAAGTTTAATTTTAATCTGATATATGCAGACTTGGTTATATAAATAGAGAAATAAATACTACTATATAAAATAGTAGGTGAAACAGGATAATTGATAGATCTTACTGTTTCAATATATATATGGCAATTAAACACTTAATATATATATATATATGATCTGATTATGCTTTATGCAATAGTTTTTAATTGACATTAATTGTTTTAAATTAAATAGATGATCGCATATTCAATTTTACCTGTAATATGCTAAAACTAAAAATGTAAATTTATTTAACACAGATGTATTGCAACATATATGCATGATTCGAAATATAAGAGTCACAAGGATATTTTTAATCTTCATATAAATAATATATATATATAGTTAATATAAATAAAAATATATTAAAGATGAATCTACCTATTTGTTTATGTTATTCTAGAAGAACAAAATAAATACTTGAGGTTAATTTATAATCAAAGATGATGAATAGTGAAAATAAGAGTCATATATCACATGACCCTATCTCTTAAGCTTGTAAGTTATAAACAATGAGGATTGCCAATTCCTCTACAAGCTTTATGATAAATGCTTAGCCAGAGCCAGCACTTAAAATATCTCTATCAGGAACCCCTCCCCAAACCCCCAACCACAATGATGCAGTGTAGATATTTTATTTAGTGAGTAATTAATTCATAAAAAAGTGAATAAATGCTAGTTTCATCCATGATGATGCTATGGAAATTGAATCTTCTGTATAAATAATTTATCAATCTCATAAAATTATATCAATATGTGAACATAATCTTTGTGTACTTTCTTCTGTTGTTAGCACTTATATCTCATCATTGAAAAATATGTAATATCTGTTTTTAAAGCAAAGAAACATTCCAATGTTTTTGATCTTCCTGCTAACAAAAAACTATGGATATCAATACCATAAATTTCAAATGATCAAGTAAATTTAATAAGAAAGATTTGTAAAGGTATATGTGATATTGCATTTTACACACCTCCTACATTAAACAAATTAATAAATAATTCTAAAGATAAAACC
Organism: Epiperipatus broadwayi; assembly: GCA_028023455.1. NCBI lineage: Eukaryota > Metazoa > Onychophora > Udeonychophora > Euonychophora > Peripatidae > Epiperipatus > Epiperipatus broadwayi. Next base: position 1,859,602 of record JAQFVV010006374.1, read on the forward strand.
TCATTTAGAAATAAAAATTGTATCATTTATAAATGGATATGAAGGTGTGGCAGTGGATATATAGATGAAGCGAGATGTACATTGGAAAAAAGAACTAAAGAGCACTTATTGTTGTTAAAAAAAGTTAAGAAATTGAATCAAAATTGCAAAGTATATAATAATGTTTCAGCATCTGTTTTTCACAAATATAATAATTCATGTATTTATGGTTTTAATTTTAATTACAACAACATTAAAATATTGTAAATTGAAAAAAAATGACAACAAAAGAAAAATAAAAGAAGTTATGCTAATATACAAATACAAACATGACTTAATTAACAGGCAGGCAGCAAATGTTAAAATCACAGATTTGTGGAAAGGTTAGCCTTTCAATGTGTTAGTTGACAAAAACTATGAGGCTAGTCGAAAGCACTCCAAAGTGGACAAAATTTAAAAAATATATCTGATTACTGTATTTATAAATATTCAATTATATAATTACATATATTGCTTTGAAGAAATACAGACATCGAATTATAATATATATTAATATTTATAACTGCTTATATATTAACTTTTTTTAATATTTTTTTTAAATTTATTAACACTTAAATTGTATTCAGTTGTCAGTTACATAATATGTACCAGTGACAAAGTGTGACTTTTTTTAGGAATGGATGCACACTTCTATTTTTATAATGTTTTTTATTTTATTTGCCATAACAATTTTTACATAATAGCACTTAATATATATATATATTACGCACATCTAGAAAAATCTGAGAATTTCTTATCTGTAAATCAGAGAATATATTATCAATATATTTTAATCTTCCAAATCCTTTTAACATTCTTAAAAGTTTTAACTGTAAATTGGATCTTAGCATTGTTTGAACATCTTATAATCTATTGAGAATGTGTTAGTCAAATTCATTCTTTACATATATAAAAACAATTCAGCTGTTGGTAAAAAAAATTGAATGTCAACACTAATTCCATACAAAAAATAATGAATTTGAATTGCTCATTCTAATCAGACTGTGATTAGTTTAAATAGAGATAATACATTATCAATATATTTTTATCTTCCAAGTCCTTCTAACATTCTTAAAAGTTTTAACTGCAAATTAGATCTTAGCATTGTTTGAACTTCTTAGAATCAACCAAGAATGCATTAGTCAAATTCATTATTTGCATATATAAAAACAAACTGTTGGTAAAAAAATTGAAAGTGAATTTTAATTAAAGCTTCTGAAAGTTTTAGTGAATTTTTCTATGGAAATACTCATTCTGTTCAATACATAATGCTTCATCCCTGTAATGACTTTGATATTAATAGTTTGCAAACTTCTTGTACAAATTGAAATGATTTAATAACTAATTTTCTTGTAAAGTAGTCTGGATCTACAATAATTCATCATTATACGTAAGCATGTATACTGTTTATAATTTACATAATTCGTAGATTGAATTTAAATGTAAAATCTCACCATATAAAATAATTTGATATTTGCTTTGATGTGAAATCATTCATAATTATTTTGCTTTATTCTACTTATTTTATTTTTGTATTAATAATTTTTGTATCAGTGGTGTAATTTTGGGTTGATTATATATATGTGATGGAGAAAAAGATAAGTTTATGTTTGTAGTAGAAAACAAATATTTTTAGTTGATTAAGAGTTCTTTCTTATTCTTGGAGTTAAAATAACAGAAAGAACATTATGTCAAAAGCAAAACACCAAAATATAAACCAATCTTCCCATTAGATTGTTTTTATTTAGATTCATTTTTAATGGGTTAACTTGTGATAGGTCTCATCTAAGTTTCTAAAACAAACTATAACTTCAAGTACAATCAATAACAGGATATCAAAAAATAATGTATATGACAAATAGTTTTTCTTAATTTAATATAATGATGTTATTTCTTTTATTGGTTAAATCCTGTAAATCTCTTCTACATTGGTTATATATATATGTGTGTGTGACATTCTAAAGAAAACTCCTTTGTATTCACATTTGTATGTGTGGGAACAAATATATATATGCATGTGTAAATGGTTTTGTATACAGAATAAATAGGTAGAAATAAATTCAGAATTAAATCTTGGTTCTTTGAATCATTCTGTTAAAGTTATGACTTTTATCAAATGAGGATTCCATTTATCGGCAAGAGTGAATTTGTACATAATCTTGATTTTTGAAGCTATTATCTTTCAAAAGTCCTATTAGAGCAAGCTAAATTAATACAATATTTAATTGCCACATTATGTAGAATATATTATTTAAACTAAAGAGACATTTCAGTAATTATACTCTAGTTTCATTAATTTTATTAACAAATTATATTACATTAATTTCGAAATGAATATAATTTCTTTATATAATCCCACTTTTTTTTTTTACATTTACATTTTAAACTATTAAAAATTTTTTATTATTATTATTAAGAAACAAATTTTAGAGCCAGCTTAGGAAAAAAAAAGAGCATTGCCCTAAAAGGTTACTAGCTAACATATAGGTCATTATTTGAGGGAAAGTAATTATCTTAACTGTAAATTTGTGTAGAAATAAAAACAAAACTGAATAAACATCTCAATGAAATTAAATTTCATAACAATGCAGTTATTTGTTTAAAAAGAAAAAAAGGAATTAAACAGTATTACTTCTCCACTTTTGTGATATTCTAAAAAAAGTGCACTTTCTCATAATTCACTTACAATTAAAAACAGTTACAGAAGGGGGAGGAGATACATTTAGAGAAGAAAAACTTGAACTATAGTTTAATCAAAGTTGTTGATTTATTTTTCCCATTGCCTTCTCCATTAGCAATGTCACATTTTAATTTTTGACCACATGACCAATTTCAATTCTGAAGCATTTTTGACTGGAATAAAAAAAAACCAGACGGAGAATTAATGAAATTTTAAAAATAATTGTCAAAAGAATTTGTTAATCATTTATTATAGTGAAGTTTTTTTTTTTTTTAAAAAAAAAAAAAAATGAGTCATTTTAAATTGTCTTTCATTTAGGTATTTTTTAAATTAGTAATAAAGTAAAGCTAATTTTAAGTAATAAAAATAACACATACATGTATATAGATAAATATTTACAAATGGTGGTAAAACCATAATGTATCCTATGCGGTTATTTAGTTACAATTATTTATTTTTTACTTTCTGAATCCAGTATATTAAGTTAATAATGGATAGGGTTCTTAATTTTTGGAAGAAATAATGCGTTTTAAAATTTTTAAAAATATAATATGAATTTTCTTAATTAATCTTATAAATATATGAATGTATAATATAGTATCCTACTTTTCGATGCTTGGTTTTCAAGACTTTTAGAATAATTTCATAGTTTTAGTTTGGTTTAGCGCAATAGTTGAGTGATAGATTAAGTTTTCGGGATTGAAACGCAATCTGTTACTTCCGGTGCTGAAATATCATTTGACTTCAATTATTATGTTATTAAATCACTTAAATAAAAGATATAAAAGATTAGTTACTAATAAAAATTCAGTTTTTTCTAATCTAAAATGTATAGCTCAATGTCTTAAGCTATTATATTCAATTCCATTGATAGTTATAACATAAAATGGTGGCTATTTTAGGTTTTACAGTTATAACATGGACCATACGCTTGAGTAAGAAATGAATAATGACATACATTGCATGCAACTCAGAATACTCAGAGTGTGTATTTTTAATATTTTTTTGAGAAAATTTGCATTTAACATTGTGAACAAAAAAAAACTTGATAAAATTGATTTAGACTCTATTATTATACAGGAAATTCATTTTCTCTCACTATGGTTATGCCATCTAATGTAAGCTTTAATTAATCAGTATATGCCAGCTGATAGTGTTTATTAAGTTCCTCTCCAGTGTTATCCTATCCAATATCCCCAAGTCTATATTTTAGCTTATGGCTTTCATCACTTAGGAACTTTTGGTTATAGGACCAATGCACTTGGATCTTTGAATTTAATACATTCTTTTAACAAACATCTTTTCCTTCTTTGTTTTACTATTAATCTACCATTCAAATTAACAAGCCATGTTAAATCTAAGCCAAGATCTGAAACCATTTCAATATCTCTATATTATAATGAACTTAGTTTTTTTTTATAATCATAGCCATAGACCTTTGGCTAGAATTGGTATAAAACCAATAAAACATTACATAATATTGCTTGGTAGCTAATGCCTTACCTCTCACCATGGTTTAGTTATTAATTTAAGTTTTTAGTAATCTGTAGATGGCAAATGTTAGTGGTTAATAGACTAAACACATTGCCATCTTTTTTTAATTTGAACTGGCAGCTTGATTGTAAAACATAGATTTAAAAATGGCCACTAGTAATAAGTATATTATATCCAAAAGATCCAGGTGAACTGCTTCCAGATCAAAAACCTCCTCATTGGTGAAAACTGTTACCTAGAAACTAATGTGGTAACTGTATTTTTATATTGGACTATTTCCATCATCTAATATCTATATCGAATGTCTTTAGAAAAATTTATTTAAATATTCCAAATACCTTCAACTGTTAGTAATAGCACATTAAACAGGTTAGTTTATGCACAATGTTTCGAGAGGTATTGTTCTCCACTCTTCTTCATGTGTTGCTGGCCTGACCAGTGACAGTATTAGCATGGGATTCGAACCTGGGTCCATAGATTCTTGGTTATTGAATTTCAAGCTAATGCTCTAAGGACCCAAATTCGAATTCCATGCTAGTACTGTCACTGATCAGGTCAGCAACACCTGAAAAAGAGGGAAGAACAATACTTCTCAAAACATTGTGCATATACCATGCTAGTACTGTCACTGGTCAAGCCAGCAGGACCTGAAGAAGAGGGAAGAACAATATCTCTCAAAATTTGTTGTGCATATACTAACCTGTTTTATGTGCTATTATTAACAGTTGTATGTATTTGGAATATTTAAATAAAGTTAATTTTTTTTTAAAAGACATTCAATATGCATATTAGATGGCGGAAATAGTCCAATATAAAAATATAACTAGAACACCATCATCACAAACCTTCAGGAAAACACTAATATGGTAATATTGGATAAATTAACCTTGGATAGGGATACATTTGCCATCAAGCATGTGAGGATTTTAAAAAATTATTTCTCTACAGCATTATGTAAGCTGACATCATATGATGTATTGGTTTTATATTAATCCTGTCCAAAGAATAAAGCTGGCTATGGTTCTATATGACTAGAAAGTTGGCTTAGATTGAAACATTAACATGTTGTTGTTTTTTTCATATATCAAATGTGTAGACCAGGAAGCGAACCCAGGCCAGCTGTTTAGAAAGCAGTTATGCTAACCACTAGGCCACCAATGCATTGACCATGTTTTTCAATTTGGGATGGTAGATTGATAATAAAATAAAGATGTAATAGATTACCACTCACAGATCCAAAAGGCTCTGTATTGATGAAAGCCATAAACTAGAAACTTGTCTAGAGATATTGGATAGGATAGCCCTGGATACAGATTTATTAAGCACTATTATCTGGCATCTATTGATTATTAATCTTTACACCAAGTGACAAAACTAATGAGGAGAAAAAAATGCTACTAAACAACATTATATAAACTGTGATATTGTGATGTTTTATTGAATCTATCAGTAAGCATGAAAGTTTTATAAATACATATATTACACAATGTAAGAAATTTTCTGGAATTAAAACAGTCAATAAATTGAAAGAAAAATGAAACATGATTAAAAGAAATAAAAAAAGACTTATTGTGAGAAAAGCAGAATCAATAGTTAATATTTCCTGGATCAATTTTTAGTTGAAAAATATAAAATAAAACTTTATTCATATTGCCATATATGAAATATATATTTACAATTTTTAAAGTAGTGTTATATGTAATAAAATAAAAATGTTGGACTGTATTTAGAAATACTATTAACTGGGCAAAAACTTCACTCATATATATATATATAGAGAGAGAGAGAGAGCACACAGTCATTTTAATAAATTAATTTCTTAATATATAAAGTAAATGTTTTTATTAAATGCTTTTATTGAAGTTGAAAAATCAGTTTATTTATTTATTAAATCATGAGAAGGTGCTATATTTTTTTCCAATTTAATAACATTTTTTTTTTACATTTTAAAATTGATATTAAATATATTCAAGTTCAATATAAACTGTTGAAATTTTGCATATTTGTTTAAAATGTCTACAAAAGTGATAAGCCACATTAATTTTTTAATGGATCACTTAGTTTTTTAGATATGAAGAGTGGGTGAAATATTTTAAATAATGTTCACTATCAATTTTGTTGGCTATGAATATGTAATACTCATAAGAGGGTGGTATAAAGAATTTTTTCTTTCAGTTTAATAACATTTTTTAACATTTTAAATTTGATATGTAATATATTCAAATTTAATATAACTTGTTGAAATTTTGTACATTTCTTTACAATGTCTATGAAAGTGATAGGATTAATTTTTTTAATTGGTCACTTAGTTTCTTAGATAAGAAAATTGGGGAGAATGTTTTAAATAATGCTCTCTACTGATTTTATTTGTTACAATTTAATTAATAAGAAAATTGTTTCCAGTATAGTTTTATTAAGCTTATTTGTTTTCAAATAAAAAAAAGTCAACAATTTTAAACAGAATAGTTAATTACTGACTTCTTATATATATATAATTATCATTAAAAACCATTTATCCTTGAACATTATTATACAAATAATTATGTATAATATTAAATATGATGTATATATGAAGAGTATACATATTAACTTAGTGTAGAAATATTTATTGATATATATATATTGTACCGGTCCATATATTTTTACTTCGATCTTATTTATTTATGACCTACATATGCACCGAGCATGAATTAACATATGTAATTAAATTAAAAACTGATAATAATCCACTCAAAAATATGTTGGGTAAATATAATATTTCTAAACAGAATTATTAGAGGAAGGACATTCTGCCTACATTAGGTCAATCAAAATCCTCCTTGATAAACTGAAATGCTATGATCCAGTCTTTATGTGTCACCCCTGATAAAAAAAACTAATATTGATCCCCCTTTCCTTCTTTCTTTCCTGAGAGAGTGTACAAATATAAAGGACCACTATCATATATCTTTATTATATTAATATATTCGGACATAAGAGTGAAATCGATCTAACTCCCCAGTAAAACCATCCCAATAACTAGCTCATTATATTGTTTATTTTTCTCTTATCTCAGGTTAATATGTGGTTCAATTCTCCAGTTCTATAACTATAAGAATTATATACTACAAATATCTAATTTACCCCAAATAAATAAATCATGCGGCAAATGATTTAAGTATGAAATATAATATCGTTTATTTGTTTTTTCCCCTCCACCAAGTACATATAAAACAATTTAACATTGAACAAAAAAAAAATTGGATATATCTATAGGTGATGCACACAATGCTTATTCAAATCATTTTTTTTAAAATTTAAGATGATTGCATAATGGGTATGGTCTATACTCCCATTCCCACTTTAAGAGTAACAGAATAAGTTATGTAAATGTGACAAACATATTCAAAAAAAAAAATTTGAGGTTTACAAGCATGTCTAACATTTATTCCTTTGGTTTGTAAATCTTAATATCATGGGCACATCAATATTCTTATGCTCATATTTTATTTATATGATAACAACTACAGCTCTTATATTTTTGGATGCATAGTGATGATGTAAAAAATCTACGAACATAAACATACTCAACATGAGGTGTTGCTGTAGTGATTGAAAGGATTAAGAAATAGAAGGATCCTGCACGTGGCAAATCTAGGTTAGACATACATGTAAGTATCCTCTAATGTAATACATATCCCAAAAGATTAAATAAAAGGACTAATAATTACAATATACAAAAGAGTAAAGCAACAAAAAAAAATTATTTATAGAATTATAAAATTAATATAACAAAAATATACGCTCAATGTAGCTTCTGAACTCCATTCAGGTTTGACTACTAAGTGGACCATATCACCACTCAACAGGGCAGATATGGCTCCCTTTCACCACATTTACATGTTAGGATCCTTCCATCAGTGTATTCTGGCTTCTCTAAAATCATCTCTGGGCATCATGGTTGAACGAGCAGATGTACTGCTGCTAATAGTCTACTCCATGATTATCTGGTAAGCTTGAAAAATATTAAGACCATCTCAATCTGGTATCTCTTCTAGGGTACTTGGTTATAATTTCCCAGTATATATATTTCACACAGCAGACTACCCCAGAAAATCGGCTTTACTTATAATCTCATTCAGATTCAAATTACTAATTGTAAGTTAGTCAATCACAGCTTTAAGGTTTCTAATATGATTTTCCAAGATTGGGAGATAAGTTGTCGATTATTTAAGCACTCTGCGAAACTTTTGCTTTGTTGATGGTAATGATGGCATTCCCTTCAGAGGTCCATGGCCACACTTACACCAAAATGGCTATTCTCTTTTTTTTGACTTTGACACCTTTTACCCAAATTTCTCATAGCAATACCACATACGAATGATTAAATTTCAAATATCATTTCACCTTTCTTTTGCTCTCAAATGGTGATAGCAAGGAACAAAATATAATAATGAGTGACCTTTTAGCAAAAACAAACAATCAGATCACCTGGACAAGCAAGCACAAAACTAAATTGTCCACACCTGGTCTGCCCATCAGCCAATTTCAATACCTTCTCTATAAGCTATTACATCAGCCAGTAACTCCTTAATTACACCACACATTATACCTTCATTCTTTAGATAAAAACCAACTTCTTTTGATTTTATCTTTACAAACACACAAAAAAAATTTACTCTGAATACAAAAATATTTTTCCTTTGCCCCTTCTTTTTTTAAACGCAAATTACAATGCCTAAATGTTTTATATAGATAAATATTGATTAATTATGGACCCACAGTTACAATGGATAGAAAAATTAAAATTCTTCCTAAAAAAATGTTAGAAATAAAATATATATATATACATTTACGTATATACATATCAGAACATTACAATTAATAATATAATATAAATACAAAAAAATATTTTAACACATAAACTAATGTTATTACACCGTCTTGGTTTTCTCTTTATTGTTAATTTTTTTTTCTTTTATAAAAAACAAAAATCTTACAAGCTCATAAATAATGATATATTGATTTGTTGTGTGCATAAAAGCTTATTAATAATTATAATATATCCACTAGTAGTGTGTGAATAGGAATATAGCATAAACCAACCCCAATTATTTATGCAACACATATATAAATATCTATAATATAGATCCCATTATGATCTATTTAGTATATATAAATATATCACAGTTTAGTATTATAAAGATTAGCTGTGCAGAATCGTCAGCGATAGCCATTTTGTGTGAGGACATTATATACAATCTGGTACAATATATACTCTATACATGTGAAATTGATTTAAAAGATAACATTTTATGTATTAAGAGAAGTACATTTACAATATAGTTTGGTAAGCTTTTTTTTTTTGTAAAAAATATATTTCCAGTCAAAGTAAAAATGTTAAACACTTTTCCCTTAAAAAGGATATTTCATAATTTTAATCACTTATATACACATATATTATGTACACATACTAAGTATGATATATACATAAAAGGTATAAATTTCAATGTATAGCAAAAATATTTAATGATATATATATATATATCAACTATAAGTATTCAGTCAATTTAAAATACAATACATTCTTACATTTTCATTTACTGTACCAATACTAAAAACTTAAAAATAATAAACATTTTTTATATAAAATGTTTTTATTGACCATACACTAAAAAAAAGAAAAATGTTTCTTCCATCACAATTGGGATGTTTACATTTAACTTAAAATAAAAGCAATGAGATGGGGGAGCGCTTCAGAAATTAATTCAATCCCTATTTTTCTGGACTCTGCATGCTTTTATTTCAAGATAAATCTAAAAACGTTAATTGTGGTTGAAGAAACTTTGTTTTTATTTTTAGTGCATTGTCAATAAAAGCATTTAATATATAAAATATTTTTATCGTTATTTATTTTTATTTTGGAAAATTCATTGCTGATCAAGTTCATTTATTTGCATCAAATTGATTTTATATATATTTCCAGTTTTTGCACTGGACTTCACATTTTATCCATACAAACAGTTAATTTTATTATTTTATTATTGTGGTTCAAATGAAAAATGCAACAATCAAATATTATGGTTACATAATATTTTCTTAAAACTTAGTTAATTTGTTATCTCATTGAATTCTAACAGTATTGATAAATTTTTGTTAAGTTTTAATTCTTAACACTAACTAGAATTTATAATTTTAATTATTTGTTTCTTTATCATCACTATTGTTAAACTCTTTTAGTGTCAGGTTCGATTATTATCAAATTAGCTAAAGAAACAGCTTAAAAAAATGTTAATTTTTTTGTTATCGTAGCGAATTTACACTCATTTTAATACTTAAAATGTACCGTAAGACGCAGCCCTCTCTAAAATTATTTTACAAGTAAAAAAAATCAATAATATTTAAATTTAAAGTTTTAACAATGGGAGAAAACAGAGACTTTCCAAGGCACTGATTGGTTTTCATGTTGAACAAAAGGAAGTCCTTGCCAACAATTTTGACAGGTCTAAGTTTTTGGTTTTGATTTTCAAAATGAAAATGTATATTTCACAGTATTTTTTCATATTTTTTTACATATTATAAATAATTTTGATAAAATATACTGAAAATATAATTATTTTGAAAAATAGTTAAGATTTTGTAATAATTCTTTACTTTTACACAAATGTAAAATGTGAATAAAATCAATGACATATGGAACATTTTCTAATAGGTTATAAATATTCTTTTTAGCTTCTCCACTATAGAATATTTTTATAATTATAAATAAAAATTTATTTTTGGAAAAACTTTTGTTCACTTTCATAATCTGACAAATTATTAATTTGATTTTTATAAACAAAACTAAAATGAATCTAATATTAAAAGACGAATATATCTTCACTGCTGATTCTGTAACTGACCAATCAAAAGTTTAAAACTTTAATTCACTTGATCAATAGGTATTTTGAACTATGAAAAGGTTAAGGATGCAGTTATATTTTAAAATGATATAGGTAAATTTCTATGGTAGGTACTGCTACATAACTTTGATATCGAAGTTGGTGTAAAAAATGTCTAACATTTTGTTGTTGTTATAGAAACATTGAAATTATTTCTAATATTTTTTTTGCAACTTCTTTATTATTCTGGAATAATTTATTTGACATTTGAATCTTTATTTTGATCACTAATATAAGAAGACAAAATTCCTAGGAAATTCATCATCAGTGTTTGAAGTCATAAGCTATGCCTATTAATGTAATATTTTTTTACTTGTTATCTAATTATAATCTTATGTTTTTATTTCATTATTTCACTTTATTAATAAAGATATTGGAGTTTTTATTTTTATAATTGTAGTATTGTCAAAATATCTAAGATTTTTGATATTGTTTCTACCAACAATGATTTTATATTTTTATTATTAGAATGACAATATACTATGGTTCATTGTTTTTGTGTGAAACAGTTAAATTTTTATTTTCCAGTACCATCTAATCATGGTAATATTATTTATGTAAATATGTAAAAATGTAAATGAGGTAAATAAATACTATAATTTTATTTTGTTCATCTACATTTTCAAATTATTTTTATGTCATTATTTATAATTGGAATACTGATTTTCTATTTTGAAAATTTCAGATATTCCTTTTTTAAAAACATTTATATTTCTAATAATTTTAATAGATATTTCTTAGCATAGCATATGATTAATCCTTTGAAATGATTTTAAATAATAGTTTTAAAAAATTTAATTTTTTTTTTAGAATTTGAATTAAAAATTATGTTGTTCAAACTATTATTATAGCAAAAATAGTATAACTAAAAAAATCAAAAGAATTAAACACTCAGTGTAACTTTGAGCCCTGTTTTGTAGGAAGTTTTATTTTTCAAAACTATTTATATATTTGTGTTTGATGCAGAATACTGATTGTAGTCAATACAAATATCCCATGGTGATTAGAATGTTTTTTCTTCTATTCAGAAACTCTTTTGATATATAAAAAACAGTCATGTAATATTTTTTTATAATACAGTATCTTGAAATCATTATTCACATAACATTTCCCTTACTATTAGTTCACTAAATTTTATGGTTTCAAATTATATTTGTTTTTTACTTATCTACAGTCAAATTACTTATGCAATAAATGATAAAAGTGATAGTCAATAACATTTGAAAGATTTGATGCTATACTTATTTGCAATAGATAAAAATTATTTTTAATCAAAAAATTGTCTTTTTTATAAGTCTTTAAAATATTCCATTCTTATTTATTTATGATAAAGGTGCCATATTTATTTAAAATGAGATTATTCATTATCTTACAGTTAACATTTAAATAATATATTTGTGTAGATCTCTTACCATATATATTTTACATCTCTGATGAGATTTATATGCCTATCTATTACTATTGTAATACCTCAACTTTATGTATTATTCAAAAATTCTTGTTATATTATGGATTTTTAAACATGCTCTGTTTTTATTACTGCATACATGAATGTATAATAAACTTTATATTACTGCAAATGCATAATCAGTTTAGTTTGATTACATTTTTGGAGGGATTTTATTAAATCCTTATATATATTACATTTACTAGTTTTATATCAAATTTTCCATATTTGAAATTATAATTATTTTTGTATGGATAATTATTCATTTCTAAAAAGTCTGCAATGAAAGTTAGAAACTCATCAGTCAATTTTTTTTATGTCAATTGTTTATCTCATTTTGATTTCCCAGATTTCAATTGCATCACAAATGTTTTTAAACTTTGCTCATAAATTATTCAGTAACAGTGATTGATACATCATTTGCATTAATTTCCATTTCTAATAATTTTTCTACTATGTGGAAAATATATGAAGATGATTACCAATATTATAACTGTATTTCTTTTCTTTTTTTAGAAATTGTGTCCTCTTGATCACATCTTTTAGTTGGTAAATATTTTTCAATTACAGCCAAGTATTTCAAGATATTTTATGTTATTTTATTTACTTTTTGTCATCTGGATTTTTGAGAATATTTGTTGAAACTGCATCATTTTTAATTCCATTCTTCAATTTTTGGCTGCAGTTTTGGTTTTACCTTTGTGGCATAATATGTTTATTTGCCAGTTTTGTCACTTTAACAGTATGCCACTATTTTTTGATTAAAGCACCATTTTTTCATTACTCCAAACAACTTTTTTTTTTTAATTAAGAAGTTTCTATTATCATTATTAGTTATTTTCCAAAAGGCTGGTCTTGTACCCAAAGTCATGTTATTTACATGAAATCTTTATTATTTCACCTTATAATTATATATATATTTCTACAATCCCCATCCAGAATTTTTTTTAGAGGTTTGGAGTAAATAATTTTTCTCAATTTCTTTAATAAATAACTCTTTTTACATACTATTTTCTTTACTTCTATTTTGTAAATCTTATTCTTTATTCTTACCCTTATCATTCTTCTCTAAATTTATATTGCCAACGTTTCCAACATTCTCTAATCTTTTTTACTCCCAGTTTACTTCTTATTTTTAATCAAATTCACATTTCTAAAGCCTCCAATCTTTACTCAGTTTCTTTTTTATAATTAATCTTTGTCTGTATTCTATATGAAATTATGCATTCAAAATATTAAACTAGCCAATTTGTTAATTATAATTTCAATGAATGGTAAAATAATCTTTTAGTTTTATTAAAAACCTATTTAGCCATTGCAATATCAAATCTTTAAAAACATACATGTCCACAATGCTTTATTTAATTTTTATGACAGTTTCAATTCCTAGCGATCTTCTTTAGATTTCAACAACAAATCCTCTTCAAATTCAAAGAAGATGCTTTATTGAGGTCCAAAAAAGTTTGCTAGGCAGTTGAAATTTTATGAAAAAATTGAAAAAATATTCTAGAAAGTATGGCTCTTTTAAAAGTCTTAATATAAGCAATACAATATGAGTGGGAAACATTTGAAAACCATTGAAATATTCACTATTTTTTAAACTTTCATCATCAATTATCTAACTTCTCAAATATTGATAAGTATTAATCAGGATTGTAATTTCCTGTCAATGTATATTTTTAATGTTTTAAATGCTTTAATTTTATTTAGGTTTTTTTCCCCACACAATTTATATATAATATTTTGTTAAATGCATCACATTTTTAGTAAATAATGAAATAATTAAATCCTTATTCTCCAAATACTAATTTTTTTCATTATCAACAATGCTGGAGGATCATCAGTGTCTTTACCCTAAACAGTAATTGGTACCCCCTTCTTTAAAAAAAATAAAATAAAATCTACATGGTTTTATATACATTTTAATGTTTTATTGAAGATGCCAATGAAAACAATTACTGTTACTTTATTATAAATTTACTTTCTGAACTCATCAGCATTTGAAGTAATCCATGTGCTCATTCTCTATAGCTATAATTTACAAATCTACTAGCCAATCTTGTGACATTGTTGAACATAAATATTTTTTTAATAATTTTTAACTTCCAAAATGATCTCTCCTCACTAGCCTACACTTGTATGAAGAGTTAGTAATATTCTTAATGATATCCTCAAATTTGTGAATCAAACAGTCAAATAATTTTCATGAATATAAGTTAAAACAGTGAGTGAATTTTTGAATTGAATTAGTTCACTTAAAAAATAAATTTTTAAATAGACATAGTTCTCTCATTCAATTCTCTCCATTTATGTCTTTATTATCATTGTCACTCAAATGAATTTGTAGATCAAAACATTCTTTACGTTTTCCTAAATCAGCTTCACTAAGATTATTTATATTTGACAAAAATTCAAACTATTTGTTGTGGGTTTTCATTTGTGCAAATCTTTCACCAAGAGATGCAATTTTGTGAAAGAGACTAACACACTATGTTGAACTGTATAATCTTAACTATTGAACTTATTTCTACATGCATATGAATTTATATGCTGCAACTCATATGTATTTTTCTATCATTATCAATGCTGATACAATATAGTGCATTGATATATATATATATGGGGCATGGATAGTAATAGTAAAACAGTCTGTTCCACTTTTTCATCACATAGGATGTGTGAAAATGGATCATGTAAACCCAGAAATAGCAAAACATAATTGAGAATATCATAAGAGAAAAACAAATCATACAAAATTGTAATTAACAAACCACATTTCAAGAAGGGACTGTTTATTTTAATATGTTTATATTTCCTTATTTTGGAGAAATAATGAATCGTGTCACATTAAGTAATATTCCTAACAGCAAAAATGTTTTCTTAATTTGACACTGTTTTAGTTCTCTCTTGTATTGACACTCTCATGCCTTCCTTACTGTCTTCCACAGACACTCATTATCAAACAATATTCACTTATGAACTCATATTAATAAAACATGAGTTGTATAGGATTACTGCCATAAGTTTTTTTCTATATATCTTCTGTAATAGTACTTTTAAATCTTATATTTTTTTTATAAATGTTTTACCTATAGTTTATACATTTATTTTTCAGATTTCAATGAGAATAATTTAGTATATTAAATAAATGCTTTTCATGAACCAATTAAGCAAATATTGAGTTTTATTTTCTGTATACATTGTAACTATCAAGACGAAGAGCAAAGAGAATCATGAGAGAGATCGGAGATGAAAAAATATGGAGGACATACATACAAAGAATGCAGACATGAATGCAGTATAGAAGTAAAGGGTACATTTTATTATGTTTAAATTGCATTTAATCCCATTAAGTGTTTATATTCATAATGCCTAACAGTATATATATGTTCCATACGAAATATGTTTATCTTATAATATGCTGCATAAATATCTCTTGAATATATAAAGTCTTTTATGAAATTATTTAAATGTTTATAAATCTTCTATGTAAATATAATGAGTATTTTTTTAAATGTGTATGTTTGTTTTATGTGAACAATGAAGCAGCTCAGTTGGGTTTCTTGGCTAAATCCAAATACTTAATTATGACAATGTATCACTCCTCTCTATTTAATATTCACAATCGCATAATATCTCAGGGTTCAAATATATTACTTATTGAATATAAACAACTTATTAAATATTAACTAAAAGAAAAATACAAAGTCAGATTTGAATTTAAAAAAACAATAATTGTATTACAGACAATGAAATAAATATATACATGTCAAATAAATAAATGCTTTCAAATTTTATCTTTCAAAAAGAAATTTTATTCACAAACCATAAGAATCATTTACAAAAGAAAGGACAATTACATATTGATCTCAAATGAGACCAGTCAACACAATCAGAGATTACACTTGTATATATATAAACAAAAAGCAATTAATTTCATGTCAATTACATTAAGACTTTAT
Organism: Epiperipatus broadwayi; assembly: GCA_028023455.1. NCBI lineage: Eukaryota > Metazoa > Onychophora > Udeonychophora > Euonychophora > Peripatidae > Epiperipatus > Epiperipatus broadwayi. The sequence goes on from JAQFVV010006374.1 coordinate 1,876,123, forward strand.
ACTCTTTTCATCATTGGTACTACATTTTATTTTAGATTTATTAGGGCCCAGGTCTGGTTGAATGTCCAATTCTGAGAACATTTTTGGTCTAATTCTTTTATTTCTTTTAGTAATTGTAAAGACATTTTCATCATGTCATATTCTTCTCCATCTCAAAGATAGTCTTATTTCTCAAAGACCAAATGGAAAAATTTATGAATGTTGCCAATCTTATGACCCCAGAATGGCCACTCTTGAAGGCCTTAGTCAAATTTACACAAGCTGATTCTTTGTTTTTAATGAAAGATTTAAAAATGTTTCTTATGCTATTCCAAATTTGACACTCCAATATATGTGCCATTGTCTCATCACTATGCCTACATAGTGCGCATATAGGGTCCAGATTATAATTCCTTTTACTATGTAGGAAGTCAGCAGTAGGCAAGGCCCCAAGGTTAACCTTGATTAAAAAATCAACAAACCTCGGTTCCAAATTTTAGACGTTTGGTCAACCTGGAGAACCTCGATATTCCAATCGAAAGAATATTGTCAATTTTAGTTTCTTCCGGATTCATAAGATCATATGTGTTCCAGTAGTTTAGTCTGTTATTAAACATTGTTCTTGGCTTCATTTTTAGATGGTTAAATACTATAGAGATTTGCTTTTGAATCCAAAGCCTTCCACTTTTGGGAGGTGGCCTATCGGTAGGAGTTATTTCTTCTGGGAATATTGGCCATTTTTCATAAATAATCTGGTAAGTACATTATGAAAACACTGTATTAATAAGATTTTGATTGAGTGTAGTCCTATGCCATTCATCTGTTTAGGTTTCTGTAGGAGGCGCAGGCTGATGACAGGAGCTCCCCCCCCCAACACAGCTTCCTACATTGGGTTTCGACATTTTTTATAAAGGCTTTCATCAGTGAAAAACCTGCAAGGAAGTATGTAATCTTGGGAAGCATGACTGCATTCATCAGTGCAATTTTCCCGAACAAAGGCAAATAAATCTTCTCAAACGATCCAATAAATTTTGTTATCTTAGTCATTAAATCGTTTTCAATTTCCTTCCTCATTTTAGATGGGGAGGCCGCTAGCTGAAAACCCAGGAACTTCTGAGGTGGAGCCTTAAATATGCCAGAAATTTGCTTGCCAGTCATAATCGACCAGATTGCCGACTTCTCTTTGTTGACTCTTAGACCAAATTCACATTCGAATTGGTCCAAGAGCTTCTCTAGTCCAGCAAGCTCCTCCCGTGAAGCAAAAAAAATCACCACATCATCCATATAGGAGACATGATGGACCCTTTCTCTTAGCAAAGGTATGGATATCCCTTTAAGAGATGTATCGATGCCCAGCAGGAGGGGATTCACATAGGGAGTGAAAAGGAGTGCACTCAGAGGAGAGCCCTGAGGAATAAAAACAACAGGCTTAAATCCTGGGGACATCCTCCCATCCAGAGACAAAAACACTTCCCTATTATACAGGAGGTTCTCTATCATCTGGAGGTAGGCAGCTGGTACATCATCCATATAGGAGACATGATGGACCCTTTCTCTTAGCAAAGATATGGATATCCCTTTAAGAGATGTCTCAATGCCCAGCAGGAGGGGATTCACATAGGCAGTGAAAAGGAGTGCACTCAGAGGAGAGCCCTGAGGAATAGAAACAACAGGCTTAAATCCTGGGGACACCCTCCCATCCAGAGACAAAAACACTTCCCTATTATACAGGAGTTTCTCTATCATCTGGAGGTAGGCAGCTGGTACTTTGAGTCCCTCCAGGATCTTCATGAGTGCGCCAACTCGAACGCAATCAAAAGCAGCAAAATCGAGCTGAACTGCAATTGGCTGTGAGATCTTTTTCATGTGAATGTGGTCTATCAATAGACAAAATTGGCTCACAGCATCGGCCGTCAAGCTCCCCTTTTTGGCAAACTGGCAATTGGACAGCTGATCAATTATAATATCTTGTATGTCGTTTTTGATTAGGGCCTCAACTGTCTTTATCAGTAGAGAGATAATTGATATTGGCCTGAGATTCCCCAGATTCTGAGGTCCTGCTAGTTTCTTAACCAGAGGAATCATGGCAATTGGGTTGATCCCTGGAAGTTCCTGGCAGCCATCAGCCAAAAGATCTGCCATTCTATTAATGATTGGTCTGAGAAAGCACTTAAATGAAGCAGGAGGAATTTTGGGATTCCATGCAAGCCAGGATGTGTTTTGTCTGGCATCATCTTTAATTTATCAATAATTCTTTTTTCTGTGATTTTGTGGCTCTTCTTTCAATCATGATTCCACCTGGCTTAAACTTTTCAACATAATGGTCACATATCCTGGCCAACATGGAAGACTCTCCATATAGGTTGCCATCTATCTCAATCACTCTGGGTGCCTTGGCTTTTCTGCCAGCTCCAAGGGCCCACCTAAGATAGCCCCTGGTCCAGCAGTGCTGATGATATATAAATTGTCGCGATCTCTTTATAGAAAGATATTCCGCAACTTCCTCCTGCTTACTTTTGTATTTCAGTTTCAAGTTTATGATAGATTCGACAGTCTGTGCCTCACTGGGCAAGTTCATTAGTTTTGTCACAATCTTATCTAATTTGGATAATAGCCGAATAGGGCCCTGGGCTTTTGAGGTGCATTTAGTAATCAATTTAGCAAGTATTTCAGTAAATTGCATCCATGCATGATATGGATGAAGATTATTCAAATCAACCTTTTTGAACAATATATATGTCTCAGATACTACTTGGATGCTGATATTTGTTCGAGTAAACATTCTTATAGTTCTGGGGAGCTCCTGTGCTGAGTCATTAGAGTTATTGAACTGAAAATCACATTCAATTGAAAAGTGGTCTGAAAACGTAATTGGTCGCAGTTGCACCTTCAGGGTTTTAAAAATTTCTGGGGAAACAAATAGCAAATCAATCAGTGTTTTTGCTTTCTTATTATAGGAGGAGAAGGCCCCATCTGGAAACAGTGATCGACAACTCATCAATTTCTGATTTATCAATCATCCATATCTATCTTGAAAATTATCATATGTTAAGTTACAATCCCCAATAATTAAAGTGGGAAGGGGATTAGTCCTCAATGCTATGTTTATATTCTGTATGATTTTGTATATGATTTCAGGTTTTCTAGGAAGATAAAAGTTAATTAGATTAAAAGTATAATTCTTAAATTTGATAATTGCAATCAAGCAGTTATTGTCAATTTTGATGATTTTAAAAAAGGTGATAGGGGAGTTTTTGTTTATTACAATTGCAACCCCTCCTGCAGCTATATTTGAATAGGAATAATGAAAAAACCCAAAGGTATTTATTTTACTAATAATGTGTTGATCAGTTTTGTTATGTATCTTTGTCTCCCCAAGACATAATATATCAGGGCTACGAACGCAGAACCATCGCTCCAAAGCAAAGGCCCTTGCCCGTGAATTCATGCCCCTAATATTCATTGAGGCAATTTTAATCATCTCACAGTTGGATTAAGAAAATCAGAGCACACTTCTAGCTCTTCATTGGTTTCATTCTTCTTTTGATAGTGCTCATTTAGCTTCATAGCAAGTTTCGGCAACTGTGGTGTTACTTCTTGATCATTAATTTTGGGAGATTTAATTGTTTCATTTTTAACTTCTAAATTCTCTTTGTCACTATATGTGACAATGGTCTCTAGGTTGTCATTGATAAATTCATCTGGAATGGGCTCCATCAGTGGATCATTTAGAGAGGAATTTAATCTTGTTTTCTTAATTAATTGAGGTGATGAGTCTATTTCTTGATCTGATAAATCCAATAAATTCACTGTGTGTACACTTTCACAGTCTGAATTTACTCTTGATTGAGGAGAGACTGAAGCTTTTGTTCTCGGTCTTTTTTTCCTTCTACGCCACACTCTTCTTTCATTTTGTGTTTCTTTCTCCTCTTGTGCTGAGGTCTCTACATACCATGGACTAGGCTCTCCCATGGATGATGCAATGTCTTCATTTAAAGACTGTTTTTTGAGAGTATCAGATTGTGATGAAACATCTTGTTCCAAGTTCTGAGTCTCATTCAATATCTCCTCCTTATTTATTGTTTTAAGTTTATTTCTTTTCTGTTCTTCTCTTGTATCTACACCAGGCCATGATCTTAGGTTATTATAGCTTCTGGTTTGACATTTATGAAATCTTTTCCTTATAGCTCCACATAAGTTACATTTTCTGTCGGGGCATTCCCTCCTTAGATGCCCTCTATGCTTGCAAGAAAAACACTGAGGGGCTACACCTTTCAGCAAGATGATTAATGAAGCCTCTTGGTACTCAATCAAAGAGGGAATTTGCAAAGGAGATATTCCTTTCTTTAATATTAATTTAAAATTGGCTGCATTTGTTAAGTAGTGTGTACCCTGAAAATTGACTGACTGGAATTGTAGACTTAGAATTCTTCCAAAAGGGCTTAGAATTTTTTGCAGGTCTGCAGGACCAAAATTCACACCACAATTTTGAATCAAACCATCAACACATGCAGGTCTATTCAAATCTATGTAGATCAAAAGTTTATTTGCTATGGTCTTGAATTTATTTTTAAATGCTTCTTTCATGAAAGAATTGTTAAATTGCACAATTAGATATCTATTGTTCGCATGAAATAGAATTTTATATATTGTTTGTTCGAATCCCTGTTGTTTACTTAGAGCATATAGTTTTGTACATGGAATTTAAATAGATTTAAATGATTGTATGTGGTCGTCATGATCAAAGTATTATCATGTTTATATGCCTCGAATGTCATCATCAGGACTGCTGGAATAGTCTGATTAAATTTATCAGAGATTGTAGAATATATAGAGGGGTTATTTCTAATTTCCTCTTCAAGGTCATCAATCTCTGACATCACCTCATCCATGTTATTGTCTTCATCCAAGTGCATCCACTGCAAAGATCTTATGTGTCTATCTGTTTCCTCTCTTCCCTGAAAACCATTTTGCAAATGAAAATCATTATTATTATGCTTGTTTATATTCATCTTTATGGTTTCAGCATATGACATGGACACTGTATTATTTTCATTTTGAATTTGACTGTCCCAAACTTGACTAGTTTGCTTAAGGGGGTTAACTTTTGTATCAGCTGTCAAAGGTGGAAAGTTGTCTTTTGAAAGATGATTTATTGTTGATCTTTGACTGTCTCTTACTCTTCCTATAGTCAAACCATTATAGTTGGCTTTATAATTACTTTCATTTAGTGTGGTTAATTGGCTATCAAAATAAGTATTTCTTGATTTACCATTTATATAAATAGGAATTTTACATCTGGCCCCTTGAACCAAGTCCTTATTAATGGATTTACCATGGGTCTTTTCATGCATTTCTAGTTGCTTGAGGGTATTATTTTGGTTCCTATTACTGTTTTCAATATTTCCACTAGCTCGCCATGCTGGAAGGATCCTCCCCCCCCACTCCAGTAAGCTTCTCCTGATGTTTGTAGTTATCTGTATTACTTATATGTTCATTTTCAGCTTCTAAATATATATCGTTATGATTAAAAGTTGATTTTGCCAGTTGTTTATTTTTAAGTGGTGCCGCCTCTGCGCCCATTTTATGATCGTAACTTTGTTTTCCTGCGTATGAGGAAGTCACAATTGGTCTTGAATTGTAGTGTCATCGTGTTCTATAACATCACTTTTAAAAACTTGTATCATATTTATATCTTGTGACATTTTTCCATCCTGCAAACTTTCATCACTATTGACTACTTCTGGAAAGACACCAAATTTACATTGTTTATGAATGATGCCATTGTTTTTAGCATAACTTTTTTGTTTCTGAGTATTTACACATAATTCTTTTTTTGCATTGTTAGTTTCATCATTATCTATCATATTTGTCCCATCATTGTGTTTAGAATGCTGTATTTCATTATAGGACTTTGTTTAAAGCCCGTAACTTTCTAAATCATTTTCCTTTACTTTTTTTTTTAATACTATCTGAGTTTTTCCAATTCTCCGGCATTTCTAAAGGTTCGCTGTTCACTACATTCTTCTTAGCTGGTTGTTTACTATTATTATTCTTTGTTACTATTACTTTAGACTTATCATCTACGTTTGAGGTTGATTTTTGATTAATTACATCTTTTTTAACTGGATTTGTTCTATTTTTACCGTAGGCAGGCATTTGTATAACGTCTTGCCCGGATTATAATTTGACTTTTCATACTAATTCTTAGCTTTCTTTGATAGAAAAGGGCTCTGAAATAATAGAATTTGTATTTATAAATTTTATTAGCCACTTCTCCTTTCAAATAACTCAGTATGGGCTGTGACAATGCCTTTTCCAGAGAGACCAACTTAGCAGAGAACTGGCTAAGATGACAACCGGAAGCAGACTTGCTTTCAAATTTTATTAACTGCTAAATAAAATTAATTGAAATGACTTTTTGTTTTTAAAAAATCTAAAAAAAAGTATTTATTTGTTTTTAAAAAATCTAAAAAAAAGTATTTATTATAGATAAAACATCCATCTGTATGTCAACATAAATGTAAAGTTTAATTTACATCTCGTTTTTATATCTTTTTTTATATGCATACTGCTATAGAAACCTTTCTAATATTGAGGTGATTAAACATTTTAAATTTTCTTCTTAATTTTTTTTTTTATGTGTCAAAGTGTCGGCCGGAAGCGAAGCCCGGGACAACTGCTTGTAAGGCAGCTGTCCTAACCAGACCACCAACACTTGACATCTACATATTAATAAGCTAATTGATATATATCTTTACAATTTTACTGCATTAAGCCTTTGCCCAGATCTATAATCAATAACAAGAAATTTAATATTCACTTTGATAAGTTTTATTTGAAATATCAACCATCAATTCTCTCAAGCCTATTTACCTGAAGCTTTAAATAATTGAAGTGAAATATCATTTTATTTGGGGGGGGGGGGGGGCATTCTTTAAAAAATTTTTTTTTTCTTTTTTTACAACTTCCAGCTTTATCATTGATAAATTATTTTTTCCCCATATCTAATTAATATTGTTTATTTGCTATTTTTTTAATGCATTCATTTTTTAAGAATTATTATTTTCAACTACTGATTTATTCCTTTGACCATTATTTTGTCTTCTAAATGTTAAAAATCCAATACATCAATATGATGATTTGTGTGTGTATGAATTAACACTAAATAATTTAAATCATGAGTTTGCAAACATATATATCATTTTTAAAATTTCTTATACTAACATTTTATTTAAGAATTCTCTGGCTATAGAGTAATAAAATACCTGTTTTACTAAAGTTGATGATCTATAAACATTTTAGAAACATGAAGTTCTGCTTAAATCTAGTGCTAACTTAGTTACTAGTTAATATATATAAACTTAGTTACTAGTTTTGCAAAAATCTAACTTTTTCATCAAAAAACCACAAGTTTTGTTTCTTACATTCATTTCTTCCTTATATTGAAAGGATGAAAGCCGCTGTGAAGCTTAAGACAAGTTTTGAGAGCAATACAAATTCCAGTATGGATAACTCAATGCTAATAGAAAAAGCCATTTGCAGTCCCAAGCAAGCTAAAATTTCCCAAAAGAAAATATGGTAGGTCAAACAAATTTTTTAATCCTATGAATGAAAAGTTACAAATAAATGTCCACATTTGCATAATGAAATTGTAAAAACTGTTGATCTGCATTTTTACACTGATCCATCTTTATCTCCGGTTGCCTTTTCTGATCATCATGCTCTTATAATATCTTTGAACATTGACTTTCCTTCTCAACCCTCTCTACAAGCCAAGACTACGATTAGATTATTGCTAAAATCTGCTGCTCCGGAAGGAATTGTTTCTGAAGCATATATTTTGTTTCGTAAAATTAACATTCTTTCTATTGGACCAACAGAGGGTTGGTTTGCATTCATAAACATTTTATCTACATTAATACGGTTTTATACTAAGAGAAATAGAGGACCAATAGCTCTTCTCAATGAAATTGATGCAATTCAAGAAAGCCTGAAAAAATTGCCACCGTATCAATCAGCAGTACATGGGGTTATCTCTCTAAAACAACTTTTTTTCAATACACAACAAATTCTTTATGAGTATCTGGCTATTAAAAAAATCAAAATTATACCTTAAGAAACCTCATACTTTTTCATGAGGGTAATACTTTTTCATGAGTATAAGGTGGGCTCTTGGCTACAAGATGAAAGCCAAGATTCCAATGGCTATTAAAATAGGGGATGACATATTTTCAAAGATTCCTATGTTGATTAAAATTTTATTTCACTATCAAACAAAATTAGCTGATTCTAACCTTCCATGTGAGCTGGAACATGGAATATTTGAGGTAGATGTCCGTTCTAAACTTGCATCAATACCTGATAGTACTCATCCTGGTCTACATGGTATTCCAAAATTTATACTAAAGCATCTTGAAGCCTTTTCTATACCAATTATCTATAATATGATTAATTATTTTGCTGCAGGTTTATGGTTAATTGATGATCTATATCTTATTGCCATGGTACCATTTCTCAAGAAGGAAATTATACCTTCCCTTCTTGGAAATCTGCGGCCTATTTCAATGACTCCTCTGTTAATAAAGATTATTGAATCTATAATAAGGATAAAATCCAGGATCAGATTCTGTTACAAATATCTAACAAATATCTAGCTATCAATTTGAAAAAAAAGGGGCTTTGACATTAGAAGTGATTAGCCTTTTCAAATTAATTGTTGAACATATCAGAAGGAATAGAAAATCAAAACCCATTGTTGTCCAGCTGGATATTGCAGCTGCATTTGATTCTGTCAGGATTCCACACTTGGTTCAATTGCTTGCTGACATGGATATTAATCCTGGGATAATCAACATAATTTCTAATCTACTAATAAGAAAATTGCTATATCTTTAAATGGTAAATTAACGGAATCTTTCATTCCTACTAAATCTATTCCTCAAGGCTCTCCTTGAAGTGCACTTTTATTTATTTTATATGTTAAATCTTTTTTTGAAATCTATAGAGAAAAATATTCCTGGAATCTTCATTCCTTACATTAATAAAGAAATTCATCTAATTGCATACATGGATGATATAGCCATATTCCTGCCTTCTTGTAAGTACATTCCAGATCTCGTGAAGCTTATGTCCTCTTTTTCAGAAGATTCAGGGCTTAGTTTCAACCTTGAAAAATCAGAAGCATGGAGACTATTTTCTGTAAAAAACATTCCCTCACCCTTCACAGCTAAACTGCAGAAATTTCTTGGATTTGCTTTTAATCTCTCTCAGCTTGCAATGAGGAGAGAGGTTCAAAATTCAATCATATTAGTAACTAACAAAATAGTTGGTTCTCTACAGAAAGTATATATGTCTCTTTATTCCAAGACAGATCTTTTGAACATGTTGTTATTTCCAAGGATTAATTATTTCATGCCTTTTATTAAATTTACAGCTAAATTCATTTGTGGTATCAATTCAATTTGTTCTAAGCTACTATGGAGGGGGGGCACTGTAGCAATAAGCCTCAGAAAGATGCACACACCTACAAGACTAAGTGGTCTTGGGCTGCATTCACTGAAAGTGTTTAGACTCCAGCGGGCCTTCAACTTATTTTTGAGACTGAATCATTTTATCCCTCAAGAATTTTATTTAGTTGATGTTGATCCTACTGATACCCCACCTCCAACAATGATTTGCTGGTTGGCTGAGTTATTATTTGAAATTTAAAAAATGAACCTAATTCCTAATCCATCTAAATCACAAAAAGTTCAATACTGGGAGGCTTATTATCTCATTAATGAAGCAATAGTGCCTATTAATTTAAGTCTTAACTCGACAACATTTAATCTGCTGAAAAAGTTCAGATGGGGGGGTCTGGAGCCAAAATATTTTGGATTTCCTGATAAAAATAAATTTAAATGCACTACCCACTTGTAGTTTTTTAACAAGAAACCATGGATTTACTTCAATTGATAGTCTATGTGGTTTATGTTTCAAAGATGAAGATACGATTGAACACATTTTTGGTGAATGCAGTTATTTGCAAGTTTGTAGATATTTTATTAGCTTTATTTATAAACATAAAGGCTCTTTGATACATGTATTGATACAAGCAATTAAAGCAAGAGTTTTTGCTGATATTAGAAGTGTCACTTTTTTAATATATAGTTTATGGCTAACTCGATGTGATATTATCTTTAATTCTAATTGTACAGATCCTTTGAAGATAATAATTAGAAAAATCAGAATGATAAAAGCAAGATAGCACATGGGAACTTATTGACATTTGAAGAGCAATTTCTACCTATAGAACTTTATTTTGCATATTGTTTTTATTATACAATATTATGTATTTATTTATTTTTTGGTTTAATAGTTTGTTTTTGATAAAAAAAAAAAAACAACTGTTGATTCTAGAATAATCATTAGAAATAAAGAAATTACTGTTAAACATAATACTTATGGTCATAATGGTAATAACACTAAGAAGCTTACTAAGACCTAAGCTAGGAACAATAAAACACCTTTTAGCCTTAAATTTTCAGACCAAAACATGTCAAATAATGGAAACATGCCACAGATGGATAATTCTCTCTTTTTCCTCAAGACAATTCAAGCAGTTTTGAAACTTCAGAAGTGATAATTAGAAATAAAGAAATTACCATTAAACATAATGCTAATGCTCATAATGCTAATAACACTAATAATCTTACTAAGTTGGGGAACAATAAAACACCTTTTGGGCTTAAATTTTCAAACCAAAATGTGTCAAATAATGGAAGCATGCACCCGATGGATAATCCTCTGTTTTCAAGACAATTCAAGTAGTTTTCAAGCTTTGAAGAGATTGTTCAGATAGATTTCCCTGTGTTAAATCTTAATACTGGTAAAATTTTTCAAAAATGCTCTAATTAGCAATAACGATATTAACCTTACTAAACATACCGTTGATTTTAAATCAAATAGTGAGGCATGCTTTAATAAATCTGACCCTTTGGTCCCTCAAACCCTATCTGATAATAATAAAACTAACAAAATCTCCTATGCAAATGTTCTGCAAAAAGAAATCAGTAGTCCTAACTGTGAAACTATAATAATCAAAAAACCACCAAGATATTTTTTAATATTTATGGAGAAGATGTAGGCTTTTCTTCTCAAAGGGAGACTACTGAATGTCACATACCACCCTCCAGCCTAGACCAACTAGAAATAAACAACATCATTTGCCAAATTCAACTCAAAAATACTGACACAGCTACATAGTTCTTTCTTGAACTATGCAAAGAACTATGCTAATGATTTTTTAGAGAGATTACTTCAAAAAAAACTCTGGATGCACATTTTTAAATTGCTTAACCACCAGAATAATCAATATATAATTGTTGAGTTCCATGATTCTATGCAAAGACAAAATTTTCAGAACACAATTAAGTTTATAGGTAACAAAACAGTTTGTATGATTGTCATGAATAGGCTGGTTACACTAGCTGGTCTTATTCACAACTGTTACATAAATTTTAATGAGGTTGACCTTCAGAAACTTCTTAAGCCATTTGGAACTGTATCCAACTTTCGTTAAATTTTAGAAAAAAAAGCGGATATAACTATATTTACTGACTCTGCATTATTCACAAACTCTAAATAAGGGCATATCTTTGATGGTGATTCCTACAATACCCTGTGCTGAATCTGCCTCACTGATCATTTCATTTTGAGGCACCCCACCACAGTGTTTTTATTGTAAACTTAGAACTCACTTTGTCAGACACTGTCCACCGAGAACATGCAACACTGCAAAATGAGAAAAACAAAGCTTCATAACTGTGGTCCTCTGACTACACAAAAGCAGGTCTGCTTATTCTCCCAGTTTCAATTAATAGCCAGATAATCAACCAGCCAAGCCTATTACACATCAGCTGCCACAACAGGCCAACAATTCTCAAACACAATTTATGAAGATGTCAATACATGCTTTAATCCAGCAAATTAATCTTGCACTTAATGCTAACCAATATCCCACTATCATAGTAGGAGATTTCAATACATCCCATAGTAAATTCAACTGTAAATTTATTCACCTAATAAATACCAGACTGATGTGGGCACAGGGTTTCTTTCCACAACATGCTTGCTTGTTCTACACAAGGTAATAATCCACCCTAACAAGGGAATAATCCACCCTAATAGAGATCTTCTATATTACTCCTGATCTCCACTTTATAATAGATCCAGCCCTCCAGCCTGTTCTATTTTCTGACCACCATACATTAATAGTATATCTATCAATAAAAAATAGGTGGTGCCAAAAGCAATAATTTCTGAGGCTTATATTTTTTTAAAAAAGTTAGACATCTTATCTCCCACAGGCAGAAGCATGGTTCATCTTTTTAAACATATTGAATTCATTAATAACATTCCACACCCAAAGGAATAAAGGTTAAATGGCACTTTTGCAAAAGATTGCATCTATTAGTGGCATCCTATAAAGTGCCAGCAACCCCTGCTTTAGTTGACATGATAATCAGTCTAAAACAACAATATGCAAGTACCCATCAGATCATTACAGATTATTTGGCTACCAAGAAGGCTAAGATATTTTTAAGTAAGCGCCATAACTTATACAAGGAGTACATTAGATGGGCCCTTGAATATCGTGACAAAACCAACACACCATTAGCCATAAAAATTGGAAATATTTTTATATAAAGCAGTGTGACCAACCAGATTTTCAACTACTATAAGGATAAACTAACTGATGCTTCATATGAAATTTCACAAACAGTTCTCATTGGATCACTCATGCTGAATCATGGCATTACTGAGATTGGGATAAAAGATAACATTGCATCAACTCTTGACAGGATACATTCAGGTCTCCATGCTATTCCCGGATTCATTCTCTGACATCTGAAAAGTTTACAGTCCCAATTATACATGGTATGATGAATCTCCTCTCTACTCGGTCTCTTAACATTGAGGGTCCCTATCCCATTTCTCAATCATCACTTGCAAATCTGAGGCCATCTACATGACATCATTGATGGTCAAGATAATTGAATCTATTGTAAAGGATAAAGTTCAATACAAGATGCTTCCATACATTTCACAGTTCAATTTACCAGGAATGGATCATCCAGAGCCAAGGCAATGAGCCTGTTTATGATCATTGTCAACCATGCCAGAGTTAATAGGAAATCAAAACTTGTGTTGGTCCAACTGGACCTTTCTGGCCCTTTTCATTCAGTAAAGTGCCCAACTCATCCATTTTCTTGGTAAATTTGAGATACCCACTGGTATTGTCAATATAATAGCAAATCTGCTTTATAACAGGGAAGTTGCCATCTCCTTATATGACAAAATTTCCCTTCATTTTAACCAACCAAATCCATTTTGCAAGGCTTGCCCCTTAGTGCCCTGCTTTTCATCATTTACATAAATCCTTTCTTGAGGAAAATCAAGCAGAACCTCTCTGAAATATATATTCCTGGCATTAATAAAAACATTACACACATAACTTACATGGATGACCTGGCTATGTTCCTACTCTCAGAAAATAATCCCAAAATGAATGGAAATCATGACAAATTTTCCTCGGAGCCAGAACTTTTGTTTAATATTAATAAATCTGCTTCATGGAAACTATCCTTGGGAACCCCATACCATCACCATTTACTGCAAAGCTGCAAAAAAATCTTGGACTACCAATCAGTCTCTCCCCTTTGGCTATGATAAAGATAGTTCAGGATGCTATACTATATCAATAAGCTAAATTCTCTGACAATGGTATATACATCCTTATATGCTAAAACCTCCTTGATGAATATGCTGGTGTTCCCCAGGATATCATACTTCATGCCCTTTATAAAATTTACAAAAAAAGGTATTACCAATATAAACTCCTGTGCACGCGGCTACTATGGAAGAGCAAGATGGTGGCCATCAATCTCCAAAATATACAGACACTCTGAATGGAATGGGCTATTGCTCCACTCTTTGCACTCACTACAGTTCCAGCACTCCTTTAACTTAATATGCAAGCTAAGTTTATGTTTTCCACAAGCAACACCTTTTATTCAGATTAGCCCTACAGATACTCTACTGCCTCTAGATAAAAGCTGGTTATCTATAATTATTACTAACATATCCATAATCACTTCACCAATTCAAGCAATTGCCAATAAAATCAGTTACTGGGAAGATTACCAGCTTATCAATAATCTTACCTCCCTCACTCCAACACTCCTACTCATTTTCAAATAAGATTATAGGGAAAAGTATTTTTACATGATTCTAATAAATGCAGCAAACCATCTTATATAATAAATAAACTTTTTAAGAATTTTTTCCAACTTTTAAAGAACATTTATTGAAAGTAACATTGTGATCAAATGATAAATAACTATTGCTATTTTGCTGATATATTAAAATGTAAATTATCAGAATAACATTCAATAGACATGTTTAGTTAACTTTTAAAAGTCAATTTTTTATGAATATGAATGAATAAATGAGAAAAATGCAGAAAAATAATTGTAGTCAGTCTAACATCAGAGTAATGAGACAAAAAAGTCCAAAACTGAGAATTTAAACATGGGGATAGAGGTACGTTTAAAACAATTTCCAATAATATATAAATCAAAAAATATATAAAATGCGCTAATACGCACAAGCACACAAAGCTAAAAACAAATAAAGCAAATATATATTATTTTAATATCTATTCATTAAATGGCTAAGCGCTTTCAAGGTTCAAACCCTCATAATCATAGCCGTATTATAAAATATAATAAATTGACTTGGAGTGATGCAAATTTATGCAAATGAATCCATCAACAGAAATAGTTCAATTTATAAAATATGTTAGTTAAGTAATTTTTTAAACAAAGTATATTTATTGGTCAATATGTAAGGTACAAACTTTATTTAGTATTTGAAGAAGTTTATATTCTCTCAAAATATAAGCAAAAGTATTTAATATATTGGATATTTAAAAAGAAAAGTGGTTTATCATAAAAGCTGTGTTTAAAAGGGTAATATCTATGACATGTAAAGAATACCAATTAACATGTTAAAATCTACAAAACGTATTTTCTGAGTTTATGACAAAGGAATGTGACCAGTGTATTTTTTATAATAAATATTTGGTATTAAAGGGAGCAAGCATGAGAAAATAAAATTAATAACACTCATATATATTTTTAAAAAAATATTTTTTTAACCTAAATGATAATTTAAATTTTAAAAAAGAAATTACTGATAAAAAATTAATATCAACAATGAGTTCTGGCTTGATTATGGATTAGGATTTATAATTATAATTGGCTATTAGAATAAATGATTAGATTTGTCTAGTAAAACATTAAAAAAACTCACCATTTCATAACTAAGACAATCAATTTATTTACTTTATAAATTTTTCAAATAAGAAGCTATATATATTTAGCAGGTGAGAAAAATAACATTCAACATCTAAAGTTAGAAAGTAAAAAAAGATTATTCACTGTTTTATAGATTTAATTAAAAAATTGATATAAATATTAGTGGGATTTTATATTGGAAGAAAAAAATTACACTAAATTACAAAAATAATTTTGACAGATTAAAAAACTCAGTTAATAATAATAATAATAAAAAAAGTACAAGAAAGATTATATTTTTCATGATTTAAAGTGTTTATAAACTAGAAATAATGATAGAAAAAATATTTGAATTGAACATTTCTAAAAATTTGCAAGAATTATTTGATATTTAACAACTACTTTCTTGACTGCACATAATAAACAAAAGTATTACTGAAAAATGTTTCATTACGAATAATTGTTTTAAGATTTGATAACAAATTAACAGTATCATTTATTAGAATAGATTTGATTAATGATGAATTTCTTTAGCCACTGTATAAAGTAGGTATACATGATTTCATTCTATGCTATATTTTACACAATCATTTGATATTATATTCCAATAAATCACCCAAACCAAATATTATATTCTTTATATTATTTATGAAGTATTTTGATTGTTCTACTATCTTTATTAATCTATATTTAAAAAAGGGGGAACTAATTTAGATGCATATTATTTATTTTTACATTTAATATACCCTTGAATATAATTTACATAAACAAATGCTATTTTTAAAGATGGTTCATATCATTGTGATAAAAATGGTAATAATAATAATAATAATAATAATAATATTATTATTATTATTATTATTATTATTATTATTATTATTATTATTATTAATATTTGCATTATTATTATTATTATTATTATTATTGAAAAATCTTTTTCACAAAGATCATGCCTAAAAGTGACAGAAGATTATTTAAACTGTGAATTTTCTTAAACCTGTACTCATATCTTTTTTTAAATGTTTCTTAAATATTAATATTACCAATGCATTCTTACAGTCATCTGACTTATCTGCATCTTTTAGACATTATGGCCTATAGCTTTGTCAACAATTTCTCTTTTTCTTACTTTCACTTTTATAAAATGTTTATATTAATTTCATCATATTTAGTTTTTTTGCCTTTTCATTTGAAACTTTTGAAATTTTAAAAGTACTTTCATAATTATAAAACTATTTTCTTTCTTAATCTGAATTATAGTATAGTTCTTTGTAACAAGTTATTTATCTAGCACTGTGTTTTTAATTTATAACAATCATGAAGGAATCACACTGTACACATACATTGTATAGATTTTAACATATCAAGAATACTGTCCTTTCTAAAACATAATATAAAGTCTTTTGAAAAGCTAAGTTGAATCCACTCTAACTTTTTTAATTTAAGTGTGTATATATATAGGAAAATCTTAAGCATTTAGAAATGAAAACATAAATTTCTGAATTAATCACTTTTAATTCCATTCACTATCTCTTAATAATTGGTATTTGTGAAATTTTTGCAATTTACCATACGTCTGTATTAGATATAATATTAAACATATATAATGAATTATTTATTCATCTAGTGTTGTGTTTTTGATTTGTAACAATCATTATGGAATTACCCTCTATGCACCCTCTACACATGTCCTGCATAGATTTAAACATTTTAATGAATGAAATTAAAAGTGATTACTTGAGATCTTTGTGCTCTCACTTCTAAATGCTTAATATTTGCCTATAAATATATGATTTGGTTAAAAAATTAAGGCAGTTTCATTCTATCTTTTCAAAAAACTTTATCTTATGTTTAGAAAGGAGAGTATGCACATGTGTAGAAAGCAATTCCTTAATGATTGTTACAAGTATAGTTATTTGTATATAAAAAAAAATCACAGACTTCATAATATCATCTTTTTTCTTCATAATATCATCTTTTTTTTTGTAATGCTACCTTTTTTTAAAAAAAAAATCCAAAACAATTTGTTTTAAAATAACAATTGAGCACCATTATTTTGTTTCTTATTTTTATAGTTATTCATTTAGTCAAAATGCATGTATGCTTTTTTAAAAAATAGTTGTGTGAATTATTATGTATTAACACATCACTTTCAGTTTAAGTATTACCTGCTCTGAGTTAACTTGCTAGTGGTTGGGCTTTCATTAATACACTATCATTGCTCTTATTAAACCCATCAGTATAATTCTTATGTAAAGCATAGGATTAGTGAATGAAATTGGAAAATGCCAATGTCCATAAATATAAACATTAATTAGTAATTGTGAGAAACTAATGCAGAGAATCTATATCATATATCATTATATTATTTTTTTTGTTCTTTGAGAGATGAGGTTTTACAGTAACTTGTCTCCAAGTCTATGGCTATTATAAGTCGATCTCATTGCCTTATAGATACGATGTTTTGTTCATGAATAAATCTCGATAGTGATAAGTAATATATTTCATAAAGATAGCCTAAATCGAACAAATACAAATGGTAAAGGGTAGAACTTGATACAATGGTGTTCCAGTGATGGGGCTATGAATAGTGGAGAGTGTTAGGGGTAGATAATAGTAAGAATTAAAAAATATTAATATTAAAGTGTTGTGGTATATTTGCATTTGAAGAAAGAAAAAAGGAAAAAAAATTTTTTTAAGAATTAGAATCAAGATATATATTAGCACAGATTGTAGGTAAAATAACCATTAAAAATAAAATATGACAGGTAGCATAATACTTCATAGGCTGAGAAGTCAAGCCTGGCACCTTTGTCATTTAAGACAGACAGTGATATATATATAAAAGAAGTAACGTGAGTGTGAAACAGTCATAGTTAGAGAGGCAAAAAGAAGGTACATGAAACTCAGTCACACAAAAAAAAACTGGACCAGCAGATGACAGAAAAAAAAGGGGAAATGAGCATGATGGAGGTTATTATGATGAAATTAAGAAAAGTTAGAACAAAAAATGGAATCAAGATATCAGGAAATACAAGACAGATTCGAAAGGAGTTTCAGGAGTTAGAGGAGAGATTATAGAGAGAAAAAGTATATAGTAAAGGGAAGAGAGATAGAGATGAGAAGAAGAAACAAAACATAGGCAAAATTCATAGATAAGTAGAGTAAAAAAAAATAGAGGTAGTAACATTAAAAGATGAAGAAAATGAGGGTAGCATAGAAATTAAAAATGGAAATATAACCAGTAGAAAAGTGTAAGTAAGTATGCACCTTTAAATAATAGCCCTGCTAATGTAAAGAAATTTATAAAAATAAAAATATGTGCTGAAAAGAAAATGTCAAGAAAATGTCCCAGTTACATAGTGCATTTGACAGCACAAGGCCAAACAATGAAAATAAAGAAAGGGGATTCAAACCCCTAGAAAAGGAGTAAAATATGAATATTATGAATTTCGGCTTGGATGGAAATGATTGGGATAAAAAGGGATATAGAAAACTGTATTGATATAGAAAAGGGGGGGGTGATAAATATAATAGCCGTGATATTGAAACCAACTGCCCGGAACACAAAACCAGACCTAGAAGTATTTCACAATTGCAGATATATAAAAAACCTAAAACAACTGCCTACAAAATTTAAGTAGGGTTATAGTAATCGGACAGACTTTTAGGCAAATAATTTTTTTTTTATTTGTACATAAATTATGAGAATAATGGAAAGAGTTAAATAAATAAAATAAGGTTTTTTTTAGAGAATCAATACATGATAATGTAAATAACAAAGAATATAAATGAAATAAAATAAGAATTTTTTTATTTAGAAATAATATATGATAATGGTAATGAAATAAAAAATAGATATATAAGAAAAAAACAAATATGCATATATATTTTTTGTTTTTGAAGTTCAGAGAGTTGGATAAGGTGTGGCTATGGAGCTTTGGGAGACAAGTGGTCGCTCCATTTTTAACAATGGATAGAGGGGTTTTGGCTGCTGGATCAGGATGTGTGGTGTGTTGCATACCATGTATGGGAATGCTGTTTTCTAATGTGGTTTTGACCCAGGGTGAGAACCTATATAATATTCTATGATGCAGATGAGTCTGTTAACCTAAAACTTGTAAGACTCCAAGGAGAGCATGGCTTACAGATATTGACCCACCCATAAACTCCAGAAGTGAGCAGGGTCTTGGGCGATACATATTTAACCCTAAATCTTGTAACAAGAGTCAGGTATTGTTCATCAATTTTCCACACTTATAAGACTAAGAAGCAGCAGAGGGTGGTAAGGATAAATTTTACATTTATATTATTTTCTTCAGGGTCATTTGGCCAAATTTAAACCAGAGAGAAGTTGACTGCATATTGTACATAACACATTATGTGCTTGTTGGTGGTAGACAACCCCATTTGTGTATTGTTAGGTGGGTCGGTCATTTTCTCTTTTGATTTTGGAGCTGCATGATGTAGAGGAAATTAGATAAAGGTTAATGATTTAAATGAAAAATTTATTACATTTTGCTTTGCCTATGTTTGAGCCATCCAAACAGTAGACCATGTTTGAAGACTTGTGAACAGGGGGTATTGTAACAGGAACCAGGCTTGAACCCTGTTATAAGTAAAAGACCAGATAACCACACATATATGTAGATGTGGTAATCAAATGTATTTATTTGATTAAGACAAAATGACTGAATAAACTGGCCAAAATAGGCTGAAGGGGGCTTTTGTGCTCATTTGTTTTATTGGAGTATGTGTATATATATAATCAAATGTATAAAATAATTTTATAGAAAAGTGAATAATGTGTATCTATTTTCTTGTGTATAATTTTGTTTTATCTAATAAAAATAAAATAGGTAAATGAAGAAAAGTGAAACAGATGCTATCTATGGAATGCTTTTATTATAGGTATTGTATAAAGTTATTTTTTAAAAAATTCTAATGAAATGTTAAGATAAAAAAAACTTATTAAAAGGTTTTCTTTTGTAAAAAAAAAAAAAAAAGAAGAAGACAAATCTGAGATAGCAATGTACAGGACTAAGAACATCACACTGGATAACAGTACAAATATCGAACATTTTGAGGAATTATGGAAAGTATTACATCAAAAAAAGGAGATAGAATTTCTGAAAAAAGAGGAAAATAGAAAGATAAGAAGACAAGATTGTTTATTATAATTATCTTTTAACTGATGTATATTAATATTTGAAGTAAATGACAACATGAGTATGTTGTGGTAAAATCCTAAACATGTTGCACTTTTATCCCACCACTCCACAAAAAAATAAAAGATGCTATATGATCCTGTTCTCATTCAAAGCTAAAATCCACATCCATACACATTTAACTTGTCAAATATTATGATTCATCATTGCTTCAACGGAAATTCTAAAAACAAAGACATTCTTTTTGGACAATCTCTATGGCCATAGTTTTTACTAAGTAAGCTTACTTTTATCGTGTATATAAATGACCTAATTTCCTAAGGAACTAAGGTAATATATATGCAAATTTATAATCATACGAATTATAAATCTTATATTTGCATTTTTATAATTTCTTTATATTTAAGTCATGTAAACAGTACTAAAGATAAAATATTTAATCTCCATATTAAATAACAATTTTAACTATTAAAGATATATATATGCTTATATTGTTATTAAATAATTGAGCAGCATTATTTTGTTTCTTATTTTTATAGTTATTCATTTAGTCAAAATGCATGTATGCTTTTTTTTAAAATAGTTTAGTGTGAATTATTTTGTATTAACACATCTCCATCAGTTTAAATACTACATGCCCTGAATGAGGTTGCTTGTGGTCAGCTTTCATTAATATGCTATCATTGCTCTCATTAAACCCATCAATATAATTCTTATATAAAGCACAGGATTGGCACTTGAAATTGGAAAATGCTGATGTCCATAAATATACTGTTCAGGAAACCTTAATTAGTAATTGTGAGAAACTAATGCCAAACATTTATATCCATATATCATTGTTTATTTTTTTATTTTTTTGGGAGATGAAGTTTTAGAATAACTTGCCTCTAGATATGTAGCTACTATAAGTCCATCTCAGTGCATTATAGATAAGATGTTTTGTTCATAAATAAATCTCATTAGTGATAAGTAATATATTTTATAAAGATAGTGTAAATCCATCTAAGTACAAATGGGTAAGTGTTGAATACATTAAAATACACCTGGGTCTCATTTTACGTAATAGATAGGTTCCTCAGAAAATACATGCAAATGAAATCGTGCAAAAATAGATGTAACTTACCTTGAAAAAGGGGGGATGCGATCTGTGATTTTTCAAAATTCGCATAAAAGCAAAGCACCAATGTAAAATTACTTTAAAATTTGCGCAAAAAAAAAAAAATAAGGAAATAAAATATGACTAATAAAAAATTTCAAATTTGATAAAAATTGATACAAGACAGACTTTTTTTAACTATAATATTTAATTTTATTCAAAATAATATATTTTTATGCATAATTTACAGTACAGTAATTTACATTTTTTTATACAC
Organism: Epiperipatus broadwayi; assembly: GCA_028023455.1. Lineage (NCBI taxonomy): Eukaryota > Metazoa > Onychophora > Udeonychophora > Euonychophora > Peripatidae > Epiperipatus > Epiperipatus broadwayi. Next base: position 1,897,984 of record JAQFVV010006374.1, read on the forward strand.
GTTTTAATTATTATCGCTACTTGCCGAAAAACACGTTCGTTTGCAAACTGGTAAAAAATCAATTTTTCGCAAGAGGAAATACAACTAGTGCCAACTTCACACTCATGTTGTATCAATGGTTTTCTGGTGACAATGTAATTAATCTTTGAGATGATGATTTTATTAATTGTTTATGAAACTAACAACTAAAAATTAAATTCTTATTTTTGTCTTTAATTTTTTAATTTTCAATTCCGTTTAAAAATCAAATTTCACATCACATTAATTTCAAGTCGCTGATTAAAAATCAATTAAAAATCAGATTTTAATTTTTAATTGTCAAATTTAATTGTGCCCAGTGCTATTATTCACCTTTTAAAAATAAACTTGTGAACACTAAATGATTAATAATTGATTATGTTCTTTTTAGAAAAGCAAAAACAGAATGTGATTTAAAATGCAAAATTAACACGTACAATATTTGAATAAATTTACATTATAATCTTGTAAAATTTAATGTGTGTATACATAAAATGTGGAAATCATGATTTTGATTTCATTATTGCATAAAATCTTACTATTATAAAGCACTGAAAATATTGAAATTACTACGATGAAAGTCGAATTCCAATAATGTGCTATTACTTTCAATATAATGTAAGTGCATGAAATTTATTATTTAAAGTAATAGCGCATTATCGGAGTTCGACTTCCAGTGAAACATGAATCGCGTAACTTCAAAATCATGTTAAATAAGTCCGCGTAAAAAGAGACCCAGGTGTATAGAGATTTTACTGTGAGCACAGTGCAATTTCAATTATCCATCAACCTTTAAATGTAATGTAATATTGGAACCAATTCACTATATAAAAAATATGAGATTTGTTAGTAATATTAAAGATATGTAAAGAATGAAGAACAGCTCTATCTTTATAAATGTTTATGGGATTAAGTAGACATGATAAAGATAAAAAAGAGGTAAATGTGAGGATCATTGTTAAGAAGAATATCTTAGAAAATAATTGTAGAGAAGTGGCAGAAGAGAAATGGATATGTGATATAGTATATTTAGTTAATGAGAATGGAAAAGTTGTGAAATAATAGAATGAGAATATTTAAGAATGTTTATATAGAAATAAAAATGATTTTGATAAGAGAAATTGTAAAATATTGATAATAGGTAATCAAAATAAAAAAATAACTTATTGTAGTTAATGAAAAGGAGAATGTTAATAGAGCATTCCTAAAAGAATGCATTAGAAAAGTGAATTGAGAATTACACATTTGAATAATGTATATGATGGAGAGTTTATATATCTAAGAGAAAATTAAAGTATACGTTGATTATTGTATGTGGTAGATATACTGTGTCTGACAAAGAATAGAATGTTTTGTAAGAAATAATTCTGATTCACTAAAGTCTAGGTATTGTTCCTTTTACAAACAATCTTTTTGGGTCCTTTTTGTTGTCATTAAGTTGTAAATTACTTTAGGACCCAATCAACATAAGTCTCATGCAATTGGTCATCTCTGCACTAACTGAACATTAAAATTAAATATTTATAGAATCATATTTTCACATTGATCATATGCAGAACAATAATTGCATCTTCCATTTTTAATTTTTTTAAATAAACTCTCAAGAATTAAGAAACCAATAATGTGAACAGATTTAATAGACTGGGGATCTCCTTACTGTGATATTTTCTTGAGACAATGTAATTATTAATGAGTCAGATTGTAATTAAATTTGGGACAGAAGTTTCAGTTTACTTGATAAGATATCATATTTGTAGATAATTTAATAAAATGATAAAAAAACATAGTAGTTGGATAAAGCAAGAAGCAGTGGTAGTGAATGTAGATACATGTGCAAACATTACTTGATGCAAACTCTTTAGGACTCAAACAAAAAATAGTATTGATAGTTAAGTAACTATCAAAACTCATTATGTATATAGATGTCCTTAAGAGAAAATAAAATAAAGTTTAATAGAATAAATATAGTTACAAGTTTTTTTGAAAGTGCAAATCAATGAAAGGAGACAAGGTAAGTTGAATTTTTTGAAATCTAATTTATTTTCTATATTTGGAATTCTTCCAATATATCAATGAAGACTCGTGATATTAAAACATTGTTTACATAATGATACTGATTCTCCATTTCTTAGTGCAAATGCCCAATTTCAGATTCAGAGAAATGAAAATAAAAGTTTTTCTTTGCATTATTAAATCAATGGTTATGTCTAAATGTCATTTCTAATATCTATATTTTCCCACAGATTCCCGAATTGCTTTGAATGAAAAGATGCAACATATCTTCTTCCACAAACTTTACTCATTGATTTAGATAATTTAATTTACTGATGAAGCTGTGTTTAATTCAATAAAGATTGCACAATATTTGGCTCCTGACTATTAGTTCTCTTCATTCTATTAATTGCTTTAATTATCATATTATTACTATTTATAATTGACTTGCTTGCTCACTAACCAATTTTAATTTTATGAAAGAGTGGAGAAATCAGGAGGAACCTTATAGATAAGTATATGAAATATCTACTGACTGTTGCCTTTGGCAGGATGGCTCAGATGGTTAGAGTGTTGTGTTTAAAATCCAATTCTCAAGAATCTAATAATCTAGGTTCAAATCCCATGTTAGTACTGTCACTATTCAGACCAGCAACACCTGAAGAGGAGTGGAGAATAATGTGTCTCGAAACTTTATGCATATACCAACATGTTTGAAATTCTATTACTAACAGGTGAATGCATTTGCAATACTTAAATAAAGTTAAATTTTTCTAAAGATATTCAATACTCATATTAGATGATGGAAATAAACCAATATAAAAATAAAAACATTATCATCACAAACTTCAAGAAAACACTAATTATATATTGCCTTGGAAATACATAATATCTATAAGTTCATCCCATCTTTCTCCTGTTACTATATGGGTACATAAAGGTCTGTTAATATGAGGGATTAGATTGGCTTAATGTCTAAATGGGTATGGCTACAATATAAATCCACCAAGGACTTTAAACATTCCATCATTGGTTTTTCATTGAAATGAACAGAGTTGGAAGAGTAAGAAAATAGAAACCTGACCATTAAAGTTAAGGAATTGCTATCTTAATATAAGCTGAACAGTGATTGCATATATGTGTGGGAGATTATGATCTGGTCCAACTGATAAATGCTGGTTCTGCAAATATGTATATTGGGGATCATCTGTCTGTTTTGTACATACATGGTCATGGGTGCCAGTTGTTTGTGATGGAGTGGAAGATAAATCTAGATTAAATAAACTCTTAAGTTCAAATCCCTCAATTTTTTATATAAGAAACATTAAGTACACTGATTGTATATGCTAATTTAACACAGGAATATTAACAAAGATTTTTTTTAAATTTATATTTATTTTAGAATAAACAAAATTTCCCCAGAGGTCATCTTTTAAATTCTAAAGCGATATTTCCAGTAAGCTTAACTTTTTTTTTCCAAAATTATTTTCTCATCATCCCACTAGATTAATAAGAAACAGATATTTACAAGTGCATATATGCAATCATATTTAAACAGAATGTACAATAAGCAATGGCATACCAAATAGAACTGATGAAGTTAATTGAATGCCACAGAATTAACTAATAAACTAAATAATAATAAAATGTTAGAAGTGCAAACAATAAAATTATTGCAGATTGGATCACCAAAATTTTACTTAAATAATGTGAAATTTGACAGCTATTGATTTATATTTTTTATTACTTTAATTTAATGAAGATTCTTTTTATAATTTTTGGTTTAAACTGGTAGTTTTATTACAAATTTTCTGAAATATACTCAGTTGGATATTGTTCTTAAAATATATTCTAAGATTAACATACATGGAATATATACAGATGTATCCCATTAGTTTAAAAATGAGACATCATAAATCAAATTCAGTCAGCTGCATACATTGTTCATTATATTATATACGAAAATAAATTACTAATTCAACTTTTATTGTATTTTAAACATTTTTTTGCATAATTTATCAATTGAAATTCTTCCATAAAATTGTTAAAATATAAAATTTGTTGATAGCAGTGAATATTCCTGAAATAATAATGTGTAGATAAATCCACAAAATAATATTTTTGGAATTATAAATATTAAATAAAATTAAAATTAAATTATTTAGATATTTTATGAAAAAAATATTAGAAAGAAGAAAAGATATTTAGATCATTACAATCTAAATCCTACCTTTTTATTTTCCATGTTTGCACACAATAAATATTCTAAAAGTCTTAGTACTGTTTGGTTTCTTTTATTTCATTGATAGAAAACTTTATGCAAATGTTCAGTGTTTCTTTTTTTAATTTTGTTTCAGGGTTGTCATATTGAAGCTTTCCTCTACAAAAGCAATATAAAATGGTCAATCTCACAAATTACATTAACTTTTCAATGTTCTATACATGACTGATAATGAAAACATCCAAAGAAAAGGTAGTTTTATAATGTAGCCATGAAGATGATATACTTCATTTTATATTGAAAGCTTGCCAGGCAGTAATAAAGCTGAATACTTTTGAAAAAAAACTACCTTTTCTGTGGATATTTTCATTAACAGTGATGTTTACATTAGTCCAGAAAAGAAGAAAGTTTATTCATAGTTTTCCAAGTTCTGTGAAATTGCCATTTAAATTTTAAAATTCAACACTAATTAGTTTATCTCTTATTTAGAAAAAAAAAATTAAAATCAAATTTACAATGAATAATATTATGTATTACAATAAATAATATTATGTATCACATTTTTTAATTAACTTAATACAATAAATCAACAAACACTTTTGACAAAATTATAATACAAAGACATACAGTAAACATCTATCTCTACCATTGTTAATTTTTTTTTCAACTTTTTCTTTCTTTTTTTTACATTTAAAAACTTTTGATATTATTCATTTGACCTATAATACATTTTATTATCTTGACAACATTTATTATTAATATAAAATATTAATAATAATAGAAAACATTATTTAAACAAAATATTTATTTATAAAAAAAATAGCCAATTGAGTTTGATTCTATGATCAATCTGAAGGGGAAAGCAATCATCATATTTCCTCCCACTTATATATAAAAAAAAAACTTTAATAAATCAATTAGATACGATTCATTTTTTTATAATCCAATAAGTAGCTCTTACACAACTCAACAATAAATTCATTTAGCCACTCAGAGTAATTAACATATAAGAATTTACATCATATTTACTATAAGAATTTATTACTAAATTCACAAGTGTTTTTTAAATAGAAGAATGATTTATACTAATGCAGTTAACTTTCGAAATGGACTGGTCTTAAACTACAAGCATTATATGTGACTTTTGTCCCATTAGGAACATCTATCATAAAAGCATTCTCTCCTATTTTTTGCAATTTTGCAAGGGGCCTTCATAGAAGTTATAAAACTTTTTGTATTTGTTTCTCCTATGGTTGCTAACATGAAAGGTTCTAAAGAGTACATAGCCACTTATCTTGAAGGGTTTGAGCACCAAGATCCATAGGAACATCTCTTATCACTGATCTTTACCATATTCTTAATCTTTTGGTTATCAGATTCTCAATCAAACTCTTCTACAATCACCAGCATGGGACTTTTAATTAAAAATTGATTTTCCTGACCAAAAGGCAAACATGTAGGAATAAAATGGGTTGACTCATTTTGCACTGTAGTTGACAACTTGTTTTAACTTATTCACCCATCCTGCATGAATTCTAAACAGTCTTCCTAATTCCTTCCTAATTCCTTCATAAAAGTTGGATTGAAGATTTTGGACAGAAATTAAAATGTGTTTAATATTTTTAGCATTCATTCTATTCTTCAATACAATAATAAAAATAAATAGCATGGTCAGTAATAACAGCTTTAGGTTTACCAATTAAAGGTAATAGAAAATTAATCAAATTTCTAAGAACACTTTCAGCATCTGCCCTTTGCATATACAGACATACTTGAAAAAGATATCACATACTACCAATATGAATCTGGAATATCAATAAGATGTTAACAGGCATAAAAATAGACAGCTAAAATTTCATTTGGTTTATCTGGAAGAATAGGTTAAATTTTACCAAATTATATAATATGGCCCCACACTAGATGCCAAAATTGTAACAGTAACTAGTGATGGAATATGGCTCTTCAAATGTTCCATGTATTTGGGTAGCAAAACTTACCATATGTATAAAGATAATGAAAAGAGATGTTGGTTTTTCTTATTTAATATTTGCTACAATTGAATAATCCAAAGCTGTATCTATAAATAATAGATGAATAATAATAAATCTCTCACTTCTGAATAGTTAAACTTATAAAAAATAAAACATTTATAGCTAAGACTCTTCTATTACATATATGCATATTTCAAAGAAATATACATTGAAATCAAATGGGTATTTTATTGATCTCAAAATATATTTAAAATAAATAAACCAATAATCCAAAAGTTTCTTTTAATGTAAACATCATCCTTTTCCTCTTTATATTATAATGTTATATTATCTAACAGCAATTTAATATGGCTAGGCAAAAAAATATTAGGCTATGTGTATTTAATAACTCAGGGTAAATATTAAAATGCCATAGCTAATCTAATATCTGTGATCATAAATTAATAGTAAGTATTGACCTTATAAAGAAAATACATGAAAGCCAAATTTATTGGAAAAATACATTCATTTTAATGACATTTAAATGAATTCATATTATAATTAATAACAAATGTATTTATGAAGATATTACGGTTTTGCAAAGTAATAAACAAAAATTAAAAAAATCCAAAATGACATTCAGTGCATGTTTCTATAAGCTGAGAAATCTTTTTTGACTAGGATTATATGAAAGAGTATTATAATAATTTACCATTTAAATAAGTAACTAATTTAAAATACAGTTTCATACATATTTAGCAGGTAAAAATTTTTCATTTCTAATAGCATATAAACTTATTTATTTATACAAAATAATATATAGGAAGTTTCTGAACAGGCTAACTTAGGATTAAAAGTAATGGCATATTTAATGGCAAAAGCAAAATAAATATATTGTTGCATGTATTCATGTACATTCTCATTTACCATATAATAAGAGGAATGTTATGATCTCTAAAAAAAAAAAAAAAAAATAGCCACACAATGAGAGGAATTCACATCTCTCAGATGAAACAAATTTTGTAATAAGAGGAATTCACCATCTCTTATACAAATAAAAAATTATATATATTACCATGTATGACAATGCTAAGTATATAAAGACCAATATTCAAATTATTCATAATCAATAAAGCAAGTTATATATCACGTAATTTTGCTTTTTAAGCTTGTATTACAGAAATGTAATACAGGGAGCATACCAATAGCTCTAACAAGCTTTTATTGATAAGTGCCGAAGAGAAAGCATATAAAATCCCTATCTAGAATTATTCCCATCTGCAAACCGATTGGTTTTGAGTTTTTGGCTCACATCAATGAGGAGCTCGAACATTCAAATACTAGATCTAAAATACCAACTCAAAAGCCAGTACTTATCAAATAAATAACCATTAAGTAAAAAATCTGAAATTTTTAATCATGTAAATAAATAAAAGCTTGTTAGAGCTATTGGTATGCTTCCTATATTACATTTCGATAATACAAGCTTAAAAAAAGTCACGATATATAACTTTCTTTATTGATTATTATAATTTTGCCTTTGAAGCTTTGGCAATGTCATATTGCTAAGGTTATTAATATATTGTAGATCTGAATTTGGTTCAGTTCCATATAGCTATTTAAGTTAGATAGCTGGATTTTAAGACATTTATGTGTCTAAAAATTTCAGATTTTCTACTTAATAATTACCTTATTAGATAAGTGCTGGCTTTTGAGTTGGTATTTTAGATCTAGCATCAGAATGTTCTAGCTCCTCACTAATGTGAGCCAAAAGCTCAAAACCGATCGGTCTAAGGATGGGAATAATTCTAGATAGAGATTTTATAGGCTTTACCTTTGACACTTATCAATAAAATCTTGTTAGAACTATTGGTACACTCTCTACATTATCAAATTATTCGTGTAACAAACTAAGTTTACCAACACCTTACTTCTAGTACTTATATCCCTAATGATTCTCTAAATATCTACACTATTCCTTTTGCCTTGGAATGATGTATTTAAAAGATTTAAAAATTTATAAAGATAATAAATTTTAATAATTGTTACATAATCCTTAATAAGTATAACTATTCACACTCAAAATATTATCTGGGATGTTTGCAAACATGTATTACATATATAAAAAAAATTTATATTGCTATTGTTGTTTTAAAAGAATGCATCTTTAGGAGATCTAAAAAAAAATACTGCTTAACAACAATTCATAATAAAATTATTATTAATGGAAATAATATCTTGATTTCTGTTTTTTTAATCTAAAGTCCTAACTTCAAAGTTCATTTTCAAATCCTTTCTACTTAATTTTATCTGATTTTCCAGTGGGTTTCCTGGATGATACATGTTGACAAAATAAGAAAGCAAAGATTACCAACAGAAAGTTCATTCTTGTTAAATTTTAAATGTTATAGATAAAAAGGTCTATTGTTTCTAAAGTTCATTTTAAACAATTACAGGTAGATGTAAAATTTAAGAATTTTTGGAAATGTTGGTAAACTTATTAATTGGTAAATGCAGTAACATTATCATTCCAGATATCTTTAAAATGTAACTTCTTCAATGCTTAGGTTTACAAAAGATATATTTCCTTTTTGTTAGATGGGCTTTTATTTTATTTTAGGCTTTTGTTTTTATTTTAATATTATGCCATGGAGTCTTGGCAGTAATAGGCAACTAGAATGGGGACTTCAAAAGCTTCATTGGACTATCTTTATCTAGTCGACTATCATTATTAATAACTTTACTATTATTACCATTTTTTAAAACCATATTAAAATAAGATGATCTAGTTGGATCAAGTTTCTTATCAAGAAGTACAAAATTATATGATCACTATTTCCCATGCTTGCTCATAACTGTTGTTAAAATAGGCAAAACTCTCTCCATACAGTAGTGCCTCTCAAAGTAAGACAAAGTAATCAATGGATGCCAGAAGGTTTGTGCATAAAATTCCTATCTAGTGCCTACTTATACAATATCCCCAAACTAGTTTCTGGCTTATGGCCTTCGTCAGTGAGTAACCTTGGATCTGAGAGCACTGCACCTAGATCTTAGGATCTAATGCAACTCTCCAGCAGCCAACCTTTTATCTCTACTTAACTACAAAACTATGAAAACAAAATTGAAATCACACAAATATTTTCAATTTAAGCTCAGTAGCCTTCTGGTATCCATTGATTACTCTGTCTTGCTTTGAGTGGCACTATTGTATGGAGAGAGTTTTTCCTATTTTAACAACAGTTATGAGCAAACATGGCAAATAGTGATCATGTGATGTTTAAAGGTTTAATATCAATCCTTCCTATAGGTTGGTGGTGGCTATGGTTATAAAAGAACCAAAGACAACAAAATGTATGGGTGCTGAACTGAGTTCAGACCCATATGACTATATAAGTTACTGAGCTTAAATTGAAAATATTTGTGTTTTCAATTTTGTTCTCATAGTTTTGTAGTTAAGTAGAGATAAAAGGTGGCTGCTGAAGGGTTGCATTCCATTCTAAGATCTAGGTGCAGTGCTCTCAGATCCAAGGCTAATCACTGATGAAGGCCATAAGCCAGAAATTAATTTGGGGATACTGGATGAGTAGGCACTAGATAGGAATTTTATGGACAAGCCTTCTGGCATCTATTGATTACTCTGCCTTGCTTTGAATAGCACTACTGTATGGAGAGAGTTTTGAAGTACAAAATTGTTTTTTATTATTAAGGGTAATCAACCCCCTTACTGCAAAATTAATGATGTCCCAAATTACAATAGTTATCTCCTAGAAATCACACAATGCTAAAATTTTCAATTGTCCATTTTGCATACCTGCCGACACCTTGAACATTTTATGTTCAACTATTTCTAAAATTAAGTTTAATATTAACAAAAAATAATAAAAATATAATTTAGATTATTAATTTTTATATAATTTTATTAAATTTAAATCTCATATCTCCCTTGTTTTTAATTTTGATTGCAAATATATGCAATAAAAATGGGAAAAAATTATTCTTTTATAGATCTTGTATATCTTTTTCTTTTTAATTTGCTGTGAGAGCTAACTACCACAATATACATATTTCAATAATATAATTATGTCATTATGATACATCAATTTATTTTCAGATGTCATATAAATTATTAATACCATAATATCTTTAATTACATTGTCATAATTATAATCTAATATCATTATATTTAGCCTAAAAGTAATTCAATGCAGAATTCACCCATTATTGTTGCAAACTATGCTACAAAAATTTGCTATTTTAATGCATCTCGAGAAATCTCTTATTAGCTACTAACAATAGAACATCTTTAGTATGAATCTTGGTGCCACAGAATACCATTTTTCCAGATCCAAAAACGTCATATAATTAAAATCTAAAAGTAAGGGCATGCAATATCATTACAATCTAGTTATACAACTCCCATGTGTTTAAAAACCACTATAAATTACAACAAATTTATCAAATCTTAAATATAAATAATGGTATTCAACACAAATCATAACTTTTCTATTGTTTAGAGACTATACAGTCTTATAGTAAAAAACAAAAATATTTTTATCTTGCAATATTAACTATAAATATTAATAATAACAATTAGTTTTAATATTTACTGAATAAATACATTAATAATACATTTTGTATTATATTTTATTTATATATCAGTAAAGTAACCTTATAATAAAATGATAAAAATTTACAGATTAATTTATTTTTCTTTTATTTTCTTTTGGTAAAGCAATTAAATATATATTACAATTTGTTTACTGTAAGATTTTACGAGGTTTTAATAACATTTATACAAACAATACACAATTAAATAAAGTCTATTTTAAAAAGTTATTAAATAAAAATTTCTTTACATTTTATAGAAAGAAAATAAAATCACAAAATTTTAAGTGATAATCTAAAAAAGACAAATCCATAGTAACGGTCATATCAATTAGAATACTGTATTGACTTATTTACATTTTTTATTTTAATTTTAAAATGTATATATAAAATATAGTTTTTTTTAATGAATAAGTAAAAAAAATATTGTCTGAGTAAAAACTTATTTCTTGTTAAGGTACTGTGGTATTAGAGCTGCGACATGAAGAATTATAATCGTTTAATCGTTAAATTAAATCAAAAACATATTTTAAAATCTACTTTAAAAAAAACAACAATTTAACAAAAAAAAATACGAAAAGCATTAATGTGAAGGATAGTTAACATGCGTGTTAAATCAAATTGAGTGTGAGTTTGCACGTGCATATTCTGCAATACATTGTACAGGCTTATACCTGCATTTATATATATAATATATGCAAAATTCGAACTCAGACTTTCACACGACCTACAACTCTCACTGCCATCTTATATTGCTGATTCACCTGATCACACACATGTTGAATACGTATACGTATTTCGCGCTAAACCTGCACTCATCAGTTGGTTCAGATTGCCATCTCCACACATATATACAATTAGTACTCAGCTTTATATTAAGATAACCAATCTTCATACTTTAATGACTGCTGGTTTAGCACAAAATACATGTATTGGTGATTATTTATCTTTTCAACATGTGTGTGATCAGGTGAGTCAGCAATATAAGATGGCACTCGTGTGAAAGTCCGAGTTCATATATTACATATATAAATGCAGGTGAAAGCCTGTACAATGTATTAAAATAGATTATGCAGAATATGCACGTGCAAACACACACTCAATTTGATTTAAACACGCATTTTAACTATTCTTCACATTAATGCTTTTCGTATTTTTTTTGTTAAATTGTTTTTTTTTTAATGTAGATTTTAAAATATGTTTTTGATTTAATAACCTAATTAATTTAATGATTGAACGATTATAATTCTTCATGTTGCAGCTCTAATACCACAATACCCTTGTTAAAATATAAAAATCTAGTGGTAGTAAACCCATCCCTTCTATGTGTATTAAAGGGATTATGTCATGTACATGAGGAGTCAGATTGATCTTAGGTCAACATGGGTGTAACAAGAATCTTGGCCTTAGAGTGGCCTTTGAGCATTTCATCATCAGATTTCCAATTGGATGGACGGTTGAAGAGTTGGAGTGTGGAGTAGATTGAAGCCTGTCCATTAAAGTATGAGGTTTGGCTATCTTAATATATATCTGAGCACTTATAGCATATATGTGTAGAGATGGTAATCTGGATCAACTGATAATTGCTGGTTTAGCATGAAATATATATATTGGTGATTATTTATCTTTTCAACATATGTGTTCGAGTATCAGTGTTTTGAGATAGTGTTGAGAGTGGCGGGTCATGTGAAAGTCTGTGCTCATATACCCTATATATTATATCTATATCCTCATAATTTTATTTACATTATTTGTTTTTAAATTATTGTTGTTTGATCTGTAATGCGATTATATTTTATTCAAATATATAAATATGTAATTTATTTTATTTAAAGTAATATTCTTTATTATACACAAATGATATTTACATAATTACAAAGGTTATATTAAGTTTGTCTAACAACATTTCTTCAAAACTGTCATAATTACTCAAGGCATTTTTGTCATTACCTCATACATTTTTTTATTTACCTTATGAATACATTCTTAGACTGGAAATGGGTTTTCCTATCATATTTCACATGGGGACAGAGAAGTTCCTCCCCACACTGATTCAATAGTATTCCCAGGCCAATATTTTAAACATATATTAAAGTAATCATTCCAATCTCTATCTAGCTTTCTCAGCCAATTAAATTTTTTATTGTCAAAAACCAAAGAGCATCTAATTACCCATATTGTTTTCAATGAATGGATTATAACATTTGCATTATGCGGATTGAAACTAATCACATATTTTTTTAACAGGTCTTTTAAATTAATTCTTGGCCTATGAAATATTTTTGATCTCAGATACCAGAATACATGGCATTCCTCTAGCAGGTGTGTAAATGTTTCACTGCTCTTCTTGTAAAAAATACACATTTCATCCAAACCCATTCCCAGCCTTTTATTAAGGTAGGAGGTAGTCAGCAAAATTCCATTTATCAGCTTAAAAATAAATTTCATGGATGATTGAGGTGTATATATCGAGTGGAATTTTTTAAGAACACTTTTCATTGAACACCCCAACCAAGAATTTTCATTGTGATAATCTCCTTTTGTTAAATCTTTATATTTTATTCCATCTACACTTTGGACATTTAGATCATCTTGTAAATATTTGTATGTTATAAACATGTCAGCAAAATGTGATCTTCTCTCAGATCCCATTTCATTGTAAATTCTTATATCACCAGTAGGGGGACTACAGAATTGATCCTTCATTACATTCAAATAAGCCCTGGCAGTAATAAAATTAACATAAGCTTTTGGGTCGATTAAATTAAGCCCACCTTTATCTATTGAATTTCTTTGCCATGTGTATAATCTTTAGGATCGTTTTGTTGTATAGTTTCAACCAAGGTCCATAATAGCTAAGTACTCTTATTGCAATTGCATTGAAAATCTTGGTTCTAGTCACTTCATAGAGTTTAAAATATAAAAAAACTATTAATTCTTTCTTCTATTTTTTTTGTTGCGAGTTGATTTAACTGATGGTTCATTTTAGTTTTGGATAAGTATAGGGGGATGCCAAGAAATGACTTAGACTGAGCTAAAAACTCACTTGGTATTCTTTTCCCTGTTGCCAATTGCCAAGCTGCCGACTTAGCAAACTGTACTACTGATCTTGTAGCCTCTTGAAATTTTCTAACCTGATTCATAACTATATCAATATTATAACTGTTTTCGAAAATTATTATTATGTCATCTATAAAGGTCATGACTTTTATTGAAACTCCTAAATGGGGCAGGTAGATTCTGTTAATTATTGTTTCTATTTCCTTTAACATAGGGTCCATATAAATAGTAAATAAGAGTGCAGCCAACGGTAAACCCTGTGGGATACCCTTACCAGGGATGAAGAATTCCGACCTCCTCATAAAGTTTTTATAGGAAATTTATAGTGCTTTAACAGAATATCAAATTAAATGCTTAATTTAGACCAAAGCATAATTTTCCTGTACAATAATTAAACATGATAATAAATAGTATACTAAAAACTATTTTACAGTTTATCAAATATGTAATGTAATTTAGAAGGATTTAAAGTCAAACTTCCAAGCTACCTTCAGTCATTCACTCTATCTAATACAATTGATACACATGATTACATGCATGTGAAAAGATAAATGATCTCCAATAAATGTATTTTGTGCTGAACCGCACTCATCAGTTGGTCGAGATTATCATCTCCCACGCATAAATATAATCCAAGCTCAGTTTCATATTAAGATAGCAAATCTACAAACTTTAATGGACAGGCTTCTATCTCCATTCTCCAACTCTTCAGCCATCCATATCATTGAAAATCTGACAATGGATTGCTCAAAGCCCTTGACACCATTATTATTGTTATACCCATGTTGATCTTAAGGCAATCTGATCCTTGATATGTAGGACCAGAACATGTCTATTTTAATTCAGAGAAGAAGGATGGGCAAAATACAGGCTGAATGTGTAAATTCAAATATAAATATATTGTCTATTATAAACCTAATGTAATTAAAAAGAGACTTGAACTCAGACTTTCAAACTCCCTACAGTTATGTACTAAATCTTATACAACCAATACACATAACCACATACAAGTGAAAAAGATAAATGACCTCCAATATACATATTTCATGCAGAACCAGCCCTCATCAGTTGGTACAGATCATCATCTCCCAAACATACATATAATGAGAGCAAATCTACAAACTTTAATGGACAGACTTCAATATTCTCCACTCTTCAGCCAGTCATATCATTGAAAATATGATGATGGAATGATCAAAGCCCTTCTTAAATAAGATTGAAACCTGTCCATTAAAGTTTGTAGATTTGCTATCTTAATATAAAACCGAGCTCTGATTATTTATATATATAAATATGGCAAATGATGATCTGGACCAACTTATGAGTACTGGTTCAGCACAAAATACATATATTGGAGAGTACTTATCTTTTTCACATGTATGTGGTCTGTGTTTTGATTGTATTAGATAGAGTGAATGACTGAAGAGAGCTTGAAAGTTTGAGGTCAAATCCCTCTTAATTACATCAAGTTTAAGTATATACAATATACTTGGTATTAAATATTACATATTCAGCATATATTCTGCACATCCCTCTTCTTTCTATTTAAATGAACAGTGTTAAAGTACTACATATAAGGGATCAGATTATTTTAAGGTCAACATGAATAATAATAGCATCAATAAGAGCTTTGAGAATTCCATCATTAGATTTTCAATGATATAAATGGCTGAAGAGTTGGAGAGTGAAGAATATTGAAGCAAGTCCATTAAAGCTTGTAGACTTGCTATAATAATATAAAACTGAGATCTGATTATATATTGTGAGAGATGATGATCTGGACGCACTGATGAGTGCTGGTTCAGCACAAAATATGTACATTGGTGATCATTTATGTTTTTAACATGTATGTGGTCATGAGTATCAGTTATATTAGATAGAATGAATGACTGAAGGGAGCTTGAAAGTTTGAGTTCAAATCCCTCTTCATAATATTTAATACAAGTATATATATAAACTAGATGTAATTAAGAGGGATTTAAACTTGTTTTTTCTGTGAAATAGGTTTATTTTTTTAACATTACATATTCATAATATTTAATACAAGTATAGTATATATATATCTTTCCAATACATATATACAATTATGACAGACAAAAATAAAGCATGGCCCTTATTCCCAGGAGGCTGTAAGGTCACCAACCAAGGCAGCGGTTGGTGGTCGAAGGCGGAGGGTGCTAAGAATCCCCTGATTGCGGACCCAGGCTGCCATTTGATGACGACTTTTTATTTAGGTACTTACAACTGCAGATCACTTTCAAGTGAAGGAAGATTGCAAGAATTAGAAGAAGCACTGTCTTATATTAAATGGGACATTATTGAACTTGGTGAAGTTAGAAGAAAAGGAGAAGAAACAATTGATTTAAAAAGTGGACATATACTCTATTATAAAGGCACACATATTGGAAATACAAGTGGAGTAGGATTCATTATAAATAAAAAGTGGAAGAACAATATTGTGGAGATTGATGGTGTATCGGACAGAGTGGCAAGATTAGTTATACAACTTAATAGCAGATACCAAATGCAGATAATTCAGGTTTATGCCCCAACAAGTTCTCATAGTGATGAAGTAGTAGAAAATTTTTATATGGATGTACAAAAGGCTTTTGATCAGAGTAAACAACATTTTAAAATTGTTATGGGAGACTTTAATGCTAGAATTGGTAGACAAATGAAAGATGAAATTGCTGTAGGTAATTTTGGTTATGGTAATAGAAATGAGAGAGGACATAGACTTGAGAAGTTTGCAGAAAAAGAAAAACTTTATAAAATTCATTTTTTGAGAAAAATGTTAAAAGGAAACGGACATGGAAGCATCCAAATGAAGGTACAGCAGAATTGGATTATATTTTGACTAACAGAAAATACATATTTCAAGATTGTAATGTTCTTAATAAATTAACACAGGAAGTGATCATCGATTAGTAAGGTGTAAGTTACGTGTTAATGTAAAACTAGAGAGACAAAAATTATTAAGAAAAACAATATTTACAGTTGATATTCCTAATCTTCAGAAACATTCTAATGAATTTAAATTAGAACTTACAAATAGGTTTCAAGTGTTAGGAGATTTTGAACATGATTCAGATTTGAATGAAATTAATATGAAAATAACTGATACACTTTTAAAAACTGCAACAAACATAGCTGGTAGAAAAAAGCAGCAATTGACTAATAAAATTTCTACTGAGACTAGAGAATTTATGAAGAAAAGAAG
This sequence comes from Epiperipatus broadwayi, assembly GCA_028023455.1. Taxonomy (NCBI): domain Eukaryota; kingdom Metazoa; phylum Onychophora; class Udeonychophora; order Euonychophora; family Peripatidae; genus Epiperipatus; species Epiperipatus broadwayi. Next base: position 1,915,070 of record JAQFVV010006374.1, read on the forward strand.
GAATATGAAGATATACAAAAATGATGTATTAAAAAGAATTGAATATCTCGAATTTTGTAAAATGGTACGGAAAAGAGTTGAAAATGATATAAGAAAGTATAACTGTGAAATAGCAAGGAAAGCTGTAGAAGAAAATAAAAGTCTCAAAAATGTTAAACAACATTTTGGTATTGGTAGGAAATTTATATCTGCAATAAGAAAAAAAGATGGAATTATTACTAAAAAGAGAGATGACATCATGAAATTGGTAGAAGATTTTTATCAAGAATTATATAGTAATAAAGAACAGGTACCTCCTATATCTATTACATCTTCCGAATTGCCCAGAATTTTAAATGTAGAAGTGAGACATGCAATTAAGTGTATGAAGAAAGAAAAGGCTCCAGGAAATGATGGAATTATAATTGATATATTAAAAGAAGCAGGTGAAGAAATAAAAACAATTTTAGCAAAGTTATATACCAAATGTCTAAATGATAAAGATGTACCGGAAGATTGGAAGAATGCAGTAATAATATTAATATTTAAAAAAGGTGATAAAGAAGATATTAGAAATTACAGACCTATCAGCCTTTTATCAGTTTTATATAAAATTTTTACCAAGATAATTACAACTCATCTACAGAGAACTTTGGATTTCCACCAACCAAGAGAACAAGCTGGATTTAAAAGTGGTTTTAGTACAATAGATCATATCCAGGTATTGAGAGAAGTCATAGAAAAGACAAATGAATATGAGTTGTCATTATGTTTTGGATTTGTAGATTATGAAAAGGCATTTGATTCTATACACATTTCTTCAGTGATTAAAGCATTGGATCATCAAGGTATAGATCCAGGATATTGTCATATTTTAAAGAATATTTATAAAAATGCAACAGCAACAATTAGATTACATAATGATACTGGAAAAATCAACATTGAGAAAGGTGTAAGACAAGGTGACTCCATATCTCCAAAACTCTTTACAGCAGTGCTGCAAAAAGTATTTTGTGGATTAAAATGGGAAACTAAAGGAGTGAAAGTAAATGGAGAGTATTTAAGTCATTTAGATTTCGCAGATGATGTAGTTGTTTTTGCAAATAATGCCTCAGAGCTGCAGGAAATGTTGCAGGAGTTAGCAGATGAAAGTAGAAAAGTAGGACTAAAGATAAATGTTAAAAAAACTAAAGTAATGTTTAATCGATTTGCTCAAAATATCAAAATAAAGATTGATTATGAAGAATTAGAAGAAGTTAACAGTTACAAATACCTTGGTGAGATTATTAATACAGATGGAAACATAATGGAGGAAATTAATCATAGAATTAAACTTGGTTGGAGTGCTTTTGGTAGAAATAACTTGATACTAAAAGGAAATATGCCTATGTGTTTGAAAAGGATGGTTTTTAACAAATGTGTTTTACCAGTTCTTACTTATGGATCTGAGACTTGGACACTTAATAGAAGAGCAATACAGAGACTTCAGACCACTCAAAGGAGTATGGAGAGATGTATGTTGGGAGTAACAAGAAGAGATCGAAAATGCAATGTATGGGTAAGACAACAAACAGGTGTTACTGACCTTATTGAAAAAATTAAAAGATTGAAATGGAGTTGGGTTGGACATATTGTTAGAAGAGATGATAATAGATGGACAATTGAAATTTTAAACTGGATTCCAAGAGATTGTAAAAGACCCAGAAAGAGACCACATGTGAGATGGATGGATGAAATAAGAAAATGTGCAGGGGTGTTGTGGAGAAGAGAAGCTAAAGATCGGAGAAGATGGATTAAACTTGGAGAGACCTTCATCCTGCAGTGGATTGATAATGGTTGATGATGATGATAGTATATATATATATATATATATTTAAACTAGATGTAATTAACTACTAAGACAAATTTTAAGCAAGATTCCTCAAGAATCATTTAAATAAATCTCTAAATAATATCTACCTTTTGTTATATCATTGCCAATCTATTTTATCAGATAAAAGATGATCACTTTTGCCTTGACCGTTGGCTTGTTATATAATAATAAATCAAGCATTGGCACTTCTTCCTTCATTTATTTATATTCTATATGTTTTTGACTTCCTATACCCCTCCACTGAGCTAAGCTATAAGTCAGGCATAAGTAAAAGAGTCTCAATACTAATTCAAAGCAAAATAATTTGCAGTGATTTTTGTTTTATATTAATCAAATCAGCTTATACTTACAAATAGTAATTAAATCAAATTCTAATTTGTCTTAATAACATATTCACACTTATTTGTTCTGTGAAATAGGTTTATATTCTCAGTGTTACATATTTGATAAGCTATAAAATTATTTATATACTGAGTGAAATAATTACTATTTCATCTAAATTAATATTGGAAACTATAAGCTGACTTGAAGTCACCACAAATAAAAAATGTTTGTCTTTTTGGAGTACCAATGCTTTGTTTATTACTGTACAACAAATTGAAAGTCAAATAAAAATAATAATCATTTATCTAATAAAATAGATTAGCACTAATATAATAGAAAGTGGATAATATTTACATGTTTATTCTTATGATTATTTGAAAATCTTGTTTACAAATTATTTTAGTAACATTTTAATTTGTTTGCTCTATGAAATAGATTATTATGAAGTATATAATCATTAAGTCTTGTACTGCTTCAACAATAAAAACAATTAATTGCTTTGTTTAGACAAAATTAAAAATTGTTGTATGATCACTATGATAATAAATGTATCACCAAATTAAATTTAATATTAACACTATTTCTCAATTAAATTCTCAAAGTTACACTATATAACTGATAGAATATGTGTAAATTCAAATCTATTATTAATTTTCAATTAACAATTGTATTAAATATTATCCAATTCTATTCCATTATGTAAATCAAATGACTTTTAAACATTATCAGATAATTTTCAGAGATATTTCTACATATAAGTAATTGCTTAAAATATTCTACAATTGATACTTTTATGCATCAATTTAAAGTAGGACTTAATGATAGTGACTAATAAATATGAATAAAACAAAAATCAAATAATTACTCAATCAATTAGATGGAGAATTATATGACATTTAAGTAATAAAAATTTTCAAATTAACACAGTACAGAAATTTAATAAATAACTTCAAAATAAGCTGGAAAAAAATGAGATGAAACATATTTGTAGTCTATATTTATTCATATTCATAAGTATATAAAATATGGATTGTTTATATAATATCATTTATTAAAAAGATATTATAATTGATCATAATTTATCTTTATTAATGTAGATGAAACTCTTTTAAGCAATATAGGATTAGAATATCATTAATCATCTTCATAGGATATAGTTTTATTAACAACACAAAAACATTGGCTCTCTAACTATAAATTTTATTTTTTGTTTAAAAATCAAAATAAAACTTGTGAATAAAATTTTATCAGACTTTTGTCTGAAAATAACTAGCATTGTTCATAGTACTGGAAGCTTTGTGAAATTTCTATAATGACATCAGTAATATGGGGAGAAAAGATCCTTTCAATCAGAATAGTTTTTTCCAAGTCACAAAATAATATCTGATCTAAATCAAATGATATTTTTAAAAATATTACAACTAAAAATTAACATTATTGCTTTTAGGAGCAGTAATAAAAAGTAAAATTTTGAACAGATAAATTCCATGTCCTGGATAGGTAAAATGAAATTTTCTGATAACAAATATCTATTGCTTAAATCTATCCATAATTTACAATTTAAGAGACTTTTTGTGCTAGCTAAGACAGATTTAAAAATCTGATGTTGGTTGTAATAATGACATCAATAAATATATCTTTTCAGGTGTAAGTTTTAATATTTAACAAAGCAGATCTATTTACTTAATAAATTTTAGAGACATTATTCAAAATGATTATTTGATTAAATTAATGATTTCTGGAAATAAAATTTCTCAAATACATAGTCAGACACTGATAATATCCATGATTAATATCACTAACAACTTTAGATAATTAATTATTTTGTCTTATTTATTGATTCATGAAAAACTTTTCAACTCAATAGAAATTGAAAATCCACCATTATTTTCACAGACAAATCTTCTATAGTCCTTGATATCCTATCAATCAGTAATGAAAAAAGCAAATATAACCAAAAAGTAAATGAATCAAGAAACTCTACTATGTAATAGTAGAGTTTCCAACCATATGGCCAAATTATTCATGCTCTCTGTTTTCTATGCAAAATTATTGTAGTGTGATATTTAGTTTTAGCAATACTTACTATTTTTACTGAAGAACTGATTGTCAATACTACAGTCTACAATCTAACAAACATTTAAAAATTTGTTTTCTACATCAGTTCTTCAAATACTCATAATGTTCCACACTGCTTCACAGATTACTGTTGGTACATGTTTTGTACATGTTAAAATATATAATTTGTGTCACATTTTCCAATCTTCAATCCAAAATATTTGTCAATTTTCCTTGTAAATCAACTGCTATCATAGAATCCTAATCTCAATAACCTAATCCCACATATAATTATAAATCAATTAATTTTTAACTATCTCTCAAACACAATAATTGCTCATTTTCTATATTGGAACCAAAATAAAACACTAGTCTCTGTTGTGAATGAATTATTCACACTTATGTTTACTAACTCTACAATCATGATGTAAAATGAAATAATGATGTTGAGTGCTTATTTATATTTGTAATATGAAAAATATTTAATGATTTACGATGTTGTCTCATAATTCTTTCTTTGATAAACTTAGAATATAAATTGCTGTGCTAGTAATTGTAGTCTTAGATATGTTTGCATTGTTAATAGATGTAAAGATAATGTATAATTTGTTTACACATAAAATCAATTGGAACGTTTTGTCATATTTAATTATTTTCTGTGTATATATTCCTTAAAATAATGTTTGTTTCAATGTAGATATATGAGAGACAGAAAGAGAATAAGAATATGATGTTCATTTTACATCACATAACATTTTATGCTATCATTATTTATTACCTATTGATAAAATATTTAAATGTAGAAAAAGGAATTTAAGTTTTTGTTTAATTTGTATGAAGAATTTAATTTTAAAATTAATATATGCAAGATGATTTGTATTTAATTTGTCAAATTGTATAACATATAAAGTGTATGTTTCATATTTATGTATATTTTAAAAATTGACTAGTATAAAATTTGTTCTATTATAAGTAAAATATTTTATTTAATTATTATATTTAATATTTTTTTAATATTTAAATACAAGAATCTTGTCTATACTGAAATCAAAGTAATTAGAAGGGATTTGAACTCGAACTTTCAAGCTCCCTACAACTATCCATTCCATTATTATTATTAATTATGTAGATAAATATAATGTATTAATTGTATGATTATATATTTAAATACTGTAGCTCTGATGATGACTATAGGACAGTCAAAACTGTAAGACTAAAGTTTTGGTATAAAATATAGTACTGTTAATTGCATAAGAAGGTTGGAAATGGTACCATCTTATACAACTAATCCTTATTACCACATACATGTGAAAAAGATAAATGATCTTCAATATATGTATTTTGTGCTTAACCAGTACTCATCACTTGATCCAGATCATCATCTATCACATATATATATAATCAGTGCTCAGTGTGTGTTATCATAGCAAATGTTCAAACTTTAATGGAAGGTTCAATCTTCTCCAAACTCTTCAGCCATCCATCTATATTTAAACAAATATTTATTTTATTCTTTTCATTATGTTTCTACTTTATTATTATTACTATTAATAATTTTAAAATTATTTGATCATTTTTTACCTAGAGAAATGTGCAAGATTGTCCAAACTAAGAATTATTTTTAGAAAAATCCAAGATGGCTGAGCATTGTTGGATTGTCTTGTGCAAGATCAACTAAAAACTTTGCTTGCTAAAGAAGTAATCCATTATCAGCACTGTCAAACATTATCAATCCAATGTAGAATGAAGGTCTCTCCAAGTTTAATCCATCTTCTCTGATCACTAGCCTCTCTTCTCCACATTACCCCTGCTCACTTTCTTATTTCATCCATCCATCTCACATTGGGTCTCTGTTCGTGTCTTTTACAGTCTCTTGGAATCCAGTTTAAGATTTCCATGTCCATCTATTATCTCTTTTAGCACTACATTCAGCCAAATTTACTTTAGTATTTCAATTCTTTCAACAATGTCAGTAACAACTGTTGTTCTATTATCCATGTATTGCATTTTCAATCTCTTCTTGTTACTGCTAACATGCATTTCTCCATACTTCCTTGAGTGGTCTGAAGTCTCTGTATTACTCTTCTATTAAGTATTCAAGTGTCGATCCATAAATAATAACTGGTAAAATATGCTTATTAAATACCTTTCATTTCAAACACATAGGAATATTTCCTTTTAATATTAAGTTATTTCTATCAAAAGCATTCCAAACAAGTATAATTAAGTCTATGATTAATTTGATCCAATATGTTTCCATCTGTAGTAATAATCTGGCCAAGATATTTGTAGTTGTTAACTTCTAACTCATCATAATCAATCTTTATTTTCATCTTGTGAAAAAATCCATTGAAAACATTACTTTAGTCTTTTTATCATTTACTTATGGTCCTACTTTCTTATTTTCATCTGATAACTCTTGCAACATTTCCTGAAGCTCTGAAGCATTATTTGAAAAAACAACTACATCATCTGCAAAATCTAAATGACTTAAATAATCTCCATTTACTTTTACTTCTTCAACTTCCCATTTTAATCCACAAAATACTTCTTGCAATACAGCTGTAAAAAGGTTTGGAGATATGGAATCACATTATCTTATACTTTTCTCAATGTTATCCTTCCTAGTATCATTATATAATCTAATTATTGCTGTTGCATTTTTGTAAATATTCTACAGAATATGACAATATCCTGAATCTATACTTTGATGATCCAATGCTTTAATCACTGAAGAAATGCTTATACAATCAAATGCCTTTTCATAATCTACAAATCCAAAGCATAATGGCAATCATATTCATTGGACTTCTCTTATTAATGAGAACTTTTTCATAAAAAAAGAAAAAGATTGAAGTCAGAACTGTTGGGCAAGCAATTAAATAATGAAAAATGTGATTGTTCATGCATACAGTTCCATTGATATATTTAGTAAAAAAAATGACAACAAATTTAAAAAAAACAGAGGAGCAAAAAAACTGTTTGCATCTGAGATAGTAAATGTGTAAATGTCGTATATATTCCAGTTTAATACTTTACTATTGTTATAAATGTATATTCCTCACCATGTTTTAAATTTTATCCTGTAAAAAGTCATTTAAATGTATATTTTAAGATTGGTGGGTTTTTTTTTTTTTACTGAAATTGATATCTTTAGTATTGTTCTACTTTTTTGGCTAAATGTCGTATATATATTTCTGGGTTGTTTTTTTTTTTTGGTAAATTCTGCTTCAAATTGCTTATATTTTTTGTGTGAAAGTAGTATTAGTCCTGTGACATGGACATACTGCATCTTTTCAAATATGTATTCAACCTGTCAATAACTTTGTAAATCTTGGGAAAATATCATGTACAAAAGATCAGTGTACACATTACTTTCATAAATTTTTGTGAAAATATCTGTACAAGATCTGTGTACAGGTTATTTTGGTCAGATCACAAGATTACAAAATTATCAGTGGATTGATACAAATGTGAAAAGGCGCAGCATGTCTAATATGTGTTCCATGTCACGGGACTAATACATAAGTAACTATCATTTAATGAATCAATATATATAAAGATTATTCCATTATCTATTACTTGTGTATCTTATTGGTAATTATAATTTAAACTCATTAACATAAGGCTGAAATAATAAAAATATCAACAAAACAGTTTGCTTTTCAAAATAATTCATAAAACTCAATATATATAATTCAATAAACCAACTTCTTTTTAAATGTTGTTTTTATATGATTATTATAAAAGTATATAAATATACACCATTTCGACTCTTTAATATTATAGTCTTTATCAAGGAAACTGAAATATAAAATATAAATTAATAAATATAAATATCAAATATTCCAAACAATCCTCCAAATATATATAAAATACTCTTAACCTCAAACCCTTTCTATTACAACAATCTCAAAACTTTATCACATTTTTTATACTTATATACATTATGTAAAAATACCCTAAAAACCACTAAATTAAAAAAAAATTTTATATTCTCTTTTTCTTTCTTTCTTTTCCATTAACATTCTATTTAATTCAGGTTTAATTTCACTAATTAAATTCTTTCCTTTTCTTTCGTAGTATATTTTATACATTCCAAAGGCTTTATTTCAAAATCTTTATATTTAAACTTAGTCATATGACCAAAAGCAGCAGAATTTTTTATCATAAATTAACAACTCTAAAACAAATTAGCAACTAGATTAAAGCAGCATTTAAATTATAAAAATTCTGCTGTTTATGATCATATGACTAAGTTTAAACATAAAGATTTTGAAATAAAGCCTTTGGAATGTATAAAATCGTAGTATGAAAAAATAATAAAGGAAGGAATTTAAATTAGTGAAATTAAACTTGAATTGAATAGAATGTTAATGGCAAAAAAAAAAAAAAAGTAAAAGAGAAGATAATAGATTTTTTTTTAATTAAATGGTTTTTATGGTATTTTTAGATAAAATATATAAGTATAAAAAATGTGATAAGGTTTTGAGATTGTTATAAGGTAAAGAGTATTATATATATATTGGGGAATTGCTTTGAATATTTGATACTTATATTTATTGTTATATATTTTTATTTTTCAGTTTCCTTGATAAAGACTATAATATTAAATAGTCGAAACGTTGGTGTGTATTTATATATTTTTATAATAATCATATAAAAACAAGATTTAAAAAGAAGCTGGTGTATTTAAGGCTGAAATAATAAATCTCTTATTAACCATCTATAATTTACATCCTCTGTATAGCACAATATGATGAGTACTTTATTATTTTTAAATACACTTTAATGATCATTTTCAAATAAAGTTTTCATATCAAACTTCAAAAAATCAAAAAATAAATTTCTTAAATAAAAAAAAAACATTATAATTAAATCATTGTATTTAAATATTGGATAAATAAAAAAATTATCACAAGAAATAAGATTACAAAAATATTTTTTCCGAAGAATTGCTACAAATAAGACAAAAATAAATTTACTACCTTCTAATAATAATAACAGCTAGAAATCACTACTCATTATAATTAAAAAAATTTTTTTTAATAATATCAGAAACCTAATCAATATAACTTTAATTCCATCCAAAAATAAAATTACTTTCAAATATGATCATTTTATAATAATAATTTATATGGAACTTTGAATTGCATATACTATACATCAAAAGGCAGATAAATGACCATCAAAATAATTCTTTACAGATAATGACATAATAAACATATCAAAGCATATTCATTAGACTATTCAACAGTCTTCTCCTCAGACAAAAATATATTATCTTATGTGATTACATATATTCTAAACATTCAGAAAAGTATTCTTATTGAAATTATAAAAAAGTATAAAAATAAATAAATCAAGATTAAGTAAGCATTTGATCAAAAAAAAAAATCAAAGAATTGACAAAATATTACAGTAATTGATAAAAGAAAAACAATTGTAATCATTACCAATACTAACTATTTTAATGATGTCCTTGCACAAAAATTCACAATATATTTTCTGATTTGAAATACAGGCATTCTTCATATATCTGGAACTTAATTGTAAACATAAGAGATTTGAACACAGAGTTTCAAGCACCCTTCAACTATCTACACTATCTCATACTACTGATGCACATAACCACACACATGTAGAAAAAATAAATAATCATCAATATACGTATTTCACGCTAAACCAGCTGATGAGTGTTGTGTGCGGTCATATGTATCAGTGGTATGAGAGTGTGGATAATTGAAGGGTGCTTGAAAGTCTGTGTTCAAATCCCCTATATTGACAATAAATTTTATAATAATATATCTTGAAAAAACTCAATATAGATGTAATAAAATAATATTAATAAATTAAAAATAGATGTTAACTAACCAACACATCAGTATAATTATTTAGTTCCTAAAAATATAAGTCTGACAGTTTTACATTTGCTTAAAGATTTGAAAGAAAAAAAGGAAATTCAGGAAGACATTGCTTCAACTAATGATTATTCACAGAAAATTTATCTACATTTGTAAACTCAAGAACTACTACATAGTTCAACAATCGTAGAACATCTCAAAATTCAGATATGTACTCTACAATTCAATATTCTCTTTGCATAGGTTAACACAGGGTTCCCAACCCTATGCCCACGGGCACCATGGCACCCGCAGACCATTTTATGTGTGCCTGCCACTATCCGAACACAATAAAAAATTATTTATCTGATACAAATAAATTTAATTTTTAAAATTTCTTATAAATTATTGTATTATATTGTAATCAAATTGTAGGGCATATTATACTTTTACAGCATAAAAGTATAAAAGTTAATTATATGTTAAAATTTTATTTTTGAAATAAATATTTTTTATACATTATGTGTATTATTAACAATATCCAATTATAAATTTACATTGAAAAAATAAATGGTGCCCACCACCTGGTTGAAAAAATAAATGGTTCCTGCCATCTGGCCAGTATTATAGAATGTGCTCTTAAGTGCAAAAAGGTTGGGGACCCCTGGGTTAACACAATAAAATTATTTCAATTTACCACAGAATATTATAAAATCAAAAGCAGTCAGATCCTCTACAGAGTAATTATTCATATTAATGTTATTGCACTTAGGGGACTCATTATTCATATAATAATGTGATTCTTCTTAAAATTTACAGATTTTTATTGATTCTTGATAGAGTGCATTCTAAATATGGTGTATAATGACTTTTATTTCAAAACATTTTATAAATCAAACAAGTTCTATTAAAGATAGTTCAAATAATATTGCAATCACCATTTATAAAAAAAACAATTATGTATGCAATATTTACAAATCTCCCAATACAAATTGGCTCTACCTTTCACTTCAAGATCTTCCTCTACCTACACTATATAAAAATTTCAAATTCTCATAATATGCAAATGAGAATCAAGCAGATTGTCAACTGTTATAATGGATGGATTTAAATACCATGCATTTACTTTATAATGACAAAAAAAATGAAAATTCTATCCAGGAAAACAAGAGATCAAAACTAGTCTTAATTAATGTTGCTTTACTAATACCTAAGCCAAGTCTAGTCATCCTAGGAATGTATATTTCTTTGGTTAAAAGCAATCCTGTACCAAAATAGTACATAAGAAAAGCATAAGAGAGTCTATATTGTAACGGTATATAAATATGCCGTTACATTATTTTAAAACTAAAATAAAAAGATCATGAATAAAAATTGATTTATTAAAATGAAAAAAAAAACTTAACTTAAAAAACTGAAAATTAAAAGTTGTGTAACGTATATAGATTGCACAGATAGGAAACTTTGAAGGCTTTTACAGATAAAAGCATTTGAAAGTATTTTTTTTTGTAAAAAAGTAAAAATATAAAGATTGATATTTTAAAAATAGAAATAATGTTGATTTCTATAGTCTTAGAAAATGGAAATGATTGTCTTATTAATTAAATGATTGTTCAAAAGCAAACTAACTCGTGAGGCATGTAAAATAAATTAAATGGTCAGATAAGAGAATACAAAGGAATTAAATGACCAATGCAAACATGAAAATGACAGCACAGATCATAACTGAAACACGAATGGATTAGTGATGTCTTGCTCTTTGAATCCAAAGATTGGATGATAAGAGACTAATAAAAATATAAAAGCCAAATTATTCTGAGGATTGTTATCTGAGAGCTGACTATGAATATGTCATTATAACTGGCTATATTGCAGATTTTCACGATGTGGAAGTCTGCAATAAGTTTGATTTTCCGGATAATCAGCTGAGGCCTCTGGATGACAGTTCCTGACCAAATGAATGGCAAGTAGTGGTTTCATTTCAAAGAATGACAAAAACTACGAAAGTGATCACGAAGACAGATCCCTAAAATCTGCCCAATCCGTAACGTATGAACTATAGTGTCTATTTAATAAGAACTTTCCTAAAAATTGCAATTAATTAATAGCTGAAAATAAGAACTCTTATCTGATTTAAAAATGCAAAATCAATTATTAATATTTTTATGCAGATGTTTAAGCAATCATTTCCATTTCATTTTTGTGTGTGTGTGTATATTATGTTCTAATTAAAAGTTGCGTTAAAGTTGGGAGGGTTCAATTTCATTACCTGATATGTATGTGTTTTACTGTCGGTTGCTTCACTTACTCCTTTGAATGACTCATTTTGTTTTCAGGAAAACTTCTTTTAAGGGGTGAATGACTCGATTTGTTTTCGGGAAAACTTCGTATGGGAAGGACCGTTAGTAACACGTGCGTCTCGGTAAAAAAAATTCACCCTCGGAAATATCCATCTGTGCGGTCTATTTAAATAGTAATTTGAATTTAAATTTAAAAAAATTATTAATGTTAAAATCTAAAAATAAATTTATTCCTCAATTTTAAATGTGCATTAATAAAAATCTATTTGTGTGTTAATTATTGGCAGTGGCTTATTTTATTTATTTCTTTTAATATTGAAATATAATTGGATAAGAATTTATATTATATTAATCTCTGCATCTACTTGAGCTAGTGGCTTGGGCAAATGGTCAATAAAAGAAAAGTTGGATTTTTAACAGCACGTATCTGCCTATTTTATAAATTTTTCTAGGTTTGAATGGCCTAGATGGCGCCCTGTCGGCAGATACTTTAAGACTAAATTTCAGTGACTGTTAAAATATACTAAATTGTATTTTTATACTGGACTATTTCCATCATCTAATATGAGTATTGAATGTCTTTGGAAAAATGTAACCTTATTTAAATATTCCAAATACATTCAACTGTTAATAATAGCCCATCAAACAGGTTAGGATATGCACAACATTTCAAGAGATATTATTTTCCCCTATTCTTCAGGGGTTGCTGGCCTAACCAGTGATAGTATTAGCATGCCACCTGAAGAAAAGGGGAGAATAATACCTCTCAAAACATTGGGCATATACTAATCTGTTTCGTGTGCTATTACTAACAGTTGAATGTATTTGAAATATTTAAATAAAGTTATTTTTTTCTAAACACATTCAATACTCATATTAGATGATGGAAATAGTCCAATATAAAAATACAACTAAAACACCATCACCACAAACCTTCAAGAAAACACTCTATATACTGGATGTCTTGAATGGCATATTGAATAAAATCTCTTCAATCTCTATCCATGATAGGTTTAACAAACTCATAACAACAGCTGCCAAATAATCCATCCTTTGAGAAAAAGGAAAGTAGTTTATTTTAGGTTTGAACAAACCAATGGTACCTTTTAGAGACAGTACTTGTCTATCAAAGATCCAGAAATTGCTCAAAAAATTATTAACTTGCAGGATAATTTTAGAAAAGTAAATTTTTTTAATCTAATATAAAGATTGTTTTTTATATAAGTTTAATGGTTGTAAAAATACTGCTAAAAGAATTAGTCACTTCTAATTAGATTAGTAGTTTTATATCAGACTTCTAAACCCAAGATTGATAGAACAATAAACAGTTTCATAAAGTAAAACTGCAAGCTTCTCTTTCATAAGGTTACTCTAATATAAATCTAAACAAAAAAACAGATATAGATGACCTTGAATTTTCTTTTTGTTGTTTTAAGCTTGGAAAGATCCCAGAAGCAAAGAATATACTTCCAGAATTTCTAAAACCTTTAGAGCTTAAAACATGTTTGGCAAAATTTTTCAGTAATATTATTCATGCAAAAACTATTCTAAAAATTTACTATAAATGCAAAACTACCACAGTCTAATCACAACAGTAATGTAAAAAAAATTATAGACCAATATCATTATTATGTGTTTGCTACAATTATTTGAATGAATATTTTTTACCTATAGAATAGAAAGTGATGTAAGTTAGTTCTACCTATAACAACTCACAATGAAAAAAATGTTCAAAATAAATTAGGAAATAATGCTACCTTTACTGATATAACATCAGATAATGATTTAATATAAATTATAAAGATACATATAAAATTTGTACCAATGGGATTAAAATATGAATTATGTATATATTTTTAGATATATATATATACAGTATTTTCTGTATAATCATGTGCAACTAAATATTTTTGTAGCTCTGATGAAGACTATTAACCAGTCAAAACTGTATGAAAAGAAAACTAATTGTAAAAATAATACACTGATTAAGTAAAAATGGAAAAAGTTATTATTTATTAATAAAATTAATATATAGAAGACAAAGAAGAAAATAAGTTAATATTAATATTTAAAAAGGAGTTTTGAAATACAAGTTCAAACATTATAATTCTTTTTGTAACATTAACAACCGATAATTATATTAAGCATTGACATGTTTATCACTATAACAAAATGTTCTATTCTAGTTTTTACCTGCAAAATTTTGTTTTAATGTGTGTAGTTATTCTATCTTTAGTAAATACAGCCCTCATTTTTACGATTGTTGAACTTGAAACATTAAATTACTTAGGAGTTATGGAATTCATATTCTAAATAATAGAACTCCAACAATTTTATATCATTTAAATGTCAGGTTCAACATATTTAATATGGTCTTAGGAAAGTTGTAACAACACCCTGATAAATATTTGTTATCCCCTTTTTCATGATTCAGTCTCTAAACAAATATATTGCTTTGATAATAAAATAAGTGTGACCATAACTTTGCACAATTTCTGATATTTCTGTATCAAAAGATATTTTGAAATAATTTTAAATAATTATCTATAAAAATAGAAATATATATATAATAACAATTAATAAATTTTAGTGCTTCTAAATTAATAATAATTCAATATAAATAAAATATGAAAACAATAATAATGATTCCAATAGCATACCACATTCTTTAAAATGATTCAATAATTACAGCAAATAATAATCAAGCATCATAGCTTGTTCATAATACTCATTTAGATTTTACCATGAAAAAAAACATAAATAATATACATTATTATATTCAATTATTTCATTATAATTACCTTTATGTATTAACTGAAAACAAAATTATATATTTAATTGTCATGAAATATGGCACTATATATTATTGTGAATATATACCATTGCCATCTAGTTTCTGTTATTTTACTCAGGTCTATAATAAATAACTCTTTAAGAAAATTAAATATAATGAATTATTGTTCACAGTGCAAATTATCATTCCATTTGATGATTTCTTTTTACATTAACTTTATGAAGAAAAATAAAAATTCTAGACTTTTTTTTAACATTATCCTATGCAATATAGAAATTAAATGTAATTGCAAATTTAATGATTTTAAATTAATGAAGTATATTACAATGAAAATTAACTACAATAATATAAAAATTGTTTGAATAAAAAGATGCCAAGCCAGTATGTTAATAATTAGATTACAATTATTCTATCTGATATCAACACTCAAACATCACTAGACTATAAAGCTATACAATAAGATATTATAAATGTTTCATTTTGAAAGCTTTAATTTGGACATATATGAAGTCTTTTACACATGGAAATAAAACATTCTACAACTTCTTCTTTAAAGTCAAATTTTCCATTCAGGTTCTCATTTATCATTAATCATAAAACAGAATAGACAAAATATTTTTGTAACAAATGAAAATAAGTTTTAATAATAATATTTTAATTATAGTTACAGGTTGGAGTATTTCCATTATATAGAAGAAAATATTAAATATTAAAAAAAATTCAACCTTTATTTATACTTTTCCAAATATATTTAACTGTTAGATTAGTATAGAACACTTCTCTTTTCAATTGTTGCTAGTCTAACCACTAACCATGCTTACACACAGTAATTAAGCTCACAATGTTTAGATTCAAGAATATTACATTTAAGTGATGCACTAATAAACTAAGCTAATATATTAAATTAAACAAGCAAAAATTTTAACCTAGTCATAAAATAGCTTAATATTTTTCTCTCAGTAGATCATTTAATTAATATTTAGTTCAAGAGATGAGTAACAGATAAACTAACATATCTTTAAATATCTTCCCAAATACTTTTGTAATCCTATCACAACACCATCTTCTTTCAATAGTAATCACTGATCTTTAAAACAATTAAGTAAACAAATTCCCAGCAGCCTATGACACTACATTAGTTTGAATCAGTCGGGTAGTGATAAAATCAAAATTAATTTCATCTCAACAGTTCAAAACAAAAAAACTATTAATTGGTTAAGAAGTCTTAAATTTTTTGAGATGTGATTTATTAGCCTACAAAATCATCAGAGGAAAATTCATTTGATAGAATAGCCTAGTTGACTGGAAAGTCACCTTAAATTCACTATTTATGCATCTAAAGATTACCATTCCACTTCATATGCTACACTATAATTGACTAGATCATAAATAAAAGAGTAAAAAATATTACCAGAAATACTCTGTTTTTATTAATATGTGCAATATTGCTAATAGACAAATATATTTGGAAAAGTATCAAAGAAGTTTAATTTTTTTTTAAAACTTTAAAAATTTCAAGTTGATGCTGAAAATATTCCAATATAAACCTATAAACATTCCACTGTATCACAAAAGATATTTATGCAGCAAAAAACAAACAAGAACAGAGAATAGTTGGATTGAATTAAATATTGTATTTTTTGATGAATTTTTTTTTGCACTTTATATATGCTGGAAATTTTATTATATAAGTTCAAATTTATGTAAGTCTGGGAATTTTATAAGTTTAGATTTGTGTAAATAAGGTTTACATAGTTGGGGGATTACTTGTATGTTCCAATTACATATATCAGAAACATAAAATGCTGTAGGTAAAAGTAACTGATTGATAAACTCTGAAAATGTTATAAATCCATTGATTAAGAAAATGTATGCATTTTAAATTGTAACTAATTATTTTAAATCCACACCCATATAATTAATTGGAAGGATTTTCTGCATCGTTTTTTTGAAAAGAATGAGATATAATAAAAGATTGAAATAATATTTTTTTAAAAATGCTAACTATATTTGATACAATTATTCAAATATGGCTTCCATTATTTATTTTTCAGTATGTGATTTAACCTGACAGATTAATTTTAATTACAAATTGCTTCCAAAAAGTATTATATATAATATTAAATTAGATTTTGACAAATTTAAAAAGCAGCAGCAATTAATCAAAATTTTTTTAGCGAAATTAATAACAAGTAACAATTATATGCATAATAATGAAATAAATAAATAAGCTGAAACAAACCAAGCACTTCTTTAAATTGATACAGTCAGATAAATCTAAGAAACAAAAATTGCTCATAGGCATAAAATTTTTAAAAAATGCAGTGTCCTTCAAAAACAAGTTTTATTTATAAAAAAACAACATCAAGAATCAATATATTCTTTAAATTTTCTGACCATTTATTGACCTATACCTACTGCTTAGAAATGTAAACTGATAATAAAAATATTTGAAATTCATTAATTATACTCAATTCTGAAATCGTTTTCTAGATAGTTAGTATATACATGTACACATGTGTATTTACATACAAATTAATAAAAATAAAATTTCTGAAATGAATAAACAATATATTTTTTTTAATATCTGCAACCTGTTTTTTTTTTTTTTTTAAATCATCCTAAGTCTACGACAAATCTCTTAAGGCTATATGTCTTTATTTAAATTAATATTACACAAAATATTCATTTTATAAACTAAAGGAATGCATTTTTTAATCTATCAAATATGAAAATCATATATTTACTATAATGACAGATGATAATATCAAATTTATTTAAATAATGACTTTTTCTTTATAATCTTCTATAAATTCTAATTATCAGCTATCTGAAGTATTTCTATTTATAAATATATGTATTATTTTGATATCTTTTAGGAAAAAAAAATGGTCATGTTCTGTGTAGAAGGATGTGTGTGTGTATGTGTGATTTAATGACTATTACATATGGAAAAACTAACAAAAAATCCACTTCAGATTATTTGAATAATAGCTGGAAAAAAACATTTATAATAAAGACTTCAGCACTTTTTATAAACAAAACTGATAGTATGGATATTAAAAAAAATAATCAAACAATTTATTGTTTAAAAGTTGATAACAAGTTAAGGTAATGGAAATGGCAGATCCGGGCCACAGCCCATGGAATTTGAGATTCAGAATCGGAATCTATTACTGCATCACATCAAGCAAGAAGATACTATGGCAATAAAAATAAAACAACTCATCAACTGATTATATAAAAAATTTAAAAATATAATTCATACAAAAATAATAACTAAAAATACATATAAAAACAGAAAATGAATGAAAAAATAAAAAGTTAAAAAAAAAAAAAGAAACAAAAATATATGACAAGAATGAAAATAAATAAATAATGTAATCCAGTAAAATTGATTTTCCATTTTTATAATAAAAAAATGTTTTTTTTTATATGCTTAATATATATTAAAGTATATATTGTACATCGACTTTATATTTATACTAACTATCATTAATACTTTTAAGTAAGCACTTAATATGAAAATATTATGGAAAATTGTTTTCTAAATCTGAACAAGTTAAATTTTGTTTTCAATAATTGTTAAATAATGACATAATGATGAATTTTTAAATAAATTTGAACTATAAATTTTCAGGTAAAATATATTCAGAATTATATATATACTTTTTAAATTATATATAAAAATGTGTACATCAGGAAAGTCAGTTTAATTAATTCACTAGCATTAGGTTAAACATTTTATTAAACATCAAGATTTACAATAAAATTTTTGCAAGAAGTAGTAAAAAAAAATTATAGCATTAAATTTTAATGGTAAGAAAACAACTCTATTTTAACAAAATTTATAGTTAAATAATTAAATTGTCAGGAAGTTGTGAGACATTCAAATACCAAAAGTGAGATTGAGCTTTAACCTGCAAAAATCTTTACCATTTAAATCTATATGCTAATATAGATTGATTAAGTTTCTTATATATGTGATGTTTGTTTGTATTTATAAAACCTCTCTTTATATTATTATTAATTGCATATTTATTATGAATTATTAAACTATAGTTATAAATTCTTTTGGTGCTCATATCAATTCTTTATTCTCACGAATATTCTTATTCTATCTATATACTATATGTGTGTGAATGTGTGTGTATGTATCAGTAATTGCACAATCCATGATTCACTCATATTCTGAGAATTGAATCAAATACCCAGATTATGTAAATGGAGTATGTAATACATTCAATGAGGTTGTCTCATAGTTGAATTGTTCAGTTTATGGAATAAGAATGTGGCATCCTCATGGAATAAACAAAATTGGTTCCATTTGCAAATCTTGTTTTATCCAAGTACAAATTCTTAAATGAATTTGGAAATTCTGTTACATATTTGGTAACCCAACTGTTAGATATAGATGATTAATTCTATTCCCATACTATTACACGTATGGCACATCAATACGTGGTTATAAATATATGTGTGTTTATTTGCAGACAATTCATTAAATTCTAATGTTCAAATGGGAAGATTAATAACAAAATAAAGATATTCAGTTGTTATGAATTAATCAAAAACAAACAATCATAAACATAAGAATGGGATAGAACATAAGACAATAAATACCATTAAAATAAAAGGCAAAATAAAATAAAATTTAAAAATAATCAATGAGAATTGAGAAAGAGAAATGATCCAATAATAAAATATAAATAAAACTAAAATTATAAACATGCATTCAAAGAAAATAGTAATAATAGATTTTTAAAAAGATAAACAAATAAGGATAATTGTTGATAAGATAAAAAACTCAATGGAAAGCATGGAGTAATTAACTGTTACACAAATATAATGGAGAAAATATCTTATGAGTGTAAAAAAATAGAAAAAGTACACATAAAGCAAATGTTAAAAACAAGCTAAGGAAAAAATAAAATATGCATTGAACAACCAAAATATGATAGAACTGTTACAAATACAAGATAATGAAGATAATCAAAAACTAGAGACATATTAAATAAAATAAAGATGAAAATATAAGGAGCATAAAGATGATAAAATAAAGATAAGAATAAAATGATCATACAACAGATGTTAAAAGAAAATAAAAAAATTAAAAAAAAAAAATGGAAAAAATAAAATAGAGCAAAAGACAAATGGTAAGAAGTAAGAAGATATAATAAATAATATTGAACTTAAGTATGACATGAAATGAAAAATAAAAAGATGAAGGTGATTATTAAGAAATTAAAGCAAGATAAAAAGATAGGTTAGATCAAATGAAGAAGAAGATATATGAGAGAACATGATGGAAGTAATATTCCAGAAGAACAGGGAGATAATTATGAAAAAGAAATGGAAAGAAATATAAAATATAGAAAGAGCATTAAAAAAAGAAATGCACAAATAGATGAAGTAGCAAGCATCAGCAAGTGATGAAAGTATATAGAAATAAAAAACTGAGAAGGATCAATTCCAAAAAAAAAAAGATATGACATATGATTTAAAAGAAAACAGATGAGAATCACAAAAGAAGCAATGTATCAACAAAAAAACTTAAGAGTAGCAGAAATATTTAAAAATATTGCAAGTAAAGATATAGAACTAGAAAAGCTGTAAATTCTAATAAGATATCCAGACAAGTTTTATAATATGGTAATGGTTTATTAGCTTTAAAACTACTGAATTTGTGTCATTTTTTTTTAGGTATACTTATATTGGAAGAGTTTATAAAAACAAAGAGAATAGAAAAGATTACTGTAATTGCCATGAAAAGTCTTCATTATTTAGTGCAATAAAAATACATTTAAACATTTTATTGAATAGATTATTTCAGAGAATAAAGAAATATTATGAATGTGGTCTTTAATGTCAGGTAAGTGCAAGCAAGTATTCATTAATTGAAGAGATTTGTCATAATGTTTCAAAGTTATTGGTTACTTATAAAGTTCATTTGCATTACCCAATTTGTAGATTTTGAAATGAAATGAAGGACTACTATTGCAGATAGAAAATCTGTAATGTTTGAAATGAAAACTGATGTTAAACCAAGATAAGCATTCCCTTCAACTATGGTTTCCCTTTTTTATGACGATTTTAGAACGATTTTAGTGGTTGTATGAATATATGTTGGATAGTGAAATTTTAAATTTGAACTAATTAAAAGCAAAAAATCTTATCGTTTTGGTTCCTATATTTTTATTTTACTAATAATTGTGTTTTACTTTATTACTTAAAAGATGATTTACAGAATGTTTAATGCTTTTAATTCATTCAATAAAAAGTCTGACTTAAAAATTCATGTTTGAAACAAAATCAAGTCAATTTTTAATTTAGATGATTATTAATTTAAAAAGACTAAAAATCAATTTAAATAATTTGGTAACTTTTTAGTAAGAAAGACAGTCTTAGATGTTGAGTCATAGCAGAGATTCCAATCTTTTGCTTCTGCAATTAACAAGATAAAGTATAACATTATTGTAATAATATAATTAAAATAATTAAATTAAATATACTCAGCATATAAAACTGTTATTATACTCATTTCTTGTATAAAAATGATAACTGAGTCCCTATTGACAAAATATAAAATGTTATTTAAATCATCAGATCTCTTGATATATTCTTCAGCTTAATGAATGTATTTTTATAGAATTTACAACTGTAGTTATATCTCTTTTTCATTAGGAACATAAAATAGATGAGTGGTAATAGCTTTTCTAAAAATATTTTATGGTGAATTAAATCATAATCTTGATGAAAGATTACAATCCTAATTATATAGTAAAGAGTATCTTAAGTTAATGGCTAAAAATAGAATACAATAATGAACTACAATTAGATGAGATAATGAAGTCTTTCAAAAAGTAAATTTTGTTACAAAAATTAAAATGTAGCATCATAAGATGTCTAATAAACAATCTAACAGTTTAACATGTGATATATTTGAACTCTTTATGGTTTGCAGATTGTTTTTGTATAGTTGTCATTAAATTCATCTTGAAAAATGCATTTTGATTAATATTATTCAAAATGTAACAATGACTAGAGTCAATATTATGATGTGTCAAAACTTTAATCATTACAGAAATATTTACATAATCAAATTCATTTTTGAAATATAGAAAATCATTGTTAAATTACAACTCATATTAACTGATCATTTCTATAACTTTTCTAATACATAGGTGTGCTATTACCATATTTCAAAACAGCTTGCTTTTTGCTTTTTTGTTTGGCTTAAATCTAATAAACTTCCAATAGATGATTTATTGTTACTTAGGAAATATCTTTTATAGAAACAGATAAGCCTGTAATTTCTAATATTTTCAGTTTTATTTTCACTAAATATCAAAATTACTATTGCATTCTTACAAAAATATGAATATCTTTACCATTACAACATTTTCTCTATTTCTTCTTGTCTTATCTTAAAACCATTTTTTCTGCAAAATAAAACATTATCTACAAAAATAGTTTGATATCATGCTGACACAACCCTATAAAGCCATATATAGATTCTAAAACTACATCTATTAACAATAAATGTTCTTTTGTTTTCATTCAAATTTATAAAATTCAGCCCATAATTGGAATTAAAAACTTTATTTGGATCAGTAAGATATATTTTATAATCATTATTAATATTGGCATTTTAAATCTTTTTTATACAAGTAAAAAATTAAACTATAAACTTTCATTGCCTTAAATTTCAGAGAGTTGGTACACAGTGCACAGATCTCTATTATAAATGAACTCTCACAAAGTCCATTAATCTTAAGATCAAAATATGAGTATCTAATTAAAAAAATTTTAAACAAATTATTAAAAAAATTTGATCTATTAATTTGAGCTTTTAGTATCAATTTTATAATAATCTATCTTTTTCAAAAGCTAATTTATTTATTTATTAAGAATATTTTACCCCTAAGTTTTTATTCATCTAATAGGAGCATAGGATTTCCTTAATGTTCTTTTAATAACTGTACATGAGGGGTCAGATTGACCTTAGGTCAACATGGGTGTGACAAGAATCTTGGTCTCAAGGTGGCCTTTGAGCATTCCATCATCAGATTTTCAATTGGATGGATGGTTGAAGAGTTGGAGCGTGGAGTAGATTGAAGCCTGTCCATTAAAGTATGAGAATTGGCTATCTTAATATATATCTGAACACTTATAGCATATATGTGTAGACATGGTAATCTGGACCAACTGATGATTGCTGGTTTAGCATGAAATACACATATTGGTGATTATTTATCTTTTCAACATATGTGTTCAAGTGTATCAGTGTTATGAGATAGTGAGGAGAGTGGTGGGTCGTGTGAAAGTATGTGCTCATATACTCTATATATTAATGTTCTTTTAATATATATTATATTTTTGATTTAAAAATTGTGTCATTTATTCTTTAATAACAATTTTTGTTAGTTATTTTTCTTTAATAACAGTTTTCGTTAGTTATTTTTCAATAATCTTTACAATACTAATAATTATATTATATGATTAATTATATAAGACAATATTAGCAAAAGAAAATCATTAACACTCATTCATAAATTAATGACCAATTTTTAATTCAACACAAAACGAAAGATAAGTCTTGTAGTCTTGCATTCATTAAACAAATCCAATCAGTGCAATATATATATATATATATATTCACATATCATATGCTGATTCTTTCATCGGCTTATTTACCATCTTAAGATAGTGCATTTTAACATTTTCTGAAGAAACACTTCTTTCTGAAAGATTTTGATACCTTGAATAATTGTTTCCCAATATATTCTATTCACATCTATTTTCTCATAATGAAAACATTTATTGCCAAGAGAATTTACCCAACAGTAATATTTATATATACTTTCCAGCGTAAATTAATAATAAGTAATGTAAATCAATAACAGTCACAATTTTTTTTTTATAATGAAATATATATATAAGTAAAATAAAAAATATTACACATACTCCATGGATCACTTTTGATCTATTTTTAATTATGGACCAGTTTTTGGCACATAATTTTTTATGACATAGCTACATAAAGTAGATAATATAAATGAATTGAAATTTAAACAATTAAAATATTTACATTGTATCTACTTATGTTTTATATAATATTTACATTGTATCTACTTATGTTTTATATAGTATGTCAGGAAAATTATAATAAATACCACTATAACAATTTATAAAACTAATTTTTTTTGGTAGTGAAAATTTCAGGAATATTTCTGCTTCTATAATCTCTATTTGTTTCTTTAAATGCCTAAAACATCATAAGACCACCAATTCTTATGCTTACACAATCTATTAAAACAGTAGAAACTCTCTCCAAACAGTAGTGCCACCCAGTGCAAACCATAGCAATCAATGGATACTAGAAGATTTCTGCATCAAAATCATCATCTAATTCCTACTCATCCATTATCTCAGACTAGTTTCTAGATTTTCCCTTCATCAGTGAGAAGACTGCAAGAAGAGGTTTGTATTTAATGCAACTCTCCAGCAGCCACTTTCTACCTTTTTTAATTAACAATAAAGCTATGAGCCTAAAATGAAAACATGATAATGTTTTCAATCCAAGCTCATTTGCTTGGGTAATCATACATATCTGAATCCACTTCCATATTTATATATTTTGGTGTCTGATTTTTAAGAACCATAGTCACCATCATCATCAGGCCAAGATTGCCTAATAAAGCACTAAATCACATAACCACTATTTCTTATGTTTTCACAATCTGTTAAAACAGTATCATCTCTCTATGGCTTGCACTGGGTAGCATTATTGTGTGGACTAGACGATCAATGTTTTAATAGATTATGTAAGCATAAAAAATGGTGGCATGAGATGGTTTAGTGCTTTAATACCAATCCTGGCCAATATGATGGTGAATAGGGTTATTAAAAACCCAAAGCCACCAAAATGTATAGATACTAAACTGGATTCAGATCTATATGAATATGAAAGTGAATGAGATTGAATTAAAAAACTATTGTGTTTTAATTGTGAGCTCATAGCTTTATAGGTAACTAAAATTGTAAACAGTGGCTGCTGGAGGGGTACATTACATCCAATTTAGGCAGTGTGCTCTCAGATCCAAGGCCCACCAATGAAAGCCACAAGCTAGAAATTAGTCGGGGATATTGGATAAATATGAATTAGATAGGGATTTTGATGACCAAACCTTCTAGCACATATTGATTACCATGTTTGCACTAGGTAGTACTACTCTTTGGAAAGAGTTGCTGCAGTTTGTTTCTTACTGAATTAAAGTAATTAGATTATTTATATTCAAAAAATTTAATAATATTTTTTTAATTCTTTTTATAATAGAACTTAAAAATTAATTCACTTTATTCAGATATTTTATATTCATTATTTTTAAAACTCAAATACTGGCATATTATTGTAATTAAGAAAAAAATTTTAAATGCCTGATCAATCATATATATTACATTGATATGAGTATATACTTAATAAACTAATTCAACAGTAATATACATTTGATAAAATATCAGAGTATATTATGTCAAGTCAATAATCAGAAAATTTAATGAATGTAGCTAATATTAAACACAAGATACCTGGCAATAGAGGTATTCATCAAAAAGTGTATATAGCCAATTACCAACAATGGCCCAATGATCAAGATGATCATAACAGTGAGCATAGAAGGACTGTGATACATTTTTGGAAACCAATCAAATTTTTTCACAAATTGATTCTTGAGAAACGTTGATATACAACAAAAGAACAATTTATTAAATTTAATTAGATTAGCAGAATGAAAAATATAAGTACAGTATTACAGAAAACTTAAATTTAAAAAATTTTAACAATATTAATATCATTTAATGTGAATCAATATCTAAACATATTTCAAATTGTGTTTATTTTGTAACATTATGAATTTTATTATAAATAAAATATTTTTTTAAATTACGTTTAAAGTATGTATAAATAAGAAAAGTATGTGAATCATGGAGATGTATTCCACAAGTACAATGGCATAAATGCATATATAGAAAATGCAGAAATTATTTTTCCATTTAAAATAAAAATATGTGTATTTATTTTACTCAAAATATTGATTGTCAGATAAAAACAAAACCAAAGTATGACTTTTCATATTAGTATCTTCATCGTGAAATACATATATATTTATAACTTTTTACACTAATTCTTTAATCATTCTTTGAAATATTATAATCATTATGTGACCATTAAATATAGTTTCTCATCACGTAAAGAATAAAGGCTGCTTCATTAATTTATAAATGTATCTTAAAATTTTCATATATGTATCAAAAATTATAATTGATAGTATTATATTTTACAAAAACAAAAAAAAGAATTTAAGGAAAATGTATGTAATAATCAGTAACAAAATTGAGGGCTGTTCTAGTTTTAAAAAATGTACTTATTGAAAATAAATTATTTTCAAAAATAATTAAAAGCAGAAAATATATATAGCTTACACTTCTACATAAAACCAATAGTTTTTTAAAAAAATATTAAAATTATTTACATTTAAATATTAATTTGGTCTTATTCTGTTTCTATTAAAGTAAAATATCTTTGGTTTATACAATTGTTTTTTAATTTATTTTTAATATAAGAATAAAATAAGAAAAATGTAAGATGCCATCTTTGAATTTGTTTTCTAGAAATTGGTTCTACCACACCTTGTTAACAGATATAAATCTATCTTTAGCCCACTATTGAATAAGGGTAGCCAACCAATTGAAATAAACCCAATAGGAAAACATATCGCATATAAATGCCTATATTTATCAAAGTTTAAAGAATTATATCATAGTCAATATGAAAGATTTTATATTCATGAAATTTTAAAAAAAATATATATAAATAGAGTTATATAATAATGGAAGATATATACAAATACTTTGTATAATTCAAAATAATTTTCAAAAAAATTATATTGAATCAAAATACTTTTTTTTACTCAATTGTATTTATAAAATGTGATGTAACTGTTGTGGTAACTAAGCAATAAAAAAAAAACATTGAATATTTGAATCTATAATACAATGTTCAAAATTATATCACCAGCTTAAGCATATTCCAAACTGCAAAATGTGCAGTGAAAAAAAATAATAATCCAGAAAACTAATAAGATTTGTAGATTTTAGTAGCCTAATAAAATGACATTTAACATTCTCTAGCAATTTTTTAGTTGTGAGTTAATAATGTCTTTTTTGGGGGGTCCATACAATCTTAGATACTTTTAAAAAAACATAAAATTCAGATTCATAAGCTTTAAGTCATATTAACAAATGATTCTTTTCTCAATGTAATGCATTAAATTTATAACAATCAGTGTTTTAGAATTATCTAGTGACAACTAATTGAAAAATGGTTGGAACCCAAACAAATATTTGTAAGTCAGCTTAATTTACAAACATTAAAGAATTACATAAAATAAAAATGTTTATGAATTTAGTAACCCTTATTAACAATAATCTTTATTAGGAAACAAAACAGAAATGTTATGTATTTCAAGAAAAAAAAACTTTAAATTTTTAAGATTACAATATTCACATCAAAAGGTTGCTGTAAAGCAATTATTCAATGGCCATTTAGAATTACTAATGACCCCTCTATACAGTACTCTAAATAATTTTTATTTTCAAAAGTTGCAGTAAATTCAATCATTTTTACATTACTTTCAGTCTACTGGCAGGAAAAATCAAATTTCCAAATTCAAAAAAAAAAAACTAGTTCCATTACAGAACTTTTTAATATCAATTAATTTTTTTCTTAGTTATCTAATGTCTGACTAAACTGAGATACATATTTATATGTTTATGTTCTTCATTTCCCATGGAATTTATTATAAGATATGCCTATATTATTAAATATAAATGTTTATCTGGTTAATTAATGGTCTTGTAGCATAATTGAAGAGAACAATTTTAACCTTCAATTTTGGTCTGCAATATCTATAACCTGATTTTTTCCAGAATATAAGCAAGCTTACCTTAATTTAATTAAACATCTAGTTATGAATCAGTAAATACATATAAAGTTTTTCTAGTGATTATGCTTTCTTCTATTCCTCTTATCTCTGTAGAGATATGATGAAAAGAGATCTTCACTGAAGTTGGTGATTTAAAAATTGTTTTATCTTTTATGTACTCAAATTAATACCTGTAGCTAAAGTAATAATCAAAATAACAAAATATCAATCTTATTAAGTATATGGCATTTATAGATGATTATAAAGTGAAATATATGTGGATAGTAAAAGATAGTTGTTTTTATGAGCCTACAGTTAATACAGGCTCAGAAAATCTGTGCCATAGCTAACTAATTATTCATCTATTGATGATTAATTCTCATATTATATGAAAATAAATCTCAAGAGATATCAATTGCAATCATTATGCACAAAACAACTTATATTACAGCTTCTATACTCGATAAAAAAAATTACAAATTGCTATGAAATATATATGCACTTAGAGAATAACTTCCTTCATCAGCAGCCTTGGTATACTGCCAACAATCTATATAAATACGAGTTGACTGACTTAAATTAATATTGCAACAGTAACTGACTTGTGATGAATGCAATTATTTAATGCCACACTTACTTACTATAAATTAGCCTATTTCAATATTGTTACATGCTAATTAAGGCAGAATCAATCCAACATTGAATAAATAAGTACAGCTATAATGTGATTTCAGCTTCTCTTTTTTTTACTATCTTTTATAAATAGAGACTGCACTTTTTTGCCTTTCTTCTAGTTTTCATTGCATTCATTTCTTTTGTTTATTTGTCTTTATGTCTGCCTTAAAGCTTAATATAATCCATACAGTGCTCAAACATTACATGACATCTCAAGCTATTGCAAACATTCAGAGCTTACAAAAATCAATTTCATAAATGGTTCTCTTATTTTTCTATGCTTATTTATAAACTTTTTTTTTAATTGTGCTCTTTTAATTTTTTAACTTTTATTCATTTCTTCAGTTAGAACTTTTTATATTCTTATAATTTAAGATTTACTTATATGTTTATTAAATAGTGATGAAAAATGATGGCATTTTATGTGTGGTTTTTAATATTATTTCTAAACCTATTCTAAATATATATGTAATCCATTTAAAAAATATTCTTGTCATTAGTTTTCTATCTGTAAACCTTTCTATTGTAATTTTTTGATTAGAATAAATAGTCATCATTTCCATTTTAGTTTCTATATAAAAATTTGTCAATTGTTTATTTTATTTTTTAATCTAATACCAAATCTTCCATTTTAGTCTTCTTTCTTGATCTATCATAATATTTCACACTACCACCATTTCTGTTATCATTATGTAATAATGTTTGCATTCATTTTCAATTTAGTCACACATAATTTTAGTTCTATATCACCTTTGTTAGTTGATAAATTTGTATAATTTTTTTCGGAGGGGAGATCAAATTTCCCTCAACACTGACATTTAATCATTTACAGCATTGCACTTGATCTTAAGATAATATAAGCCATAATATGCTTAAACTTATACTCTTCTTATTTTTCAAATGCAACTGACAATTCAAGCAATTCAGACTACTAACCAGTTGCAATACTGTAGAAAAAAACAATACAAACTGAAAATAATAATATATTCAATGCAATAATAAAATAAATAAAGTGAAATCAATTTCAAGCAACTGCAATAAATTTACTAAGTATAAATGCTATTCTTTGTTAGAAAATAAAACAAAAAAAATTGACAACAAAAATTTTTATTAACTAAAGTTGATTAGCTAGATAAATAATTTTTTTATGAAAAAATTCTAAAAGATTACAACTGTTTATTCTACACATAATAATTAAAATTTTAATACAATGAGAATATTCTAAAAGGCATAAAATATCTACACAAATTAATATTAAGATAAATTTAAAAAGAAAAACTACAATAAATTTTATTTAAACATATATGTGCTTTTTTTAAAAAAAATGATACTATAATTAATTATGTGAAACATAATTAAATGCAATAATTAACTATGTAAAACAACTAAATTAATCTACATGTAAATAAACAGACTAACACAAATAAAAACTACTTATAACTAAATACTTATAACTAAGTTTTAAAATAAATTCAAAGTTGAGAAAAAGGATTCAAAAGCATACAATTATTATTTTTTAAAAAATATATATATAAATTATAAGTGTTAACACTTTCAAAATATTCAAATAAATCTATACAATTAACAAAAAATGAAAAAATGAATAACTTCAATTATAATTTAACTAAGAAGAATTTTTTTATTTCAAACTAAGATTACAAAAGAAAATGAATTAAATAAATAAATAAATCATTCTATCAATTAAAATCTCCAATCAGAAATTTCAATCAAATAAATAGGAAACATTAAATTATATATATAAATTTAATAAAATGAACTCCTGAACTAAATCAATTCTAGATATGCTTTTAAAAATGCTTATTTTAACCAATTATACACAAAAATCAAACAAAGATAAATGATGTAGAAGTTTTTCACATGTTTGTAGTTTTTTAAAAAATAGTAAATAAAACAATTACAAATTTTAATTTTTTTTTCCATATGTCAAAGCATTGGATGGGAAGCGAACCGTGACAACTGTCTGCAAGCAACTGCTTGCTTGCAAGGTGGCTGCGCTGACCTCTTGGCTACCAACGTTTGACAAACATTACAAATTTGAATTCAGAAGTTTTGCCTATGTTTCCTGTATAAATGCAGTCCATAACAATCAATTCATCATCTTGCACAATTAATTAGTCCCATAGTCGTGATCACAATGAAAGCATTACATTATTTTTATTGGTTGTATTGATGCTATCAATTAGTAATTTTATTTTTAAATAGTTCAAAAAAACATAAAATTATTAAAGATGACAATTCTATGTTACAAAAACAACTTATGTAATAGTACAAAAAATAAAAACAAGTCATATGTCAAGCAAAATCATTCATCCACACACATTTAGATTTGAATTGACATATATGTAAATATGTTTTCTTAAATACATTATTCTCTTTATGTTATTTTGTTGATTTCTTGGTTTGTATAATTTTTAAATTATATAGCAGCATAGATATATACATCATATAAAATTAATTCACAAAATCAAAACCAGAACCTGCTTTATTTCAATTTTTAGCTGTTCAGTAAGTACACAAATAATCCTAAATCATTAAGCTTTAAGAAAATTCTGAAGTGCTTTCAAATGAAAGGGTATTTGTTTTTATAGCAAAGAGAGAGCAGGTAAATGAACATATTCACATACTTATTTGCATAGACTTGCATTCATACATTATCTTTTTAATAATTATATTTTTATACTTTTGGTAGTGGCTTAAAAGTACATAACTTTTAACTTAAATTGTATCATAGTTATGGGTTTCAAATAGTTCACTAAAACTTGGAACCAAATGAATGTGGAAAGATGAAACTACTGGATAACAAATAATAATAGTTGATAAATTTAAATATTTAAAATTAAAAATAATATGAAGCAAATATTTTTTTTAAAAAAATAGTGATTAAAGAAAAAAAAGCTTGCTATGATATTCAAACAAGCAGATTTTATAAGACCAATCTTTTGAAGGTAAACTTCTTTTTACATTGTAATTAATAAAAACTTATAATTAAAGAAATGCATACAATGCATTAGAATAGGAACAAAAATCATCATTGTTATATCAGAGCAAATAGAAAAAGATGTGATTGAGATATAATTGGAAAAAAAGTAAAAAATGATAATTAAAAAATCAGTGCATTTTGTAATTACAACAAAAAGCCAATTCTAAAAGTTTTCTTAAAATAATTCTAATATCAGTGCACTTTAAATTACAGAAGAATGCAAAAACGATTACCAAAAAAAAAACCTTATAACTAAATTCAGTACTTTCAGTGTAAATATATCCAATTGACTTTTCAATGTAAATGTATATTATTAAACAAATTCCAATTGCCTTTATAGAATTCTAAAAAAATGGAATCAAAATTAAACAAATAAGAGCAATTTAATTAATTTTTTTTTTTGAGATTTTCCTTTTTATTTCTTTAATTAATTATTCCCACCACTTTTTCATTAATTTTAAAAACAAACTAAACAATAATTTTAGTAGCTTTAAATAACTGAAATTATTACAATAATTGAAATTATTACAATTTATATTATATTGATTTAAAAAAAAAAAAAAAAGATTTCTAAAGATGGTTATTCTCCTAGGTAAAAAAATTCAACTATTAAAGTTTTTACTTTTCCATGATTCTGTCTTAATAAACTAAAATAATAATTTTATAATTTTATAAGATGAAATATTAACTGATTGTCTAAGTTTGATTTCTATATATATATATATACACCTTTCAATACTGTTTTTATGAATTCCATTTCATTAATATAATTCTAACTATTAAAATTAAAAATTTAACAAAATTTTTAAAATCAAACCAAAAAAAAAAATCATTCCAAGGCAATCAATTATTTTCAAGATTTCAATTTGTAATTTTTCTTCATTCAGACATAGGTATAATCATTTATATATATATATATAGAAACACTTCTCATTTATAAAAATTTATTTTAAAAAGATTCACACTTCAAAAATTTCTGAGAATTTAAAATATTAATTTTTAAAAAGTGAGTTTCGGAAAGGAAATGCAAAACCTCTAAATTAAGTCATAACTTTAGGCATAATTATTATTCTATTGTCAAAAATTTGAGTATTGCAGGAAAATAGTAATTAGCCATATGGGTCAAAATTATAAGATATGCTTTATAAGCTTCAGAATTAAATTTAATCAGATTTTTTTTAAATTTATAAAATATATACTAAAAAGAAAAAAAAATTCTTTATTATATCCTGAAGCCTTCATCAATAATTATTCCTTAAATTTGTTGTAGCTTTATAAAAATGTGGTCAGAATATTAATTCAGAAATGACATACTTTGGAAAAAAAATTGACACATTTTTTTCAAAAAATGGAAAAATAAGTTAATGTAAAATACATATAAAAATAAATAAATAATAAAAGTACTTATACTAGTATTAGCAATTTTTTTCTAATATATATTAAAAAAAAAAAATTTTCAAACTTTGTTATAATCATGAGATTATGAAAACAAATAAAAAATAAAGAAAAAACATTCACCGTTAAGGTTTCAAACATTTTTTTTTTTAAAAAATCAAAAGTATAGAATACATGGATGAAAAAATTTTAAGCAAAAATTTGAAATGTTGATGTATATAACATGAATTAATTTAAAAATAATAAATTTTGATTTCAGTATTTTATATGTTATCCATTAAGGCAAATTCTTCTAAAAAAAAACACCACAACAAAATGATGAACATCATTTTTTCCCAACTACTTTACACTATGTAAATAGAGCATCAATTTCTTTAATGAAGACTTTGTTAAATACTTTTAAGCAATTATATATTTGATGGTATTTTTTTCAAATCACCACTTTTATACATCTGCAGTCCTCAGTTTTATATTTACCTGAATTAAAATCTAAATATGGATTTGACAATGATACTTTTAAATGACAACTTTTACTTCTCACATAAAATCATGCAAAACTATATTACACTTTTATAATGTATTATTATGCATACAAACACAAACATACACCAGCACATCACTTTAACTCAAAATACACATAAAAAAGTTTTGGTTTGGTTCTGCAATTTGTTTCTTCATTTTCTTGGTATTAAAAGCTGTATTTTTGGTTTAGCTTTCATATTTTTTTCATCAGATCAAGACTGGGGTCCCAGTAGTTATAGTTTCTATGATTATCAAGGAGAATCTAAATTACAAATGATTTTAGTATTTTTTAATTTTGCTATTAATATCTAAAAAATACTTATTGTTTGTGTTATCTGTGAGTATCTACAAAATTAAAATGTGCAGATTTTAAATAAAAAATCTTAAATTTTTTTAGTAATATAACAATTTATTTGCTAAAAATATCACACACTATCTTAGCATATAATGACTGGTAAATTTTAAAAAGGCAGAAAAACTTACACATACTGGAAATGAAAGTTTGACTATTTCTTCAAAATTAATTTAAATAAGAAAAGCTGTGCAAATAAAATATTATTATATAGTTTTTAAGGCTTGTCCATTTCTTTTTCTAACTTTTTTATTGTTATTGCCATCATTTGTCACTTATTATTATTCTGTTCTAACATAAATATCATTTGTTCCAATATTCTTGGTCATTGTAATGTCATTCACATTAGCAAAGAACAATGTTTAAAAAAATCTATAATTACTTCCCTTCTATGATGATAATCATACATGTACTATGTCTGAAAGTCTTTCCTGCTCCATTGTATTAAAAAGGTCATCTATTTGGTATGACCCTTTATCTCTCTTTCTTGATGATCATTTTTTAAGAATTATTTTTATTCTTTACTTTATCCAATCAAGTTTTTTGCATAATCCTCTTTTAAAGAATCTATTAGTCTTACTTTAATCATATTCTATACTTATCCTTCATATAATAATAAATTCTAATAGTCTTAAATATTCTGTTGAGTGCAGAACTTATAATTCAAGCTACAAACTAGCTCCTCAATTGGTAAATTGTGGAATCAGATATGACAGATAAATGTGGGTATCTGACAAAAGAGCATCACTTACTAACTTGAAAGTTATAATGTTGAATCATCATAAACTAGGCAAGTTTTCTGATGTTTTCATTTTTTCTAACTTTGTGTTTTAGATTCCATTCTTGCACTCTTTTTTAACTTGATGTCTTTGATCATATTAATTGGAATAGAATACAGTTGTCATAAGTTTCCCATAATATTTGTCATCTTTCTCATTTACTATATACTCAAATTACAATAATGAAAACATATTTGCATACTTTAATAGCATAGAGCAACTTTTATTTTAATATTTTTTACACAAGAATGTATGAACAAGTAAAGTATGCAAAAGTCTTAGCATTGCAAAAATAGGATGAAAACAGATATGTTTCATTGGAAGTCCTTATAATCCCAATGCAGTAAAATCAACAATGAGTAACTTGAAAATGAAAAATTATCTATTTCAGCAGTCTAACTTAAAAACAACTTTGACATTCAAAAAACTGAAAGAATTTAATTAATGTAATCCATAATAGCATTTTGAAAAAAAATTGGCAATTGAGCTATATTTTTATAAAAAGTAAAAACTACTAATTTCAATAATAACAGTGATAACAGAATAGAAAATATTGATGATAATGTGTAAACTCTACATAATATTGATTCTTCAAGATTTAAACATAGAACTGCATTTTTAATTAATGAAACTATCAAAGTTTAAGTTGAGGCAGCAGATAAATGAAATTATATAGGTAAATGTATATAAGTTTCTTCTTGGGAAGGAAGATCATTGAGTGAAAAAAGACTACATCTTGTTAAATTTAACATAAGCTCCAAATGATTATCATCTATTTTTAAAATTTCACAGTCATCAATGACAAAATAATGATATTAAAATTTATTTTGCACTTTCTGAACAAGTGGAACTAATATTGGAGCATAATACTTGCTATAATGAGTAAATGGAAAAAGTTTTATTCCAAATAGTATCAATACCAATAAGAAAAATATTTTTTCTTCTTCAAGATTTTAATTTAGATCTTGACAGAAACAATAAAGTATAGACTAAAGTTATGGGAAATCATGGTATTATTACTGCAAATTTCAGTAAATATTTTTGTTATTAAAAAGAACATTTGGACCAAAATAACAGAAAACTTTTTAAAAGAATCATTCTAAAAATTGGATGCACCCACACTCAAAATAATAGCATCTTATTAATTATATTATAATTATAAATTAAAACATAAATAACATCAATATCACAGGAACTTATATAGGTTCACATTGTAAAATAGTTTAATATGCTCCACATTTGAAACATTATAGAAAATTTGATATTCATTCGTTAAAAATAACTGCTACTTGTATTAAATTTCAATAATTGTAAAACAGTAAAGCTGTCAATTTGGTTTTTCAAGATAGCTGTATTATTGAGACATAAAATTTTCTTAAATGATATTTTGTGAATACAATTAAAACTGATTTTGAATTTATTTAAAGGACAAAAATCTAAAGAATTCTAAGACAATGATAACTATAATTAGTACCTTGATTTAAAAAAAAAACATAGTCTGCATGGGTGAATAATAAAATGACAATATAGACCTTTAAAGGTGAAAATCAATAATTGAAAATACTTAAAAACGATTGATGGATAAACACTACACAAGAGTTAATTCATAATCATTACTTTATAATTTTTTTAGTCAAAAATACAAAAATTCATATGATTACATTTAATGATATACACATAGTGGATATTTTGGTTCTTAAGCTATTAAGAACTTACAAAAGACTACTTTAGAAAAAGTGATTAATGAAATATAAATAAGAAAATAAAAAAGAAATCATGAATAATGTAAATTTAAAATGAAGCCACACCTTATCTATCTCTATAATGTATAGAAACTAAGAGATATACACTTTAATAATGATTAATTTAGGTAGACAATATCATGTATAAGTGAAAAAGAATAAAAAAAACTTTATAAATAAAACTAATATTATTGTAATCAATTGGGAGGATGGTTGATAAAAATTTACAAAATGCAAAAAGAAAATCAATAGTATAAAATGCGTGTGTGTATATCGATAATATATGTATAATACTAATGAGAAAATAATAGCTCCTAAACCTTAGAGTTAATAAAAATATCATGGTTAATAATTTTATTAGAGAAGATTTTAAGAGGATTATTTATCTGTTGCATGCTATATAATTAATTTTGGTGCAAAATTGATAAATTTTAAATTATTTTCCTTTTAATCAGGTTTGATAGATTGAAAATAAAAATATTTTATAAGTTTTGAAGTCACACTAAAAACATTTAAGTACCAGTAAAATTCATAATACCTACATTTATGTAATTAAAATTAGAATCGAAAATAATTATAATTGAAATGCAATATGAAAATTAAACTATGTATAAAACTTCCAATATAAGAAGCTTGTGAAAAACAAGGCAAAAACATCTTAAAATGTTTTCTAATTAAGAAAGAAAAATACCTGGTTACATTTGAAAGCAGGTTTGCATGACCCATGATATCATGCAAACAAGTTGTAATGTAAGCAGATGTTCCTTGAATAGAAAGTTAGAAAATTAATTTATTTTTATTCTATATTGATATTTCTTAACATAGAAATTTATTAGACAGAATATCCCCTAAAATCATGTTCAGCATCAGCAGAATTGCTAATTGAAGAAAAACCCAGATTTACCTAAAAAAATGTTTAAAAAAAAACTCATCATTAGTTTTATTGATGAACAGAACCACTGTAGCAATGATAAATAAAAATTAGTTATATTTATTCTTTATGAACATTGTCCCATTTTATAATATTTTTACCATGAATTATTGATCAAAACAATTTATTTGGGCTCAAAGTCTGCCAATCTGAAATGCATTTCTTGAAGGAGAAAAAGACATTCAGCTAAAAAAAAAAACCTTATTGAAAACATGAAAATGCCTGTCACCTGTTATTTACTGTAACAATGAATCCTGATCTTTAAAATTATGAAAATGCACTTAAGCTGACAAATTTAAAATGTTTTATCAAAACCTGACACCAGATTTGTAATGGAATAAACATGCAATCAAAAAAAGCTAAATTGAATGATGGATATCCATGAAAAAAATGCTCTCAATATTGTATTGTTTACTTTTTATATATTATATTTGCAAGATAAAACTTTAAAAATACATTAGATAAGTTTTATATTTATTTCAATAAAGAAAAACCTAAAATATACATTGTAATAGCATATAATATTTTTATTTTTTGTTGATAAACAAAGTATTCAATTATAAAAATACTTTTACAATTGTTTTTTTATATACTTTTTTCTTCTAAACCACCATGTGATGTAAAAACTTTTCTATGAATATTTTTTTATTTAAGAATAAAACAATAGTACCTTGACCTATGTTTCTTGATTCAGACTTTGTATTTCTAAATACAAGTCATCATCATCAACCATTATCAATCCATTGCAGGAGAAAGGTCTCACAAAGTTCAATCAATCTTCTCTGATCTTTACCTTCTCTTCTCCATATCACCCCTGCACACTTTCTTATTTTATCCATCGATCTCACATGTCTTTTTATGGATCTTTTACAATCTCTTAAAATCCAGTTTAAGATTTCAATAGTCCATCTATTATCACCTCTTCTAGCAATGTGTCCAGCTCAACCCCATTTCAGTCTTTTAATTTTTTCAATGAGGTCAGTAACACCTGTTTGTCCTCTTACCCATATATTGTTTTTGATCTCTTCTTATTACACCCAACATGGATCTCTCCATACTTTTAAGCCAATAAACATGATCACCATTTCTTATGCTTTCTTATACCTGTTATTAAAACAGGCAAAACACTATACATATTGTCACTCAGTACAAGCCAGAGTAATCAATGGACATCAAAAGGCTTATGCCTTAAATCCCCATCTAGTGCTCTCAGATCCAAGGATCCTCACTGACGAAGGTTAGAGATATTGGAAAAGTAGGCAATAGATGGGAATTTTATGCACAAGCCTTCTGGTATCAATTGATTACTCTGTCTTGCACTGAGTGGCAATACATATAAAGAGTTTTGCCTGTTTAATCCCTCCATACTTCTTTGAGTCATCTGAAGTCTCTGTATTGCTCTTCTATTAAGTATTCAAGAACTATGGTAAAGAACTAAGGTAAAGAACTGGTAAAACATATTTATTAAAAACCTTCGTTTTCAAACACATAGGCATATTTCCTTTTACTAACAAGTTATTTCTACCAAAAACACTCCAACCAAGTTTAATTCTATGATTAATTTCATCCATTATGTTTCCATCTGTATTAATAATCTGACCAAGGTATTTGTAGCTGTTAACTTCTAACTCATCATAATCAATCTTTATTTTCATATTTTGAGAAAATTCATTTAACATTACTTTAGACTTTTTAACATTTATCTTTAGTCCAAATTTCCTACTTTCATCTGATAACTCCTGCAACATTTCCTGCAGTTCTAAAGCATTATTTGCAAAAACAACTACATCATCTGCAAAATCTAAACGACTTAAGTAATCTCCATTTACTTTCACTCCTTTAGCTTCCCATTTTAATCCAAAAAATACTTCTTGCAACACTGCTGTAAAAAGTTGTGGATATGGAGTCACCCTGTCTTACAACCTTCCACAATGATGACTTTCCTAATATCATTATGTAATCTAATTGTTGTTGTTCTATTTTTATAAATATTCTTTAAAATATAACAATATCCTGGATCTATCACCTTAAAGATTCAATGCTTTAATCACTGAAGAAATGTTTAAAGAATCAAATGCCTTTTCATAATCTACAAATCCAAAGCATAATGGCAATTCCTGTTTATTTGTCCTTTCTATAACTTTTCTCCATACCTGGATATGATCCACTGTACTAAAACCAATTTTAAATCCAGCTTGTTCTCTTGGTTGGCAGAAATCTAATGTTCTCTGTAGATGAGTTGTAATTATCTTGGTAAAAAGTTTGTATAAAACTGATAAAAGGCTGATATGTATGTAATTTCTAATATCTTCTTTATCACCTTTTTTAAATATTAATATTAATACTGCATTCTTCCAATCATTTGGTACATCTTTATCATTTAGACATTTGGTATATCACTTTGCTATAAAAAAATTCTATTTCTTCACCTGCTTCTTTTAATATATCAATTATAATTCCATCATTACTGGAGCCTTTCCTTTCTTCATCAATTTAGTTGCATGTTTCACTTCTTCATTTAAAGTTCTGAGCAATTCAGAAGATATAACAGATATAGGAGGAACTAGTTCTTTATCACTATATAATTCTTGATAAGTTTTCTACCCATTTCATGATGTCATCTCTCTTTTTAGTAATAATTCTATCTTTTTTTCTTATTGCAGATATGTTTCTTACAAATACCAAAATGTTGTTTTACACTTTTGAGACTTTTATTCTCTTCTACAGCTTTTCCTTGCTAGTTCACAATTATACTTTCATATATCATTTTCAATTCTTTTCCGCACCATTTTACAAAATTTGAGATATTCAATATTTTTTAATGCATCATTTTTGTATATCTTCAATATTCCTTCTTTTCATAAATTCTCTAGTCTCAGTAGAAATTTTATTGGTCAATTGCTGCTTTTTTCTACCAGCTATTTTTGTTGTAGTTTCTAAAAGTGTATCAGTTATTTAGTCAAAATATAATCCAATTCTGCTATACCTTCATTTGGATGCTTTTGCTTTTAACATTTTTCTCAAAAAAAGAATTCATAATATAGTTTTCCTTTTTCTGCAAACTCCACAAGTCTATGTCCTCTCTCATTTCTATTATCATAACCAAAATTACTTACAGCACTTTCATCTTTCATTTGTTTACCAATTCTAGCATTAAAATCTCCCATAACAATTTTAAAATATTGTTTACTCTGATCAAAAGCTTTTTGTATATCCATATAAAAATCTACTACTACTTCATCAATATGAGAACTTGTTGGGGCATAAAACTGAATTATCTGCATTTGGTATCTGCTATGAAGTTGTATAATTAACCTTACCACTATTGAAATATTCTAGCATTGGTATGTATTAATATGCTATATGTATAAATGGTGCAATAACAATTTGTTTAAAAATTTAAATTATTTCTTTATTAAAATTATCAACAAAGATATATGTGCAGATTCTGCAGAAAGGAGTTTGCTATTAATAGCAAGGAGATCCTTTGAATCCTCTCTGAGACTTTAAAAGAACCAAGCAAGGCAAATTCCTAATCTTGGCTCCATATGTTTTGATTGATGCAGCTGATTAGTATTATATGACTCATATAGTATATGAACATAAATGTTTGCTCACCAATATGCATCAGCCAGTATAGTGAGTTTCTTGGCTTTTATTGTTGAATTTAATCTCAAGAAACACCATAGTCTTTATTCTCAGTTGCTTGATAGCTCTTAACTGAAAAATCAGTTGAATTTTCTTGAAATCACAGTGCATAAATATGTTAATGATGATTTTTTTTAAAATAGATATTTACAATCATGACACACAATACTAAAATATGGACTTTATTCTCAGGAGGCTGTAAAGTCACCAGCCAAGACAGCAATTAGTGCCTTGAGCTGGGGAGTGTTTTAATATTATTGTGTTCTATTACATTACTTCATTATTATTACATTTTTGTTACCAATTAAAATGATTTCTGGTGCTGGTCTTTTTAATTCTTTATTCTTGTCTATGCATCCTTCTGGACTCATACATTTGTCCCATCTGTAACATTGTATGACTATCATATGCCTGAACTTCAGCTCTCTAAACTATTATGATAATAAAAAATAAGAGTAAAAATGTTAAATTAAAGTGATATCAGCTATTGTGAGAGACTGAAGTATGGCAAACTCTGAGACAAGGGCCATCTGTAAAATAAAGATATAAAGTGATTTACTATGTATGTCTTTGGTGGACTAGGAAAATAGTTTGTTATGTGATAAGCAATTGCAATACGGCATTCAAAGTCAATGTGGCGATTCTCACTATTAAATTAGAATAGTAACAACATTAATGCTTATATAATTTGGTGGATCAATGTGCTTCTAAATAATCATTGTTGTTACATAATGTCCAACCTGAGAATATGTAAATATATTATGACTTCAATCAATACATAAATTAAAACATCATTTGTGTGATCCTGATTAAACAACAATTGCCTGAAAAATGAAGATTGATGAAGATCACAAGCAAAAGTACTGAATAGTTATTAATAAATGAACAGAATAAAATACTATTGTAATAACTTGGACAATAAGATGAAAAAAAAAGAAAGATTCAAACTAAAGCATTCTAAAAAATAACAATCCAAAATCGAGTTACAGAAAAAAAAAACATCCAGCATTTTAAAAAAAGTAAAAAATAATATATAACCTTGATTCAGAATAGCCGATTAGAAAAAATAACATAAACTAAAGTGTAGCTGAAACAAAAATCAGAGAAAGACCAGGTACAAAACTAAAAAAAAAATTAAAACAAAAAAATAACAAACACAGGAGATAAAAATAAAAAAGAATGCCTAATTTTAAAATGTATCCATTATTTATAAAACAAATCATGCAGTAAATATCTCAAGATATAAACAAATTCTGAAGAAAATGAATAAATAATGAAGAAAACACAAGAAACAAAACAGATGTCCAAACATTATTCAAAAAATTTTGGGCTAAACAAGAAAAGAAAATATGCTTGAAACAAACAAAAAAATAAATAAATTGTTTCAAGATAGAGAACAAATTCTGAAAAAAATGAATAATAATGATGATGATGAAATAATAAAAATTGAAAAACATATTTGGCATATAATAAAATATTATAAGCAATACCTATGACAGTTAAGACAAGAAATGTTGCAGAAAATAAAATAGGAAGGTCCCAAAAAACCTAGAAAACTGAAAAAAATAGATTAAGAAATTAAAGATGAAATATAAAAAGAAGATTGTATAAAAAATAGAGGATTCGAAAAATCAAAAAAAAAATCTGACTAGGTAAATATTGCAAAAGAAAACATTAAA
The DNA here is from genome assembly GCA_028023455.1 of Epiperipatus broadwayi. Taxonomy (NCBI): domain Eukaryota; kingdom Metazoa; phylum Onychophora; class Udeonychophora; order Euonychophora; family Peripatidae; genus Epiperipatus; species Epiperipatus broadwayi. The sequence goes on from JAQFVV010006374.1 coordinate 1,957,951, forward strand.
TAAAATAGAGGAATTGATCAAGAATGATTAAAATATCTTAAGAGAACTTAGTAGCCATCAAGGAAATAGCAGGAAAAGTCAAAGTCTAAAAAAACACACTCATAAAAAAAGAAAAGAGAAAAGTAAGAATCAATGAGAGATTTGGGGAAAAAATCAGAAGGAAGATGGAGAAACAGATAATGATTAAAACTCCTATTAATGATAGTATGATGCCAAAGAAAGAAAAATCATGTCTATTGAACACAAAGCAAGCTCAAAAAGTAATTAAATGAAAATCATAATATTTAGAGGAACAAAGGTGAAATGATACCTAAATTTCTTAAAAAAATATTCTGCATTGAATTCATTGGAAAAAAATAAAGTTGATCATTTCCTATAATCATTTACATGGAGCATCCCAAATAATGTAAAATTGCTTTCACAAAAATATTCAGACTATAAGGAAAAAATATATGAATAGAGAACTATCAATAAAAAATCCTGTACTAGATAATAAAAGGAAGAGTAGAATGAGAGTTAAGGAAATATATACTGTAACAGTCAAATTTGTATGTTCAACTAACAAGATCTAGAATCTGAGCAAAAGTACCTTGAATCCAATCATGCCCAAGATACACAGGTCTGGAACGCTCATGAACCCTGCCCTGTTTGCCCATATTTCAGACCTATCAACTTATGAGCAACAATTCCGATGATAACTGATTCATTTCATCCTTCATGGCCAGAAGCACAGCGGAGAAACAAGAAGACTCTAATTGAACATTGACACTACAGAAAAACCACAGATACAATCGTGTTTACATAACCTACATGTATGGAGAGACCCAAGGCCTATCCTATCATATAATATATATATAATCATGAGATCTTACAGGCTAGCAATATTTGTTTTATAAAATAAATAAAAGAAAATCTATGGATTAATTATTACAATATCAATACTAATAAAAGGCAATGATTCCAAACAATTGATTGAGCTTAAAATATAATTTAATAATAATAATCATACAATAATTACAATTCACAATAATGTACTGATTCCCTATGGCTTGTGATGAGCCTCATACTGCATTCTATTTTATTGAGTATATTATTATTTTACACTTTGGCATGGGTATATACGAATTGTTTTCAAATACCTTAGTTTTGATGCGGTTAACTTTTATGCCAATAAAGATGTATCTATAAGGGAGGTAGACAATAATCTTAACACTGTTATATAATGATACACATAAGTAGACAATAGTATTAACACTGTTATATAAAGGTACACACAAGGTGGACAATATTATTAGCGGTTATATAAAGGTAACCACAGGTAGACAATAGTATTAGTGCTGCTATATACAGATACACATAACATCATATGACCAGCCTTTAATATTTATTAATGCCAACACTTGATCGTTTTTAAACATCAAGTATATTTTATTTTATTAATTACTGACTGAATTATATTTTAGCTTCATTATATTTTACTAAGAGCCAAATAATTCATAATGTTTTACATATATAGAAGAAATAATAATACATGTGGGAAGCATTTATTATAAATATAGGTATGATAAGGTCGACGAGCAATATATGAAAGAAAAAGAAATATGAATTAGAAAGAGGAAATGAGTTTAGTTATGATCGTAACACTATATCTTATAGATATTCATAGGTTTTATACTTAAATAGAAAATGATAATAATGATACCAACATAATAGCAATCCATAATTTTGATACATCTTTATATAAAAAATATAATAATGATAAACTGATTTTATTTCCATGTCTATAGTGGAATCAGCTTCTTTAAAGAGAAACCTGGATGGAGATGCTATGGGCTGGCTGTCCCAGGATCATCCCATGCAGAGCTACCACTACACAGGTCAACAGTCCCAGGGTCAGCTTGTACCCTTGTTTTTGGAGCTATATGCGAAAAGATGGGAGGCTCAGATTTCTGATGCACCCACATGATAAAGCAAGATTTTAAAATATGAATAATAAAGCATATGCTGGCAATGTCTATACTAATAGTCACTATCAACATTATTAAATTACAACCTATAATATCCCAAAATATCATGTGTAATAGCATGACCTACTTATTGAATGGCATTAAAGTTTTAATTTAAATAATCTAAAATATAAATTAAATTAGCTAAGACCGCCTTTTAATATTTATTAATACATGTAAGTCCCACACACATTAAATAAAGCTATAATACTATAATCAGAAGTGTGCTTCAACATATTTAAAATGACATAATTAAAAATTTACTTAAAATAAACGGGTGGTGGTCATCAAAATCAAACGAAGGTAATAAATTGTAATTAAATAATTAATGAACCTCCATTTTTAGACATTTAAATAGCGCTAATAATTTATAGTAATGGTAATATAAATATTTACATGAAAGAATGGATTCTACTTCCACCCTGTCACTGGCATATACTTAGGATATATATTCAAAACATATCGCCAACATGGCAAGTATCTGCAATTAAAATATCATTAATTGGTTAGCACATCCCTTTAATAATGGGTAGCTAAGCTAAAATTAGGGTACTCATGAGGTTGGAGTTATTATTGGCATACTAACTTTAATTTAAGATAATACACAAAATATACATATAATATTAAATGATAAAAATAATTACCACACCAAAGTAAAAAAAAAAATCATATTAGACCATGAGGGCATAATAAAGAATTATTTTGTGAGTTTATAGAGAGTCAGAAATGAAATTAACAAACTAATACAATATTATGAGCGGTTCTAAGTAATGATAAGCCCAATTTTAGATTACATTACATTTAAAAGAAGTTTTAGATTAATAGAAAGGCCTTAAAAAGCCTTTGATGGTGGCATTGCACTATTACCTTCTACTCTTGTTGAATTCCCAGTTGATTGATGGGTCCTCAACACTCCAATGTGGTTCATCTTGGGGCCTAACTGTATTTCACTTTCTTCTCTGTAGGTCAGGTAGCGTTGCTCTATGATTCATTCTTTAAGCATAATGCAATAGTTCATTGGTTTATAAACATAGGGTGGCATCCTTGTGAGAGAGGGTTCTAGTCTGAGAAATAATGAATTAAGAGAAAGAAGCATTCATCAAGAAATTGATCCTTAATGAACAAGAAATGTTTTATTAATTACCATATGTTGAATGTGTGAGAAATATCTGTATTATATATTGATCAATTCTCATTAAATAAACTATCAATATATCTCCAGACAATTTTTATTATGATTAATAAAGACTAGTAAAATATTTGAAAAAAGTCAGTGGACACTTTTGTGGAATATATATATGAGGCTTATCCCTTGTATAAATAATGTATAGGAATCAAACAATATGTATTTTATACAAGCAGTAAGAATCTATTTCAATATCTAATATAGCAAGTCAATTAAAAATAGTAAGAATTAATCAATAAGATTAATATTATTTATAACCCAAAGAAGGAATCGTTGTACTAAAATTTATGGTCGCTATCTTCAAATTAATAGATATAAAATGGTAAAATTATAGTCATAAAACGTCAAAGTTATTAAAACAAATTATATAAAAATAAGTGTGTGAAAATATCAAAGATGTACATATTTTAGCAATGGGAGCAATAACTTCAAAAACCTCAATGTCACTAAATATCATATATAATATTTTTATGAAAGGGAGGGGGATAATTAAAGAGTTGATTATTTATCTATTGTGTACTATATGATTAATTATCCTCTTAGATTTAAAAATAATATTTGCAGTATTTTATTCGATGAGTAATGCTGGTTTGGAAAACAAAATATTTTGCAATTTTGTGAAATCGGCGTTGAATAGATTTAAATACCAATAAAATAATAAGACATTTATAAGAATTAAAATTGGAATTGGAAAATAATCATATTTGAAAATAATATGAAATATATAAGTGAATTTTGCAATTTGATATAAAACAACATAAAACGAATCATTTCTAGCGTTTCAATAAAAGGTTTATGAAAAACAAGATTTAATAAATAATCATATTTATATAATACTTTAAAATATTTTGTAAATAAGAAAGGAAAGTTCTTTATTATATTTTGAAATAACTGAAGCATGATTTATGCTAGAAATTTTAATTTACGTTCATCTTACAATGAGTCTGCAAAACCCTATAAAAAAAATTTAAGTTTGTGATAGATAGTTGAAATGTGAGAACTTGACACCTGTGAGTTAGAAGTTAAAAATTCAATGATAAATATAAGCTGGAAGTTGATTCAGTGATGGGAGGCAATAATGCATACATAAGTAATTGTAACATTTTGGGGCTTTCCAGAACTGCTATAGCCAACTACATGTGGTTAAAAGATTAATAAAATGGCAACAATAATAATTAAAAAATTCAATAAAAAGGAAAAAAGTATATAATAATTTTATTATTAATAATAATACAATCACTCATAAATGAATATGGCAATTTCCACTCCCAAAAAGAATCCATTTTTGTGAAACTATACAAATGAATTTGTGCACCAAAAATACATCTACATATGGATCAAGGTGGTCTATTTTTCTGATAATTTTATATTTTACAATATTGTTTTTTTAATTTCCTCAGCAGAAAACTATTTTTCCTGGAATACTTCAATAGCATGTTTAATTATATTATTCTAATATCTGTCATATCTTTCCAACAGAAACAATTGACACTGAATTTCAGTAGAATGTCTTTGTGATAATCCTTATAACACAGATAGGGTAACCTTTCCTATAAAATCCATTCTCAACTTCATCATAAAACACCCCTTTAGGAAGTGTTCCATTCTTCATTCATTTTACATTGTTGAATCCAACAAAAATGTGATTTTATAATAGACTAAAAAAAAAGCATATCTGATAAAGCATACTGTATTCCAGCCTTTGGGAGATCCTTTATTTTATCTCTTTCTTTTAAAATCAACTAGGAACTAATTAATTGTAAAACCAAAGGTAGTAAAAAAAAACTTTGTTAATCCACCTATTCTGAATGATCAGTCATCAAATATATATATATAAAGAATTTGCTTTTTACTTCATCTCCAATCTCATTATTACTTAAGACATGACAGTTCTTCATTAAACCTTAAACTTGATAAGAATAAATGTTATTTCATCAAAATGTTGGAAATTAAAACAAAATAATACACATAAGTCAAATAATACTTTATTTTCATCATATCACTGTGAAAATATTATATATATATATATATATATATATATATAGAGAGAGAGAGAGAGAGAGAGAGAGGAGGCAATAAATAATTCTAAATGATATAGTTGAAAAATCGAATAAATCTGTTTCTTGTAGTTATATTAATAAACTTTTAATCTTAATTATATGATTGCTTGTACTAAATTAAACAGTCAAATATGTAAACCACTTGCATATTATTTCCTTCTAAGCTCAATCATATTAAGAACTATAATAGACATGTACAAATTACTTCATTAAATAGTGATATAAACAAAATTTTATGAAATATTTATCTCACATCTATGGATATTGCTATATTGTTTAATTTTATTATGAAATAACTATTATAAATATCATCTCTAAATTTATAATTCAAACATTTAAAAATTATATTACCAATGTACAGTATTTATTTCATCTTATGTTTTTTTAAATATATGTATTTAAATACATTATATATAATAAATATTTTTTCTTTGAAATATTCAATCTTCAGCTTCATCATCTTTATATTTCTAGTTTAAGATTATGTTTATAGAATATTAAATTCAAAATTTGAAAAAAAATTATATTGATTTTAAATAAAATTTTAATTTAAAGAAATTTCACAATATATTAAATGCTTAGTAGTAATAATCTCCATTTCTGATTTGTTTTACAAAATTTCAATTAGTAAATTTCACTATATTTCTTAAGGAAGGTAAATAACTACTCATAACAAAAAAAAAAAAGTCACGTGTTAAGTAATAAAAGGACCATCAATAAATAATTTAATGTACTTTCGCAAGATAACAATAATAATAAAAAGCTGCTAATATTAAAACAAAGTCGTTGTTCATTTGAATATCACATGGGGACGATATTTTAAATTTTTGAGAATGTCCTTTATTATTAAAAATAAAGTGACAGTTTGCAATTCAAAATATTTTAAAACTGTTAGTAGTGACTTTTGCAATTTGTGTTATAAATATTTAATAGTTAGGTCACTAAAGAATAAGTGCATTAAAAAGGTTCTTATCATCACAATAACATAAAAATAAACTTTAAGATTATTCTATCTTCTATCAGTAAAGAGTAAGTTCCAGATTACTAGTAATCTATTTTCAAAGATTTTGGATAGTATTAATTTACCAGCATTTTAAATAGGAAATCATTATGATCCAAAATTTCCTAATCAAAAAAAAAAAAAAAATCTGATTTTTGACAACATAAAAAACTTAACAAAATCATTAAAGCAACGGGCTTATTATGAAATCATTTTCAATAGATATTTTTTAAAGAAAAAATATGATTCTGCTAAAAAAAGTGTTTATTTCCAATAAGATAAAAAAAAACTAAGAATGTTAAAATTACAATATTATCTTCTAAGCGTTGTTAGCCGAGAGGTCATCGTAGCCGCCTTGCAAGCAAGTAGTTGGTTGCAGACGGTTGTGGGTTCGCATCCCGGCCGATGCTATGACATATGAAAAAAAAAATTATGTTAACATTAGTGATATAATGTTTGAGTTATTATCAACATTCACATATAAACTCTAGCCATTGAATGGCAAATTTGAATTTAATTATAACAAAAATAATACATAAACTTCACATATGGAAATGGATTTTAATTTTCTGATAAAAGCTGAAAAGAAAGACGATTGGTGAATCTGAAGTCAATAAAAATGATTTAAATAAAGAAGTTGATATGGCTAAGGAAGAAATTAAGTGAAAATCAATAAGTAATAAAGTTAATGCTTAATTAACTGCAGCCTATGATAAAATAATTTCAATAAACTTGTATGTTCTCCATTCTTAAATCTAATGAATTCCTAGTATGATGGCAGGGCATTCCAACATCAATTCTACCTGATAAGTTATTTTCTTATGCTTCTATAGTGAAGACCAATTAAAAGCAGAAAATAAGAATCAAACACTGAATGGTAATAACATTTACTATGAGTTTTATATCTATAAAGATCATACATGTGTCTATGAGATTACAATTAAATTGCTCCACAATCAAATGTGAAGAAAAAATTATCAAAATCAACTAATGCAAGGTATACAACTGATTATATACTATGTATAAAAATACTTAACTCACTTTTCATATTGATTGCATTTGAAAAACAAGTAATCTTGTTATTTTTATTGCTATAGACCTGTGTGGTTGTCTTAATGATTGTTCAATGTGTGAGGTTTTTGGTAAAAAATCTATTTTTTTTCTTTAAAAAATCAGTCTAAGCACTAAGTTAATAACAAAAAGAAAGGACAAACACCAAATATCAGAAAATCAAACATTAACCCCATCATTTTAAAAGAAATCAGATGAAAATAAAAATCTAAACAGAACATAAATGTAAAATAAAAGATCTTTTTAAGGAGTTAGTAAAGTAAATAAAAATGTAAAAGATGAATTAAGTTATCATATTTAATTCATTTCATCCTGCTAATAGTTTCAAGTGACTCATTGTTTTATAACAAACTGCATTTTCTCTGAGACTATTTAATCTTTAAATCAAAGCTAAAGTTCATATTCCAAATATCAAATCCATCATTAGAATAGTATTAATTTTTAATTTATCATATCTATGGTGAGTGTTATTTCTAATAATAATGAAGTATCAATAGATGAGTGATGCTTTATAATTATTTATTTAAACTAATTTTTGATTTGAAATTATCTGCCTACATTGAATCTAAAACTTTTGTGTGGGTTGTTGAAAATAGAATGTGTTATAATACTGCTGAATGGGTGTCACCAAAACAGAATTGCTATCTAATCATCATTCATCAAAAATAAATTTGATGATAGTCTTTAAAATATCCATTCGTGCAATGAAAGCCACAATGTTTCTTTTTTTATTAAACGTAACATGATAGTAAGTTACCTTCATATTTTTCATAAAATATCGTTTCACAAATTTTGAGCACAATAAAAAAAGATTTAAAACTGCAAAGTCTGCCATTTCAAGTTCATATTTTTTTTTTTACATTTCACTCTATTAATCAATATGTTGAACTATTTCCATCAAGTACCAACAAATATTGAATGTCTAAAAAATTTTAAACTTTATTTTAACTTTTCAAATACAAACAACTGTTAGTATTAACACACAAATACACAACATACGTCTAGTTGATACACAATGTTTCAAGTGATCTCTGCTTTTCTTCAGGTACAGCTGAGCTGAACAGTGAGAATACTAGCATAGGAGTCAAACTCACACTTTTATTCTTAAATATCAAATTTTAAGACAATATCCTAGCCAACTGAGCTATTCTGTCAAAGGCAACAACAGTATGTATTTTATACTTATCTATGACTGTTGGTTCAAATCGTCCTGATTCCTCCACTTTATTTATATATATATATTACTTTTTTATAAGATGAAACCTAATTAGAGGCTTCCAGATAATATGTATTGCCACACAGGGTTGAAAATAGCCTACCATATAATCACTTTTTAAAGTCTTCTTTGTCAATTCCTTTAAATCTTTATATTGCTTATGAAATCCACATTCAAATTATTTATTCTTACAAACAAAAAATAGCACATGTATTTTAATCAAGTTACTAATAAACAGAATCATTGTCAGAAAAACAGTCAAAATGTTTCTTCTTAGAGTACTCAAGAAAAACTTACTTCCATAAACATTTTTTTAAAAAAAATACACAACTCATACATCAAAATTAAAAATTGAAATTGGAAATTTTACTATTTAATAGTGTTTAAAACTTATTTGAGTGAATATTTACTTCTAAATATCTATATATAAAATTTCTTACCAATATTTTTGGAATAGAATCTATTTTTAATGCAATTATTTTGGTGCATACTAATCTATATGTCCAATAATAAATAGTTGTAAGAGCTTACGCAATGTTAACTTTTTTTACATTATTATTCTAATTATAAACTATAAGATGCCATTGTTTGGAGCATGATGCATCCAAGTTATTTTACAGCAATTTTTCTGTCCTAAACAAAGTGTTTGTGATAATCATTCTGTGAGTTGTAAAAAAATTCAATAACAAAAGACTACTTGAGTTCAAAGTACCAATACTGTTATTTCTAATAACTTTGGGCACAAATCTAATGTTCCACTTACCACATGCATTAATTTTAAGTCTCCAAGAGAAAAATTTTGACTTTATAATGGCATGCAATATAATACTACTATCCAGTAAAAATAAAATCTTTCTCTGATGTCTCCTATAATTAATAATGAAATATAAATACTAATAAAGTGGGTAAAATTGCGATTTGTGCAACCCAAATTTTAATAGTTATTAGAATTTCATTGACATATCTAAAAATTTCAAGAAAAGAAAATACATTAGACTTCACAACAAATCTATTATCATACAGTCTCTTCACATTTGGTGATCAATAATTTTTTAAAAAAACTTGTAGCTATCAACTTGTTCAATTAAATTACTTTGCCTCAGGAAGATAACTTTTGCAAAGGATAATTGTAAATATTCTTAAATTTTCATAACTACTCATCATAATCATGTTTGCCCAGCGGCAATATCTTTATTACACGATAGAATAATACTATCCAGCAAAAAAAGTGTACACATTTCATGTCATCACTATTATCATTTTCAACCATTATCAATCTACTGCAGGATGAAGGTATCTCGAAGTTAAATCCATTTTTATCCAATCTCTCTTTTCCACATCACTCCTGCACATTTCCTTTTTTTATACCTTCATTGTTGGAATCCTGTTTAAGATTTTAACTGTCCATATATTACTATCTCTGCTAACAATATGTCCAGCCAAACTCCACTTCAGACTCTTAATTCTTTCAACAATGTCATTTAACATCTTTTGTTCTCTTATACATGTATTTCTTTTTTGATCTTTTCTTGTTATTTATAACATGCATCTCTCCATACTTGTTTAAGTGGTCTGAAGTCTCTGATTTGCTCTTTTATTAAGTGCCCAAATCTCAGATCCATAATTAAGAACTGATAAAACACATTTATTAAAACTTTCCTTTTAATATTAAGTAATTTCTACCAAAACACTCCAACTAAGTTTAATTCTGTGATTAATTTCATCCATTATGTTTCCAGCTGTAATAATAAATTGACCATGGTATTTGTAATTGTTAATTTCTTCTAACTCTATCTTTATTTTCATCTTTTGAAAAAATTGATTGAACATTATTTTAGTCTTTTTAACATTTACCTTTGTCCTTCTTTCTTACTTTCATCTGATAACTTTTCCAAGATTTCCTGTCACTCTGAAGCATTATTTTCAAAAACAATTACATCATCTGCAAAATATACATGACTTAAATAATCTCCATTTACTTTTATTTTTTTAGTTTCCAATTTTAATCCACAAAATAGTTCTGGCAGCACTGCTGAAAAACATTTAGAAGATATGGAATCTCTATCATACACCATTCTCAATGTTAATCTTCCTAGTAGCATTATTACTTATAATACACTTTAAACATACATAGGTGAAGTTACTAAAAATTTTTGCAAATAACAGTGTCTAGCTTAGCACTTTCAGGGTATAGTTACTCCATATTTATAGCCATTATTATGTATAAATGTAATGAATGCAAATTTATGCAATTCATTATCCTTCCATTATTTGATATTGTAGAGCAGGCATCCCTTCGATTGATGGCATTTGTATTGTTCGCAATGAAATTCGCTTCTTTTATTTTTCTTTTGGTGTCATTTCTTTTTTTTTTCAAACAATTTTGGTGCTAGAAGGTTCAAATTTATGATTAAATGTTTTTTTGTGTTCTGCAAATATTGAATTGCCTTCATTTTTGTTTACCACTCTATTGTAAAAAATATAATTGTTGTGCTACTCTATTGTTTACTGTGGCCTGAGTTTCACCATATCTGTTGTAGCATTTTTATAAATATTCTGCAGAATATGACAATAACCTGGGTCAATACACTGATAATCCAATACTTTAATCACTGAAGAAATGCTTATAGAAACAAATACCTTTTTATAATCTACAAATACAAAGCACAATTTCAACTCATATTTATTGGTCCTTTCTATAACTTCTCTTAATACTTGGATGTGATCCACTGTACCAAAATAACTTTTAAATCTATCTTGTTCTGAAAGTTCTCTGTAGATGAGTTGTAATTATCTTGGTAAAATATTTGTATAAATGAGAGGTCTGTAATTTCTAATATCTTCTTTATCACTTTTTTAAATATTAATATTAATATATCATTCTTCCAATCGTCTGATACATTTTTGTCATTTAGACATTTGGTATATAACTTTGCAAAATATCAATTATAATTCTATCATTACATGGAGTTTTTCCCTTCTTCATAAATTCAATTGCATGTCTCACTTCTTCATTTAAAATCGGAGCAATTCAGAAGATATAATAGTTGTAGAAAGTACTTAATCTTTATTATTATATAATTCTTAATAGTACTCTACTATATATTTTATGAGTCATCTCTCTTTTTAGTAATAGTTTCATTTTTTTTCTTATTGCAGAAATAAGTTTCTTACCAATACAAAAATATTGTTTTATATTTCTTTCCTACTTCACCATTATATACTTTCTTAAATCATTATCAAGGCACTAGAAAAGAGTTTGCTGTTAACAGAAAAGAAACCTTAGATTCCTCTTGGATGCCTTAAAGAAACTGAACAGGAAAAATTTCTAATGTCCACTCCATAAGTTCTTGTATTGAGCCTGTTATTACTATGTTATTATTCATGTAGTACATGAACATGGATGGGCTGCTCACCAATATGCATTAGCCAGCATGGAGAGTTTATTGGCTTTTTATTTCTGACTTTAAGAACAGTTTCCTGATAAGGCAAAGTGTAAAAAGAATTTTTTTCTATTAGACGATTACAATCATGACAGAGAAAAATAAATCATGGCCATTATTCCCAGGAGACTGTAAAGTCACCAGCCAAGACAGCAGTTAGTGACTGGAGGCAGAGGGTGCTAAGAATCCCCTGCTTGCAGATTCAGGCTACAATTTGATGATGACTTTTTATTTAGGTACTTACAACTGCAGATCAAATTCAAGTAAAGGGATATTGCAAGAATTGGAAGTAGAACTGTCTCATATTAAATGGGACATTATTGGGTTTTGTAAAGTTAAAAGAAATAGTGAAGAGACAATGGATTTGAAAAGTGGGCATGTACTCTACTACAAAGGTACAAATATTGAAAGTATAAATGGAATAAAATTCATTATAAATAAAAAGTGGAAGAACATTGTGGAGATTGATAGTGTATCGGACAAAGTGACAAGATTACTTATTCAAATTAAAAGCAGATACCAAATGCAGATAATTCAGGTTCTCATAGTGCTGAAGTAGTAGAAAAGTTTTATACAAATGTACAAAAATCTTTTGATCACAGTAAACAATATTTTAAAATTGTCATGGGAGATTTTAATGCTATAATTATTTGGTTGTGGTAATAGAAATGAAAAAGGACATAGACTTGTGGAGTTTGCAGAAAAAAAAAAAAAATTTATATTATGAATTCATATTTTGAAAAAAGTGTTAAAAGGATATGGACATGAAAACATCCAATGAAAGTACAGCAGAATTGAGTTATATCATTACTAAGAGAAAATACATATTTCATGATTGTAATGTTCTTAATAAATTCAACATAGAAAGTGATCATCGATTAGTAAAACGTAAGATTCATCTTAATGCAAAATTAAAAAGGCAAAAATTATTAAGAAAAACAATATTTACAGTTAATATTGCTAATATTCAGAAATATTCTAATGAATTTAAATTAGAACTTGCAAATCGTTTTCAAGTATTAGTAGATTTTGAATTATGTTTCAGATTTGAATGAAATTAATAAAAAAAAAAAACTAATACACTTTTAAAAACTGCAACAAAGATAGCTGGTAGGAAAAAGCAGCAATTAACCAATAAAATTTCTCCTGAGAATAAAGAATTTATGAAGAAATTAAGAAATATAAAAATGATCCATTAAGAAGGATTGAATATCTCAAATCTTGTAAAATGGTGCAAAACAGAGTAGATAATGATATAAGAAAGTATAAATGTGAACTAATAATGAAAGCTGTAGAAGAGGAGTGTAAGATGACATTTTAGTATTGGTATGAAACATATTTGCAATAAGAAGAAAAGATGAAACTATTACAAAAAAGAGAGATGACATCATGAAATGGGTAGAAGAGTTCTATCAAGAATTATATGGTAATAAAAAAACAAGTGCCTCAAGCATCTATTATATCTTCTTAATTGCCCAGGATTTTAAATAAAGAAGTGAGACATACAATTAAATTTATGAAGAAGGGAAAAACTCCAGGTAATAATGGAATTATAATTGATATATTAAAAGAAGTGGGTGAAGAAAAAGAAAAAAAATGGCAAAGTTATATACCAAATGTCTAACCAAATGATAAAGATGTACCAGATGATTGGAAGAATGCAGTATTAATATTAATATTTTAAAAAAGTGATAAAGAAAATACGAGAAATTACAGACCTATCTGTCTTTTATCAATTTGATACAAAATTTTTACCAAGATAATAACAACTCTTCTGCAGAGAACACTGGATTTCAATTAACCAAAAGAACAAGATGGATTTACAAGTGGTTTTAATACAGTAGATCATATCCACGTATTGAAAGAAGTTATAGAAAGAACCAATAAATATGAGTTGTCATTATGCTTTGAAGTTGTAGATTATGAAAAGGCATTTGATTCTATAAGATTTTCTTCAGTGATTAAAGCATTTGGATCATCAAGGTATAGACCCAAGATATTGTCATATTCTGAAGAATATTTATAAAAATTCAACAGCAACAATTAGATTACATAATGATAGTAGCAACATTAACATTGAGAAGAATCTAAGACAGAGTTACTCCATATCATATCACCAAAACTTTTTACAGCAGTGCTGCAATAAGTATTTTATGGATTAAAATGGGAAACTAAAAGAGTAAAGGTAAATGGAGATTATTTAAGTCATTTAGATTTTCCAGATGATGTAGTTTTTGTTAAATAATGCTTAAGAGCTTCAGAAAATGTTGCAAGAGTTATCAGATGAAAGTAAAAAAGTAGGACTAAAGATAAATGTTAAAAAGACTAAATTGGAGAAATAACAATATTAAAAAGAAATATGCCTACATGTTTGAAATAAGTTTTTAATAAATGTGTTTTACCAGTTCTTACTTATGGATCTGAAACTTGAACACTTAATAGAAAAACAATACAAAAACTGCAGACCACTCTAGAAGTATGAAAAGATGCATGTCAAGAGTAACAAGAAGAGATCAAAAATGCAATATATGGGTAAGGTTTTACTGGCTTCATTCAAAGAATTAAAAGGCTAAAGTTAGTTGGGCTGGACATATTGATAGAAGAGATAATAATAGATGGACAATTGAAATCTTAAACTGGATTCCAAGAGATTATAGATCTAGAAAGCGACCACATGTGAGTTGGATAGATAAAATAAGAAAGTGTGCACTGGTGATGTGGAGAAGAGAGGCTAGAAATTATAGATGTATTGAACTTGGAGAGATCTTCATCCTGCAGTGGATTGATAATGGTTGATGATGATAATGATGATCATTATAAACTCTTTTTTTTGCATCATTTTACAAAATTTGAGATATCCAATCCTTCTAAAATGCATCATTTTTATATTCCTTCTTTTCTTCATAAATTCTCTAGCATTAGTAGAAATTTTACTGGTCAATTGCTGCTTTTTTGTACCAGCTATCTTTGTTGTAGTTTTTTTAAATGTGTCAATTATTTTTCTATTGATTTCATTCAAATCTAAATCATGTTCAAAATCTGTTACCATTTGAAAATGAGTTGTGAGTTCTGATTTAAATTCATTAGAATGTTTCTGAAGATTAGAAATATCAGCTGTGAATATTGCTTTTATTAATAATTTTTGTCTAGTTTTGCAACAACATGTATCTTACATCTCACTAATTGATGATCACTTCCTGTGTTGAATTTATTAAGAACATTACAATCTTAAAATATGTATTTGTTGTTAGTCAAAATGTAATCCAATTCTGCTATATTTCATTTGGATACTTCCATGTCTATTTCCATTTAATATTTTTCTCAAAAAAAGAATTCATAAGTACATTCTATACCTATACTTAAATTAAAGTTACAATGTTTAGCTTTAATTAATATTGTTATTTTTCTTTAACAATACTAATTTCACAATATTATAAACTTCTTTTCTATAGGCTTAATAGCCTAACAAGACTGTATCATTGTCTCTAGCAAATAGAATTTTTTAAATAAAAATGCTTAAATATAAATCATTGCCTTATAGACATGATTACCCAAATCCAGTCCCAAAACAAAATCCTGTTGACTGCACTGTCTTGTGTAAAAATCATAACTAAGAATTCCAATATACAAAATCTCTCTGTCTTTGCTTTTTTAGGACTGAAAGATTAGAGAATAGAAATATGATTGTTCAAATTTGCAGTAACAATTAATGCCAGGAGATGACTAAGTGCATCAATTATCATGACAGTGCCCTATTATACTAACTTAAATGATTGGAAGCAATATAGTAAAAATAACAGAGAAAGGAGACAGAAAAAAACTGTTTATAGCATAAACATTAGATCTTCTTTAATGAATCAAAATTTTATTAAATATAGCACTAAATGTACTTTTTGTAGGCACTGTTTATTGATTATTTGTAGTTAGTTGTATCAAAAGATAATTTTCCAACACTATTATTTATGAAACCTGTTGGTAATCTAATATAGTTCAGATAGATGATTAAAAAAAATAAACATTTATTTATAAATTTTCAATCAAACCAAAACAATGTATAAAGAAAAGAGGAAATATGCTTTAATTATGTCTTATTTTAATTAATACAAACCAAATATTTGCTATTCTGAAAAAAAAAAAGTCAATAATATATTTCTAAATTGGTAAAAAAAAACTAGAGTACAAAAGTTCCAAAACTATAATAGTTTCTTAGTACTGGAATAAAAAATATTTCATCAATAAGAGCAAAAGAAGGCATTATTACTAAAAAAAAGTGGGATGAAATCCTAAAATATGTAAAATTCTCTAATGATTATAAAGAAATAAAGAATAGAAAATTAAAACCATTTCTACACTTACATTTTCTGAATTTCTAAATATTTTAAATAAAAAAGTGAGGCATGAAATTAAAACTAAGGAGACTGTGAAACTTTCTGAAAAGGTGGAATTATTATTGATATTTTAAAAGAAACTGGTGAACAAAAAAAAAAAAATCATTGGACTCAATCCAATCAAAAGAGCAAGATCTTAAAAGTTGTTATAGCATAGTTGATTACATACCAATATTAAAATAAGTTATCAAAAGAACCATAAGTTGCAATTTGCATTAAATTTGCAAATTATGAAATAACATTTAACTGTAAGAATTTTCAATGATGAAAAACTTATTAAATTTTAATGAATATTTACCAAAATAAAACAGCAGTGATTAGATTCTATGAATACACTAATAATTTAAACATTAACAGGGATGTTCTATGGGATAATTCCATGTCTGCAAAATCTTTTAAGGAAGTTTTGCAGGAAATATTTTGTAGATTAAAGTGGAAAGCTACGGAAATAAATAAATATAATTATTAAGACTTCTAGATGTTGCAGATGATGTGATTATTTTGCCAAATAATGCTTCAGAGCTTCAATAAATATTATGAGCTATCAGAGAAAAGCAAAAAAATAAGATAAATTCTAAAAGAAATCAAGTAATATTTTCCAAAAAAGAATAATAAAAAATAGATAATAAAAAATTAAAAAAATTTAATAACTACAAATACCTTGATCAGATTATTAATACTGATAATTAATCATAGAGTTAAATTTGCATGAAGTGCTTTTGTTAAAAATAATATGACTGTATTTTTTAAAAAAGGTTATTAATAAATATATTTTGATATTTTTATGTGGATCTGATGTAAGGAAATTTAATAAGAAAGCAATGTAAATAATTCAGAATACACAATTAAGTTTAATAACATTATATTGTAAATAATAAGATGAGACTGACAGTGAACCTCTTAAGCAAGAACACAAACTAATATAATTATCATTATTAAAAGATTAAGAAATTGGCTGTTAATAAAAGTGAAAACAATAAGTGAATTTTAAACTTTTTTTTAACTTAGATTCCATGGCAGTATAAAAGATCTAGAAAAAGTGTATGTAAAGAATTTAAGGACAAGAATATGAAGTTGAGTAGAAGTAATGTCAAGGATAATTATGGATTACAGAAAATGAATATTTTGGAGAAATTTTGATAGTATAGCAGACGGATAATAGTTTAAAGTGAGAAATTTTTCTTTAATTTCTTTATCCACAATTCAACATTAATTATTCAAAAACCTCAGGTCAATTTCAAATTTTATTCCTAAAAGCAGTGTATATGCTTTCTAGCTTATATCTAGCCTATTGGTAAAGCATTTAGATCTACGCAGCTTCACTAGAAATTTACATACGAGTAATTCATTATGTGTTCTAAATCCATATTTTTATTATCAAAATTAAAGATTTTCTTTTGCTGAGTGCCATGAACATAATTTAAAGTATTGTAGATGTTCCTTGTTTGAAGCCACCCATAAACTTCATATGGTGATGTCCATGTGTAAAACCTATATTTTGACTTTAAAAAATACATTGCCAATAAAAAGATCATCAAATTCATAATCATTCATATCATTTTCCTGTTTCATTTCTAATCCCAATTTCATAATCACTAATAGCTTTTCCTTCTTTCCATTTCCAATTTTGATATTCCAAATACCAGTTTATTTTGGATCAATTAAAATGCCACTTTCATAATAATGTTTGTTGTATTTTCTTAATTACTAATTTGTTTTAACTTTGAGTTGTCTTTGAGTTTTTTGTAAACTGGAAAAGTTTTTTTCTTCCTGACATAAGTAATGTATTTTGAAAATTTAACTGAAAAAATCAATTTTTCTGCCACTGTAAAAAAAATATACATGTGATATTTCAAAAGTACTATTGTCTTTGCTCCTGGAAATTGTCTTGACTTAATCTGTTTTTTTTTTATTAGAGCATACAATTTTCTTAGCTGTCTTTCATCTTCAATATTTTTCATATCACTTACTATTTACCTTTTCACTAAATGAATCCAATAAAAAAAAAATTAACAAAATAAACTTCAAATATATAAATTATGCTTATATTTGAAAAATATTAAATAAAGAATTTTTATTTTAAAAGTTATATAAAATTTATTAATTACCATTTTTATAATATTTTATATATTATATAGACTTTCATTATATAAAAAAAAAATCAAACATTTAATCGATTTAAACACTTGTTGTAACCTATAAATCAATAAACTTAATAGATAATGAAGTAATAAGAAAATCTATACTAATTAAAAAAACATTAAAAGCATTTTTAAAAACTTAATTTATAATCCATCATCTTTTTCCAATAGAACTTATAAATTTGGCAAGTGTATGTATTGCACTTGTAAATGATTCAATACTACCATTAGGTTCTTTCCAAATCCAATTTTTAAGAAAATTTCTTTTTATACCTATAATTACTTATGCAATATTCATTAGTATATCTATACATAAACATACACACGCTCATCAAAGTGCAAACTACTAAATTATATATTTTTTATATTCTTCTTTCACAGGTGTTTAAATTATATACAATTTCAAAAATAAAAATTCGCTTGTCTGAACTTCATCTATTTTATAAGAAATATGCCCAAAAGGGGTGGCAAATAAGCATTTACTAATTGTTTTGATGAATATAAGGAAGAAAAAAACTTGAAGTATATGTATATAGAAATTATTACTGACAAATTAAAAAAAAAAAAGACATTAATTTTTGCTTCTTTAAGAATTTGTCCTCTAGATTTACTTGTTTTCAACTTCATGAAATTTAAATTTTGTAGGAAGTATCATTTTAAATGACCCTGTTTGATTTTTTTTTTTTTTTCAATTTAAGTTAGAATGTAATTATTAAAAATTAAATATCAAGTAAATCAAAAAAATATATAAATAAATTTGAATATAGTTTTGCTTTAGGAAAAATAATGAACTATTTATTACTATTTTTAAAATTTAAATACAATATTTATTATATATAACAACATTCATTTATCTATCCATCCATGTATATATGACTTTCTGATAAACATCATCATACTGTATATTTTTTTGTCAAATTAAAAGTGAAATAAAAAAAGATTGCATATTCTTTTTCAAATTTAATATTTCTATTTGCATCTCCTTTGACATAAAAATAATTGTTAGATGATGTGATAAACTGGTTAATAATGGAATACCAAAAAATTACACATCAACAAATATATAATAAAAGCAGAAGTTTAAAGTCACTCATTTTTACCTATCAGAATTTTTGCTTCTGATATATAATACTATATTATATTTGGAAAAAGCTAGCAAAAAAGAAAATAGATTTTATATAACTCTTGCTCTCAGCAGATATAAATGTAATATTATTTAAACTTTAATATAATGGGTTTTTTTAATATTCACAACATATACTAGGAAATCTTTTTAAAAAACAATATCCATATATATATAATGTAAATCAAATAATATATACATGCTTTGAATGTTTTTCACACTTAAAACCTAATTTTTCATAATATTTGTATGTAAATAAGCATTTATTTTATAGCGCATTTGGGTTGGAAAGAATAAGTGGATTCATTTTATTCTTTCATAAATACTATACCTTGTGTTTGGGAATGAAAGTATTCATATATTATTAACACTCGTAAAGCGCATGCACAATAGCTTGAAAAGGCTGATCTTTAATGTATTATAATATTTGTACTAATAAGCTTTAAATTATTTACTATAAATTGCAATGTATTTTCAGCAATAACATGATTAGCACTGAAATAAGTATGTCTTAATTTTGTAATTTAAATCTTTCATAATCTATAATTTTGAGGCATACACAATACTCTTTTAATTATATATATATATAACATTATGATAAATAAATGTTATTAGTAGATATTCTATAATTTCATTTTTTTATTTTATATTCATTATCTATGTAATAATTGATAAAGTTTTTGATAATGAAATGGTTCAAATTAAGGTAGCAAGCTAATGTATGTTATGCAAAGTTTATAAACTAGCATTGTAAGCATTAAAAATTTATATAGTTCATTTTTATAAACGAACTTCAAATATAAATATTGTTTATAAATAAAGTGAATCATTGATATTCAAATATATCATATAGTTTCTTTTTTCTTTTCTTTTTTACTTTAATTCAAATTAACACTTTATATTATATTAATCTTATATGTAATAAATTCAAAACAAATACTTCAATCATGAAATACATGACACAATAAATCAGAAAAACAATACTGTAATCAGAGAAGAGATTTATTTTAATAGCAAAATTTGACTCCCAAATATTTTTGTTTAGTAATCTATAATTATTGTTTATACAGGAATATATCATGATAGGAGATCAAAATAAAAGGGGGAAATGTGTCAAGATATAAATACATTTAAAAATTGTTAAAATATAATGGATTACCTTCTTAAAAAGCACTGCTGCATTAGTAGCTCCAATGAAAAATGTCACATCAAATATATACATATATATTGACACAACATCTGTATATGTAAAAAGATTATAAATTTACTTTAAAAAGTTTCTATTAAAATGTATTTTTATTAACTGATTATTTTAAGCCTCAATTTTTTTTTTGCAAAACTGTGATTTACTTAAACTTATGGATTAGATAAATATTTTTTTCAAAATCATGTAACTAATTATTGTGTGAAACAAAAAAAAAAATTGCAGAGATTTTGTTAACTATTTTGATTCTTTATATAAAAAGAAAACTAATGGCTCAGAATTTAATTTATATTTACTGTGAAGACCAGAAATAAAGAATAAAGTTGAAGATTAAACATTGTTAACTAAAGTAGTGCATAGTTATGGTAAATAAGCCATTGATTCTAAATATAAAAATTGTGTGAATTATAACTTTATGTGGACAAATTAACCCCAAATGAAAAAAATCAAGCTAGAAATCATGAAAAATTATAAAAAAAAAAAAATTTTCTGAAACAATAATCATTTTTCACTTAATAGAATTAATTCTTCAAAATAAAAGAAAAGCTGATAACTTTTCCCTTCCATAAACTTAAGTAGAATAGATATGAGAGCAATTATCTTTAAAGTATAGAATGAATAAATATAGGCACTTTTCCAACTATTTAAAAAAAATCTTTGTTTCTTTAAAAATAGCTTATAAAATCTGATCATTTTAGCAACAGTTCAAAACATGAATTTTCAAAATACTAACTTTGATGACAGAATTTCTGTATTGTCACATTTGAGGAAAAAATTGCCAAAATTCAAAAAATAGGACAGGTCTTTAAAAAATCAAAAGAATTTTAATTATCAGAATGTAAGCTATATTTAAATAATATCATCATCAATTTTAACCATTATTGATCCACTGCAGGATGAAGGTCTCTCCAAGTTCAATCCATCTTCTCCGATCTCTAGCCGCTCTCCTCCACATCACTCCAGCACATTTCCTTATTTCATTTATCCATCTAATATGTGGTCTTTTTCTAGGTCTTAAGTAATATATAATTAATTATATAAATAGTATACATATCCATTTTTTTTTAAAAGGAATATGAAAATCTCTACCATCTTGATAAAATATGGACATTACAACTGCTTATATTATCAAGAAACAAAAATTAGTAACTACAAATAGAAATTTAAAAAAGTAGTTTGTTGAAGGTAATTTTGTCAAACATTTCTATAACTTGATAAACTTACATTTGTAATATAATTTCATATGATATGTATAAGATGATATTTAAATTTTTGTGAATAAACAGATAATTGCGAAAATGAATATCCTATAATTTGGTGTAGTCAGAAAATAACAATCTCAAAATGGCCCCATTGTCACTTCTGATGCTTGAACTTTTTACAAATTCCCAAGCAAGAAACCATTTTATTTTTTTTATTTGATTAAGAGCCTTAAAATAAAATAGGTATATTATAAAAATGAACATTTCAAGTAATCTTTTCTGTGTATTAAGGTGAATCTTGGGCAAATAGATCTACAAGCATTGCTCAGCATACATACTTACACAACAAAGCAAAACAAAATAATGAATACAAATCGATTTTCTTCACTATGGAGAATACTTTCAGTCCCACTAACGTGAGGACAATTTATGCTGAAAGAAACGATAGAAAAAAAAAATTATAAGAAGATTTGGGCAATTGCAAAGGATTCAAATGTAATCAACAGGGTTTATGTGTTCCATTGTCAAAAAAATGAAACATTTAAATGCCACATTTACATAATAAATTATGTCCATATATAGGCATAATTTTTTATTTCTAAATTAATACAGCACTATGACTGTGGCAATGGTCTGCCGAAAGCAAGCTTAGTGAATTATAAAAATCTTGAATTTCAACTTTTACCTTTTCATAATATTTGATTACAATGGGTTTATAAAAATTAAACTGGAATTTAGAATTAGAAAAAAAAATCTAATAACTTACATTATGCAAATGAGATTATAATGATTGCAAAAATAAAGATAAATAGGAAGACTTTAATAATACAGAGAAGCATGTAAATTATTTCCCATTGGTGATTGGCAATCTTAATCTTGATTAGGCCAGTTAACATGGAAATGTACATTATGCCATATTAAAACATTAATGCTCAAATAATATTTGATCTCATTAGTTAATTATTTATATGATTGCAACTTTGAGATGTACAGATCCAGCTTTTCATTGTGTTTCTTAACAATAATAATAAATAATTTCATAAAGTAATGGACTGGGGGTTTTTTTTTTGCTTTTGTAAAAAAAAATTCAATTATTTATTTTTATTTAGATATAAAAAAGATTAAAATGTCTTCCATCTATATAAGTTTAACATAGTAATGAAGCTGTAGGAGTTGTTGGAAGTTATGTTTTTCTTAAATACAGAATTGAAAATAATTACAATGAAAGATAGAACTAATAAAGACAAAATGTAAAAGATAGAGATATGATGAAGTATGCATAAATTTGGAACAAATAAATAAATTTAGATGGTAGTACTTGAGACGATTATTCAAAATATCTTGGATAGCTAAAAGAATCAATAAATTAATAACTAGAAAAAATTGATTTCCATATCCATATTCAATTTTTGGCTACTTGCTTATAAAAACTTCTAAAACAATAAAAAATGCCTTTATTCAATATTCATTACATATAAACTAAATCACTATTTCTTTAGCTATAAAAATCATCTCTCTAACTTCTTTATATAATCTATATTTTTCTAAGTCGAGCTTATGTTTTTCTCATCTTTAAAAGAAGTATACAATTGTTAAGAATATTTTAGAGTCTACTTTTGCATATAATTTAGTTTTATAAACTTTATACATTGTTTAAATATAGATTTTAAATAAGCAACTAATGTATGATTATTTAAAAATATTTATTGTATTAAAAAGAATGTGAATAGAAGTTTCTATTTTTTAATAATTTTTGTAATAAAATTGTGATGAATCACACACACATATATATGTAGATAATGCTTACACCAATATGTATATATTATCTTCACACAACCTAAAATTCTCCTTATCAGTTTATGATTTTTTAAAACTTGAAATATTACTCAACAGCTTATGTATTTAAATGAAAGATTAATTGCTTAACATATAACCTTAAATTCTCATAAATGCAAATATTAAATAATTTATCAGACTACTTGGAAAAGCAGTAAAATCAAGTAATTACATCATAATATAAAATAATCTAACTGCAAATGAGTATTTGTATAAACATATATATAGATTCATAAAAAATCAAATCAAATGTTAAAAACTAAAATGCTTTTTTTTTTTTTTTTTTACAAATTTAAGACTTTAATTAATAACAATAAAAAATATTTATAACAAACAAAAAGGTTTATCATATAACCAATTTTATAAATAAATCTATATATGTTAATTTTCCTGCTAGGTAATAACTTAAAATAATCTATACTAGTTCACTATTTAACAATATATCATAAGTTTAATAGATTCTTTGCACCATCAAAATGCATATTTATGCATGTAGTGAACATAAAAATATCAACAATAAAATAAAAATATATTATGTTTAAATCCTTATTGATATGATCCATAAATTATCACACATGTCTTCTTCACATTAATAAGGGACTACTAAAATCTAATTTTTTTTTTTTTTATATATTTTTTAAAAAATATATAATAAATATATATATATACTAAAATCTAATTTTGTTTGCAATAGTACATAATCAATTTTCTTTACTTTTTATAAGATTACATAATTATACATGCAGCAAATTTAAAATTCGATATTGCATATATTTGCATTATTCACAAAAAATGATATATGGCTAATGATATATTATTAAATGAAAACTATATCTTTTGTAATTATAATTATTTATATTTCTAATATTCACTAATTGAATTTGTCAATATTATATATTTCTATAAGCAATTATTTATTTTGATATGTACATTTTATTTCAAAAAATAAACATTAGTGTAAATAAAACTTCTATATTTAATTAAATATTTCTCTTTTTCTTGCATTATCTTTTCTGCTGTGGTTATAATAATTATTAATGTAAATAGAAATAATATTTAAATATTCCCTTACACATTCAGTACAATGCAATAATTTTATTAAATTTTCCAATCCAACAAATAGTTTCAATTGTACAACAGTTTTCCTTAATTATAAGCACCAATATTATAATAATATTATTATAGCCATAGAATTATCATAAACAATTTCATGTATTATATAATTTATACATAAAAAAATATAAAATTTATTTAATTTAAATGTGATTTTTATACTAATTTTATAATTTACATTATTTTACTTATGTCTAAACAGTTCGTTTTACTTATATTTAATATTAAATTTAATCCATAATTAAAAACCTTATATATATCTTCTATTTTTATATTGTAAGAACTTAATTTATATGAAAAGAACTTTAATGACAAAGTAATATTTTTAAAAATAATTTGATAATTATATAAAAATGTATACATTTTTGAGGGCTTAAAAATTATTCAAATTTAAACCTAAACATAATTAAAATCCAGTGTTTTTATGACTAGTTAGTCATAAAATCAATATAAAAATATATTTGAATTAAATAAATTTAATAGTTTTATATCTAATTGATATAATATATATAAAAAATATATATAAATAATTTACAATGAATGTTTGCAGTAATAATACAATAACAATAATATTTAAATGTATTATGCATTTGAAACTCTGAAAAAGAATGTTGCACAGACAAAACTTTGACCTAGATTAGGGAATTTAATAAAGAATTACTGCTATTTATATTGTAATTCCATACATATTAATAATATATAATAATCAACAGCCATCAAACATGCATAATTATAAAATGTATTTACAAATATCAAATGATAATGAGACTTATAGAAAATAAAAATTAGCTAAAAATAATAAAAAAGTTATAGAAGTATATGCAAGCATAGAAAATTAATTTCCTTTAATTAAAATGCAAATGATTAAATATAAGCTAAAAAAATAGCATAAGTGAACACTATTTATTACTAGGAATAATGTGTGCCTAGTTTCCCTAGACAAGGCTTAATTATAAAAAGTTAATTATATTTCTGAGCAATCAATACTTAATTAAAAGTCACAATAAAAACAAAATTTTAGTCTAACTAATCAGTTTCTATTAATCTACCACCCAAAAAATCATATGAATTATAAACCTGATTACAAACAGATTGTTAGTCATAAAATCTATTTCCTACTTCAAAATTTACATTCTGCTAGATTCTTGAACCAAAATTCTACTTAAAGAATAGAAATATAAAAATAGTTTTATACCTAATATTTCAACTTTAGTGTAATTTATATTGCTGTTATTATATTTCAATACAGTTACATTAAAGAGTCAAAAGATGCACAAACTGTCTTTTTAAAATTCTGTCTACAAATGGTTAATGACTGCAGAAAACTTCTATCAAAATTAGGTAAATTGGAAATGAACTGCCATGATAAAATGAATATCAAAATGTTAAGACATTTGGAAAAGATATCATTATATAAACTTTAAATAGACTAAAATTTTATAAAAAGAAATATCTGTTTCAAGAATTCTTATTCTCCAATATAATTTCAGCAACAATAGTTTCTTAAGTATAACTTTATTTTTGCATGATAATTAACTTTAAGGAGAATAAATAAACTTTATTTTAAATATGAACATGTTTTTCTCTAAAACAAAAGGATAGAAAAACTAAAAATTCAAATCCTAGAAAAATATTTAAAATTTCACTTTTTAAAAAAAACCCTGCTTTAACATATACATTTCTATAAATATGTACCAATTTCACTATAAGAATTTTGTTTATCTAAAAATGAACATTTTATTGATATTTGCATATATCATATAAATTATTTTTAGTTTAAATGCAATTTATAAATGTCACTGGTAATTCAATAACTTGTTATCAGCCTCATTATAAGCATCTATGATTACATTTAATTTAATATTGGCTAATTGAAACTACTGACTGATTCTCAACCAGCATCCAAAAGCAGCTTTGGGTAGTGACAATCTTCTTTAACTTAATAAATCTCAATAGAGTGAATAATTTGAAAATTAGAGAAAGAGTAATATGAACAAATTCTTTAAGGTTAAATACATAAATGCATATAATTATATTTTAAAACAAATGTATTCAAAGTTGTATTTGAAAACCATATAGGTATCCATAAACAAACTTGTTTTATCTTATGATTAATTAATCTTAGTTCAATGCTAGTACTCTTACTGATTATTAAGATAGAATGTCATTATAATAGTTTTCAGCAGAGAGTGAATAAGTTTTTAACTAATGAGAACCTAGTGGCTAATATAATATGTTAACTGAATGGAAAATAATACATGTAATCCTACTTTGGAAATTTATTAATTCTCATTTGATAAATAATATAACTTGTTTTATGCTTTTGAAAATATGTTTACAAGTTTGTAATGTGTCACCTGATGCTGCAACTTTAAACCCGGAAAAAAAAATTTTTTTTTTTCTTTTCAGATCTTGGAAAAAACTCCAACAATTGTTTCATATATTCAAAGAAATAAACTGAAGATATTTTCTCCATTATTTATTTCATTTTAGTCAATATACTATAATATTAATCTGTCAATTATTTAATGTAAATATGAGGATTATTACCTATAGAATAGTTGTATGTAAATTAGATAATGAGCTTTTGAAAGCACCATCATCATGATATAATTTGTAAATTCTGGACCATTTGTTTGAACATAATATTAAAATTTCAATAATGCAAATTCAATCTCTAATATTATTTAGAAAAAATTTTAATGTTTCTTTTTTTAATATGTGGTTCAGAAATAGTATTTTTTATGAACAGCCTTCTGCTGCTGTAAATTTTATAAATGAGATGGTTGTATTAATATTTGACTCCCATCTTTTAGAAAATTTGTTGATGAAAACTGCTGAAATAGTGTAATGATTGGCTTTGCTGCAAATACATTTATTCTGAATATTAATTTATTTCAAATTTTGACTGAAATTACTTTATGTATAATCACTATGCATCACATGATCACCATCTAATACTAGCACATAATAGTCTGGGGATATTGGATGAGTAGGCACTAGATAGGGATTTTATGCACAAGCCTTCTGGCATCTATTGATTACTCTGGTTAGCACAGGGTGGCACTACTGTATGGAGAGAGTTTTGCCTTTGTTTATAATCACTATGCTATGAAAATAAATATTTACTGATTTTTACCCTCTTCCAGGAATTTTTGGTTTACTATGACTGATTTATTAATCTTTCATCTTTATAAACAAAAAATGTTTTTAAAAACAAAACATATACAATATTATATGTATTGGATGCAAACTATAAAAAGTTTTTTCACAGATAAAATATTAAAAATTTATAATTATCAATAAATTCTCTCAATAATAGAAGAAAAATGCAAAACTATAAGAACAAATTTTTAAAAAATCATTCATAATATAGGTTTTAAAATATAACTTTATTAAAAAAAGTACAATTTCAAAAAAACTTGAGGCAATAATAATGGCTAGAGTAGCATAAGATCTCCCTTATAAAAATTTCTGCAAAAGAAAATATGCACTCTTCCTTATACTTTGAATGTTTGATGGTATTTAAATGCATCCCAGAAGTTAGTATAGATTTTCACTTTTATTTTTATTTAATTTGAATATTACAAATTTACTTATTTAGACAAAATCCCTTGAACATTTGTTGTACCTTTATAGTTATTCATATACATTAATCTTTCTATGCTTTATTTTTATAAAATCACAGAAGCAAATTGTTTTGTGTGGTTTGATGCAGTGGTAGAAATGCAGACTCTGGTATTTGGATTCCATAAATCACAACCAGATCTGTCTCTTCTGGTATTTGAATTCCTTATGAACTCCTAAACATAAATTTATTTAATTATTTACTTATAAAATGAAATCAATTAAGTAAATGATAATAAATGGACCACTTTATATAGTGAAATGTCAAAAACTCATAATTAGAGACACTATAGAGGGCAAAATAAAAAATTTTTGTTACTGATGATTATCATCTGCAAAAGAAAGGTTGCATATTTAGCATAAACTAAAAAAATCAAAAAGTGAACTAAAATTATGGAAAAAAATATGTCAGATAATTCTAAAATAGTTGACTATTTATTGATAATATTTTTATTGTGATATCTAATTGTATATCAGTAATTTGATATATTTTAGCTAGAAATAGTTTGCTATTAATTGAAAGTAATTATTTATCTTTTCTACATGTGTGTGGTGATGTGTATCAGTGATATGAGATAGTGTAAATAGTTGAAGGGTGCTTGAAAGTTTGTGTTCAAATCCCCTATATTTATTAATTGAAAGAAAACTCTTTGATTTTTCATTGAGGTCTTAAAGGAAGTAATCAAGACAAATTGCTAATGTCCACTCAATACATTCTTATCATTGCATCTGATATTAATATGTGATTATTCATATGGAAAACAAATAAAGAAGAACTGTTTACTAACACCCACCAGCAACATGGTGAATTTATTAGCTTTTTACCTCTGAGTATAAGAACATTAAACTCTTTCATTTTAGTTATCTGATAGTTTTAATTAAAATATCAATTATCATTTTTTGAAAGCAGGATGAAAATGTGTGAGAATAATTTGCATACCTATTTACAATAATGCCAGACCAAATTATATACCCTGGCAAGAAAGAATTGATGGTCAAAAGCAGAAAGTGCTAAAATTCCTCTAAGTGCAGACCTAGCATCCTATTTGATGATGATCTTTTATTAAGATATTTATACCTACAGATCATTTTCAAGTGAATAAAGACTTTATGAATTGAAGGAAAAACTAACTAATATAAAATGGGGATGTTGAAACAGTAAAAAAAAAAAAAAAGCTGAAGATTCAGCTAATTTAAAAATGGACATTTACTTGTTATAAAGACACAAACATTGCAAATACAAATGGAATGATATTATAATAAAAAGTGGAAGAACAATATTGAGGTGAATAATGGTACATCAAACCCTGTGGCAACATTGGTTATTCAAATTAATGAAAAATACTAAATGCAGATAATTCAAATTTATGTCTCAACAAATTCTCATTCTGATGATAAAATAGAGAATTTTACATAGGTATATAAAATATTTTTCATCAGATCAAACAATATTCTAAAATTGCCATGAAAGATTTTAATCATAGAATTTGTAAATGATTGAAAGATAAAAATGCTGGGTATATTTGGTTTGGTAACCAAAAAAAAATGTACAAAGACTTGTAGACTTCACAGAAAAAAAAAAGATATATTATGAATTCCTACTCTGAAAAAAAAAATATAAACAAAAATCGATAAGAAATCATCCAAATAAAAGAATAACAAAATTGGATTATATTTTTCCACTTGTAGAAAATATGGTATTTCAAGATTGTAATCTTAATAGATTCAACACAAGAAATAATCAGTGATTAATGAATGTAAGGAATATGTTAATACAAAACTAGATAAGTGAAAACTATTAAGAATAACACCTTTTATAAATGATGAGTCTCACCTTCAGAAACATTCCAATAAATTTAAATTAGAATTTACAAATCATTTAAACATATAATTTCAATGTTTTTATTTTATTTTATTTTTTTTGTACTGCAACAAGATAATATTTGACGAAAAGCAAGAAAAAAATTTTTTTAATGTCCATTAAATAAAAGTGAATATCTAGTTTTGTAAAACAGTATAAAAAAGACAATAAATATTAACTATGAATTGGCGAGGAAAGCTATAAAACAGAATAAAAGAATTTCAGAAATATAAAACATATTAGT
Source organism: Epiperipatus broadwayi (assembly GCA_028023455.1). NCBI lineage: Eukaryota > Metazoa > Onychophora > Udeonychophora > Euonychophora > Peripatidae > Epiperipatus > Epiperipatus broadwayi. Next base: position 1,988,672 of record JAQFVV010006374.1, read on the forward strand.
AACAGAAAAAAAGTTGTTTCAATAAAAAAAAAAACCAATTATAAAAAAAAGATGACATGATGAAATGTGTGGAAGAGATCTATAAAGAATTGTATAGAAATGAAAAATAAGAAAATAAATCTACAATTACATTCTCTGAATTGCTAAAAAAAATTAAATAAAGAGATGAGACATACAATTAAATCCATAAAGACAAAAAAAGCTTCAGGAAGTGATGAAATTATTATTGATATTTTAAAAGAAGCAGTTGAAGAAATAAAAATATTGTTTATCTGAGGGTTTGTGATATTTTAGTTTTAGTTATATGGGATTATTTTCCAAATTCATTCAACTATTAGTAATAGTACACAGGTAATTCTATAATATGAGATTTTGAGTGGTATTATTTACTTCTCTTCTTCAGGTGTTGCTTGCATGACTAGTGCCAATATTAGCATGAGAATCAAATCAAGGACCTTTAGATTCACAAATACTGAATTTAAATAATGTTCTGACAGAATAATTTAGTTGATTTAAGTGTCACATTAAACTCACAAATTCATTAACATAAAAGTCCCAGGTTCAATTCCCATGATAATACTATTATTAATCATGCCAATAACACCTGAAAAAGAAGAGAATAATATAATTCAAAATGCTGTGTTAAACACTGTCTGAATGCTACTATTAACAGCTGAATGTATTTGAAAAGTTTAAATAAAGCCTGAATTTTTCTAAAAACATTTAACATTAGCTGATGGAATAATCCAACATATAATAATAAAAAAACTGTATTGTCACAATTATATATCAAATGCCTAAATAATAAAGATGTCTACATGATTGAAAGAACACAGTAGTAAAGATGACAAAAATTCTTAGAAGTTTAACTATCACTTTTCTACCAGATCTATACAAAATTTTTATCAAGATGAATAACTTGTTTACAATCAATTTTAAATTTTGACCAACCAAAAGAACAAGCTAGATTTAAAAGTGATTTTAACACAGTTAATAAATCCAAGTATAGAGAAAAGTTATACAAATAACCAATAAATGTGAATTTCCATTATCTTTGCATTTAATTAGAGAGAATTTGAATCCAGACTTTCAAGCTCCCTTTAGTCATCCACTTCATCTTATACAACTAATACACACTACTATATACATGTGAAAAAAATAAATGATCTCCAATATACATATCTCATGATGAATGAACATTTCCCACACACATATATAATTAGTGCGTGGTCTATATTAAGATAGTAAATCTTCAAACTTTAACAGAGAGATAGAAATAATATTAAAAGGAAATATGCCTATGTGCTCATAATGAAATATTTTTAAGGTATGAGTTTTATCAATTCCTTATTTACAGGTCTGAGACTTGGACACTAAACAAAAGAGCAATACAATTAAGCATGGTTAGATGTATGTTAGGAATAACAATATGAGATTGAAAACAAAATAATATGAGTGAGAAAACAAATGCTTTCACTGACATAATTGAAAAAATAAAGATACTGAAATGAACTGAATCTAAACAAATTGCCAAAAGATATAATAATAGATAGATAGCTGAAGTTTTAAAATGGATTCCAAGAGATTTTTGAAGACTTAGAAAGAAACTTCAAATGAGATGAATGAATGACATAAGGAAGTTTACTGCTGTTATAGAAAAAAAGAGGCTGGGATTAAAAAATTAGATTAAATTTGGAGAAATTTTCATCCTACAATAAAATTGATAATGGTTGAAAATAATAATGATGCTGATGATAGTAAAAAACAGCTTCTAGAGATTTATACATTTGACAAGTTATACTAATATAAGAAATAAAATAAAAATTACAGTCATATGTAATAAACTTATTAGTTTTTGCAATTTATTTTAGTAAAAATACCATTTTATTGATGTAAAAGCACCATATTAATAATACTAATTTAATTTACAACAATAATAAAATATTTATTTATAAGTTTTTTTCCATATAGATAATTGCCAAATTACTATTAAATAATGGATTCTTCACTATAGGGCAAAAAAAATAAGTAAAAATCACTTACCTTAAATATTAATTTTTATGAAAACTAGATGATTAGTTTCAAATGTTTATACTAGAACAGATAAGATACTTGGATCATCATCATTAATGAAACTAAAATAATAATAAAAAAGTGAACCATTAGGTCTAAATCAAAATAAAACTAATCTATTTAAAATGTTAATTGCAATCATTTTTATTTTCATTTTCTTTTAGCAGTTCTCTCCACTTCATTTATTCATTATTTCTTGCAAAATTCTTCTTGACTCAAATTAAAATCATTGAATATTGCTTTATGTTTAAATATAGTATATGTTTTCAAAATATGTTAATAATTTTAAATTACTATAAAATATATTAATAATAAAATGGAAAATAAAAGAAATACTGTTAAATACAACTTAGTATACCTATTTTCAAATGATTAGTTTCAACAGATACCTTATCCATAAATTATTCACTTATAAAGTTTAAATAATATATAGACTTAATTAAAAGCCTTTTACAAAAGTAATAAATAAATAAAATTTTAAATATTACTTAAAGCCATTATAACACATATAAATTATTGAAAAGATTAGATATTTAGACAATTAAAAACAACTACTTACAAAACTTAATCACAAATTAAAATATCATCTACAACAAAATGATAAATTACACCACCAACTCATGGTAATTTTATTCTCTCTCTGATGATGTCGATGTGTATCTAGAATCTATATTCTTTCATTCCCTGTTTTACAAATATGGTCCTTTGCTTTTTTTATCTTTTAATTTTATCAGATGAAAACATTTCACACAATGAACTATCATTTCTTTAACATGTCTAATGTGATAATTTTTGTTATAGCATATTAAACATTTAATTTAATTTCTTTGATGATTGATTTATTGTCTAAATTATAAATCATTATTTTCCAGCATAATAATTTAAAAACCCTATTTGTTTTGTTTCATAAAAGAATAATAATAGAAAAAAACAAGTATTTCTCATAATTTTTTCTGCTCACTTTCAATATGTTTACCATATTTTGAAATAAATAATGTTAACCAAAGCTTTTGAATAATCAAGAAGACCAAAATACAACTCTTCCTAATATTTCTTTGTTATTTTCATGACTTATCTCAATTACTTGTATAGTTTCTAAAAGCAGATTGTCCAATTGAATTTTATAATCTAATCTTTTCTTTTTTGAAATTATGAGAATTTTATAATCCATGTAAAGCTATATTCTCATTTGTAAAATTTTCAGCAAAATAAACTAAATAAATTTTTCTACAATTTTTTGATTCCATTTTGTGATCAATTAATTCATAATTGTGTAAACTAATCAAATGAGCAAATAATACCCAGATCATTATTATAGTTCAGTTCAAAGAAAAAGCTTCATTACATCATTGCAAATTAACTTTAGCAGTTTCTTATTAAAATATATATTTAATCTTATTCCAAAAAGAAAAAAAAACAAAGACTAAAAAAAAGAAAAAAATAATAATTTTCAAGATGATCTTTGTGATGATTACACAAACTTATCCATAAAATTAATGAAAGATTAAAAATAATCAATTTAAAATAAAATTGAAATAAGCAATTCTTATAAATAAAAATATTATTTAATTTATCAATTTAATTTAATTTAAATCAATTTAATTGGTAATGAGAATGTGTAAAACGAAACATCATGAAAAGGTTACATTAAGGAATGAAAGCCAGATTGATGTATTAAATATTTTTTATTTATAGTAGGTTGTCTATTTTAATTTTGTTTTAAATTGATTATTTTTAATTTTATATATAAAAGGCACCATTATGAACAAATTTTAACATTAAAATTTGATCATTTAAATTATCTTAGTTTAAAAATAGTATCCAATAATGCTTATCAATTCAACATATTTTTGACTTGGAAGACATCATAATTCCATTTGAAAATTATTTCACCATCTCATTATACTTTATACTCATTAGGTTATTTACAGCAAGATATTCAGTGACATCTGTGTATGCAAATCTCCACTTCATTACAAAATATTTGACATGCAAAATATGTGTCATTGTATAACTGTGTAATATTTAGAGAATCTTACAAATTTATCATAATCATTTAAATATTAATGTATTCAGTAACAACTTTAACATTAACTCTTACATTAACAAAACATTTTATGTACAAAAAAGTTATATTTTCAAATTTATATATAATTATATACACAACTTTTCACTTCTTTTTCTTTTTAAATTATTGCACCATGATAATAAATATATAAATTCAACATTCCTTCTTTTTCTTTTTAAAACTTGTTTTATTCCAAACTATAATTTTATTTCTCTTCCGTACAATGTTTCAACTACATTCTGTAGTCATTATCAAGTTTCCTCCTTCCCTATCTTTAATTATTAAAAAAATATAGGGAAGGAGGAAACTTGATAATGACTACAGAATGTAGTTGAAACGTTGTATGGAAGAGAAATAAAATTATTTTTTAAAGATAGAGAAGGAGGAAACTTGATAATGACTACAGAATGTAGTTGAAATGTTGTATGGAAGAGAAATAAAATTATAGTTTGGAATAAAACAAGTTTTAAAAAGAAAAAGAAGGAATGTTGAATTTATATATTTATTTTCAAATTTATACTATGACAAATTCATTTTAGTGAATACACATTAAATGTACTTTACACAATATTTGATCAATTTATATATTTAATTTTCCAATTTTAAATACAGAATTTTTTTGCTAACATGAGTGGATTTTTTGTCACTGCTGTTTTTCCTTTTTCCCCTTCTTTTCTTTGACCTCCTTTTTGTCCATTGTTTATAGAAATTTCAGTGATTTTTTTTTTAAAATGAACTTTTCACTATTTTCATTATTTTTCAATATATGGTTGGTCTAATAAGTCATAATCAAAAAAATCATCCTATCACAAATATTAATGATGTATTACTTTCTATACTTTTCCATAGAAAATATTGTAAAAGTTCATTATTGATATCCTGGAATAACATTAAAGCTAATCACAACAATTCCATTATATGTAAGATATGATTTTTTTTTGTTTAAAGTATATATCAAGTTCATTCTGGACTTTACTTTTTTTTAATTAACAATCATTTTTCAATCATTATTTATCCAGGATAAGTCTTGTCTTAATGAACTCTATACAGCTCTTTGCTATTATTCTCATATGCAACACATTTGGCTATAATAAGTTTGTTAATGTAATACATTTGCACTAGCATAAGTGAAAATGATCACAAAAAGCACATTTATTTGCAGTATACTTAGATGCAATATGATTTGACCTATAATGCTAAAAACATTCAGTTATCCTAATATCATTATCTAAAACTGTTTCTTAACCTGGGGTGTGCCCAATCCTGAGAGTGCAAGAGAAATTTCTAACTTTTAGATGTGTGATATAAAATTTAAAGCTGTTTTATGCTATATATAATTATAGCATAATGGCATAATAATTTTTACTATAAAATTATATTAAAAATTTATTAAATGAATCGAATCTTGTACAATGTGATAAGAAAGTAAAGAAACTCTATTTTAATAGTAGGCTTATTTTAGAATAAAATATTTAAATAATAACTTAAATACGTCTGTATTCAGAAAAAGTAAGAATAAAAAAATTCTTAATATTCTGAGTATGAATGTTAATGAACCAGTTTGATGCAGAAATGAATGCTAATTTTCTTTAATCTTCCAAGATTAATCAGTGGCTAAAGCCCATACTGGATAGAATCGGTTGATTACATAAGTGTTTTTTTCTTTCAAATTTTGAAAATTTATAATTACTATTTTTTATAGATAATTTCTGATTATTATTTCACTGATTGTAGTAATCCTAACTAATTTGAAAAAACATTACTGGAAAGATGATTATGTTGTTTGTGGATTCACTAATACAATAGAAAAAGATATATGCAATGACCACAATGCATTTTATGTTGCAACATATTTTCAGTCTCCAATCTTAAACCATCAAAGTCATTACAGCATTTTGGCAATCAGCATGTTGGTGAAGTTGCAGGACATAGTCTTAACATCTTGAAGTTTAAGAAGATATGATTTGATACCAATGGTACTATCATAAAATTTGACATGGCAGATCAAAAGCCCTTTTTAGAAAGTTCTTATTACTGTATGCTAAATTGTGAAAATTGTATTGGTTCTGAAGTACATAAGAAAATTCAGAAGATTTTAATTATCAAATGAGGTGAAACGCATTCAAAATCTCAGTGATTTAAAAATGAGTATTCAACTGGCTGAATCAATTAATGTTGATAATTGCAGTCAAATATTGGTATTTGGGTAATATATTAAGGAAAAAGAAATGTTGAAAGAATTTTTATTTTGCAGGCCATTAGAATTGACTACAGAAAGAATTGTTCAATCACATTAAAGACTTTTTTTTTAATATCACATAACAATGAATGTGAAAGGTTCAATTTGCACTGATGGTGACCCTGAAATGTCAGAAAAATATTCTGAATTTTTTCCATATATCAAGATATTGCAAGTTAGAATAATGCATTTCATGTTGCCCTAGCATGCACTTTTATTGAAAGCTTTGCCAGGGAATTTAAAATAATACTTAACTACTGCAGTAAGTGTAGTAAAGTATATCAAAGGACAAGCACATAATCATCATTTCTTTTGTGATTTTTGCAAAGAAATTGATGCTGTTCACTACACTTCTTTATTACACTAAAATATGGTATCTCCCCAAGGGTTATATGCTAAGCAAGATTTCTGAATTGTGTGAGGAAATTATACAGTTATTTACTAACCAAAACTGTGATTTAGTTAAAGCCTTTAAAAAAATGCAATACTTTGACTAGCCTACTTAAATATATTCAGTCACCTAAATTAATTAAACACATCAATGCAAGGATTTGGTATAAAAATAACAACAGCTAGTGAAAAATTATCTATAAACAAACTAAAAATCTGGACACATTGAGTTGAAAATGGGAATTTTGCAAACATTGCTTTGTTTGATTCAATCATTCTGGAAAATGAGAAAATCACAATTATACCTGAAGTTGCAATACATTTACAAGAATTGATTAAATCATTTCATAGATATTTTTCCTTGGGAGATATTACCAAAGTTCAGAGTAGCTACTGGATCCATTTCAATTTGACCTAAATTCAATGGACAGCAATGATTTAATAAAAGACAATCTTGTTGCAACAATTCTGGTGTACACAGTAAGAATCTTATTCACAGCAAGTGAAAGCGGCATTGCAGACATTTCTATCATTTGCCACCACTTAATGTGTAAAATGGAATTTTCAACACTTATCCACAAAAAATCAAAAGCCAGATATTACTTGAATGCAAGTGAGAACTTGCCCATGACCTTTCAAAAAAAGTGCCTCACTTCAAAAGTAATATTATGAATAAGCAACAACAACCTTCCAATTAAAAATTGATATTGTTTTATATTTATATGTAAATGTATGTATGTATTTTTCAATAAACAAATTATCTAGCAATAAAAGGACTTTCCTCTATAAAAAAATCAGAACAGATTTTTCAAGTGGATGCGAGAACATATTTTCAGATTCAGGGGAGTGGGTTATGCAACATTGGTGTATAGCAATGTTTTTAACTGGGTTAATGTCTTGGCACACTAAAATGTATCACAATGATACTTCAGGAATACTGCAAAATCTAGCGATCAGCAACACTACAGCAATTTTTATATGTATTATCAAAAGTAAAAAAAAATCTAATACAGTAAGAGGAATTAAATGAATTAAGAAACAGAGGAAATTTAAAATTAAAATATAAAAAAATGGAATTGATAAATTATGGATTGACATAAAAGAAGAATATCTTCATCATGCAAAAAACGCTTTAATCATTTGTTGCAATTTTCTATTACTTTAAAAAAAAAACAATTAAACTTTTCTCTATTAACAAGTAGTAAAAATAACAAAAGAGAAAGAATAAAATTAATTAAAGAAAGGTGAAAATATTTAATTACAAGTATATTGTCTATACTGAACCCAATGTGATTAGAAGAGATTTGAACTCAGACTTTCAAGCACTCTACAGCTATCCACTCCATCTTATACAACTGAAACACATGACCACATACATGTGAAAAAGATAAATGATCTCCAATATATGTATTTCATGCTAAAACAGCACTCATCAGTTGGTCTAGATCATCATCTCCTACACACACACATATATATATAATCAGCATTTATTTAATATTAAGATAGAAAATCTTCAAACTTTAATGGATATGCTTCAATCTTCTCCATCATCCAACTCTTCAGACATCCACATCATTGAAAATTTGATGATAAAATACTCATAGCCCTTCTTTATGCTAATCTTATTGTCATATTTAGCCTGTATTCTGCCCATCCCTCTTCTATGCATTTCATATTAAGGTTCTATACATGAGGGTCAGAGTATCTTGAAGTTAACATGGGTGTGACAATCATATTGGCATCAACAAAGACATTGAGTGTTCTATCATCAGATTTTCAATAATGTGGATGACTGAAGAATAGGAGGGTAGAGAAGATTTAAGCCTATCCATTAAAGTTTGAAGATTTGCTATCTTAATATAAACTGAGCACCGATTACATATGTGTGTAGATGATTATCTGGACCAACTGATGAGTGCTGGTTCAGCACAAAACATGTATATTGGAGATCATTTATCTTTTTTCACATGTATGTGGTCATGTGTATCAGTTATATAAGATGGAGTGGATAGCTATAAAAAGCTTGAAAGTCTGAGTTTAAAAAAAAGTGAAAATGTTTTTATTATTACATCTAATATTGAAAAAAAAAATTGTCAGTTGCATTTAGACTGAAAGATTGTATTAAATTTATATTTAATTATATGTGTATAGTCATGTGTATCAATTGTATGAGAAGAGTGGATGGCTGAAGGGAGTTTGAAAGACTGTGTTCAAATTCTCTATATTACATCTAGACTACAGGTATATAAAATACACTTGTATTTAAATATTTAATTTTATTGTAAATTATTATTTATCAATTTTGTTACTGAACATACATATAAAATTAAAAATTATTTTGTAATCACTTTATTGAAAGAACTGTATATCATTTTAAATTAATTAATATATATTATAAATTATAATTATATAAAAGGAGAACATATATATTGAAGTAGGAATGCCAAAAAAAATGTCCAACTTTTGAATACAACTATTAAAAAAAAGTTGAAAAATAGCACTATATTAAAGTATAAAATAAGTTACAATATTAAAAACATATAATATATAAAATAAGTTACAATGTTTCAAATATAAAGCAAATAATTCATTAAAAGTAGTTGAGTTGTAAAATGAACATGATAGCTTTTAAAGCTTTAGAAAATTTCAGTTGAATATAAATAATCCTTCCTTCCTACTTTTACTGAGCTTGGGTCTTTTAATGTATATTTTCGAACAATATACACTTTGGAAACTCTTTTTCACATTCTGTCTCTTTACAAAATTGATATATATTTTTTTTGCAAGAAAGCCTTTTGTTGGTAAAAGCAAAGTAGTCATTTAAATGTATGAGACTTTGAATGAAGGGAAAATGCTGATCTTCCAAGTTCTTGACAAAATTAAGATATCTCTGTAATAGTAGTTTAACCTGAAAAATAAATCCAAAATGATTTCTAATTCATTGATTCTAAGTCACAATATATAAAAGAAATAGACAATTTTTTCATAGATATAATTTGCAAAAGAAGTGTATATTTAAATTATTTGACTATTTGCACCATTTTCGTGTCTTCAAATCTTCTACTTAATTCTCATTTTCGGATTTACTTCTATCACACCTACTATTAGTGAGTACTATTTTAATTAAAACTCTTTTTTTCAATGATACTTTCATACACTTTTTGAAGTAAAAATGCTTGAAGCATTGTTTTTGCTTAGTAATATATAAAAACTAATGACTTTTAGAAAGACTATCATAATGGTAAATAGGAATATATCACTTTTAGACAAAAAAAAATTTCTTCATATTTTAAAATGAAATTAACATGGGTAAATTAAATATGAGTAATAGATATATGCATATATTATAAAACAAATGATTCACACAGGTAAACTTCCAAAATATATAAAGAATAATACCAAACTTTCTTACCATGGAAGCTAGTATATCTTCAATGACACAATATATCCAAATATTAAATCTTTCAACAACACATAAGCCTATTTTACAGTAGTAAATCCATTTTTCAAAAAAATATAGAAGCAATTTAAATAGTTTTGATCTAATTAAGATTTATATAAGCATATTAGGATTATCAATGTGCCTAATGCACTATATGGTAAAATAACATGCAAATCTATTGCATGACTTTTTAGGTAATAAAATCTGAAAAATACTCAAGTATAACAGATAATTGTTGTTATCTTTGATCTTGTAACAGGTTAAGTTCAACTATGGAAATAAATTGGTTTGCTTACATGATTTTAGTAAGGAATTTATATTGTTAGAGCATTTCTATAATAATCCACTGATTCCAATATTAAATGATATTGGTCCACTTGAGTTTACTGGTCATGGTGAAATTTGTATTAAACCTCTAATGATGTTCAAATTCTTACAACAGCTTATAATACTTTATAATATTTGGTTAGATCTAAACAGGAAATTACCCAAGGAGTGAATAGTCATTAATAAATGTGGTGATAAGATTATGGAATGTCAGTGCTTGGATCAACAGTTTAAACTTTGGTTTCCATATTAAAAAAAACAGCTGCTGTTGTACTTTGTTTATAAATAAAAAAAACTTCAAATCATGTCCACGAAGGCAGACTTGAATCTGAAATGTTTTATGATTATAAATGGATAGAGATTTTCTTTCAGATAGTTGAAGACAACTATACTTACAAGACAACCAAAATTGTTTAGCAAATATAAATCTAGAAATTTTGGAAAAGCCACTAAAATGATCACTTAATAGCAGGAAAGGCTAGTGAATAATGCCATCTTCATTCCCTTCTGTAAAGGCTGCTTTATCTTTTTATTTAAATATTGATAAAGCTATACTTTTGTTTTACTAATGGGCAGCCAATCATTTAAGTCCATTTAAATCTAGACAAAAAAAAATAGAAAAAAAAATTTAAAAAAAAAAACTGTTTACCATAATCCAATAAACTATACCAAGGACCATAAATACATGTATATATACCACATGCTGGTGATTTAATCTGTTTAAAGAATATACAAAGCTTATATAATATATATTAATCTTTAATTTGATAAAGAATTGAAATTAAGAGCTTACACAGATAACTATTTTTTTGATGTTGCCAGGAAACCATCAATTGCTAATTGATAGTCTGAGGCTAAACAAGTTTTCTCTTTTAACCTATATAATAGTTCTTTTCTCTTGGGTTTACATAGAGTAAAATGGTCTCTTTTAACCTATATAATAGTTCTTTTCTCTTGGGTTTACATAGAGTAAAATGGTCTCTTTTAATGCAACCCCAAGTTGTGATTAAGTATTTAAAATTAGACAGCAATTTTTTATATGTATAAAAATGCAAAAAACTAACATCTTTCTTTACCTCCTGTAAATAATAATTGTTTTTCTCCTAGAGAGTTATATATGTTAAATAAAATATTTCCAAGGATTATTAATTTGATAAAGAATTAAAATTAAAAGATTATATCCATGTAAATAGTTATTTTTTTATGATGTCAGAAAACCATTAATAACTAGAATCTGGTTTTAAATCCTTATAATAACTTGGGTTTTACATAGAAGAGAACTTATTTTATTTCATCTAAATTCAAAACAAAAGAGCTTCTGTATAAGTTAATAGAGAAAACATGTTTAGCTTCAGGATTTTTAATTAGTAATTGATGGTTTCCTGGCAACATCAAAAAGATAAAATTATCTATATTTACATGAATATAGTCTCTTAATTTAAATTCTTCGCCAAATTAAAAATCCATAAAATCATTATTTGTAAAATACTAATGAAGATGTTAGACTTTTATATTCCAACATCAATAAAAAGTAGCTGTCTACATTTAAATTTGATAAAAACTTGGATTTGAAGATAATAGGAACTCATTTTACTACATTTAAACCAAAACAAAAGAATCATTTTGTAGGTTAATAGAAAAAACTTGTTGAGCCTCAAGACTTCCAATAAGTAATTAATGGTTTCCTGGCAACATAAAAAGGGGTAAAAACCACTAAACATCACATGATCACCATCTCTGTTTTCAAGGTTGTATTTTCTTAATGCTTTCTTTTTAGTTTGATTTGTGACAGATTTAATTGTTTTCCCTGGCTGTATGCTTTCAATTTTAATTTTAGTAATAAACCATTATTCTATATTAGAATATAATAAATCTGACTTAATTTGATAGATATTCACAGTTAGAAACAAAATAAATTCTAAAAAATCATATTAAAACTTTGCAAATATTGAAAAATTAAGTTGTAATTAAAATAAAAGGCTGTTTCATCATTCAAAATTTACAAAGAGCAAATTGATTTCAGAAAAACAAATGAAATCTTTTTTTATTGATATTTGTATTTAAAATGTGAACAAATAATATCAATTTCTAATAAATCTATTAAATTATAACACAAAATATTACACTTTAAACTATTTTGTTTATGATAATGCAGTACATTCTAACAGAGTATCAGTGATGCTGTTTAGCAAATAGCTTTAAAATGCCTATTTAGATCATTTGCATTGTTAATGTAATGGTGAAAATTATTATATTCTAATTTTTAAAAATAAAATATACAGTATGCTACCTAGTGGCTCTAGGAATACAAGGTTAGTTTCAAGTCCCCTATATTAGGTGGAATTAAAAAAAGATAATGAAGCTTCACTGTAATATTTTGAAGCCAAACTGAGGGTAAACTCATTATCTTTAAGTGTTGTTATCAAAATGAAGAAAACTTTTACTTTCCTAATAGCAACAAGATTTTAACTGACATTAATGTAAAAACAAAGATGGCAGAGAGCGTTTCTAGTCAAGTGCAAAATAGAGGGGGAAATGCGAGTCAAGAAAACAGCAGTATAAATAAACAACTGATGAAAGAAGAGAATCCAGTTAACAAAGAAAATGCCTCAGGTGATTTGGACTATATGTCACCCAAATATCACAAAGGAAATAGGAAGTAAATGTCATTGAAGGCTTCGAAAAATTTAAAATTGAAAACAATGTTAACTAAAAAGCAAAACCGATTAAGAAGAACAAAACAATAGAATTCTAAATTTGAAACTAATGAGAGAAGTAAGTCAAATAAATTATTTAATGTTAATAACCAAAAATTCAAGTATGAAGACACATTACAATCAAAATTGAAAATCTATGCAAATTCTGTAAAAACTGGAGGGAATAGAAGTATGAGGTAAGTAACATTATGCAAGAGCTTTATGATAATACAGTGGATTTAATGGATGAGGAAGATGAACAATCAACTGTTTTACTGAAATCACTCAATGAATAACATTTAATAAGGATTGAGAAATTTAAGACATAAAAGCAAACAGTTCTTTTACCAAGAACATAACCAACGTTTTCAGCACTGTTTCCACTCTGATGGGCTGCTGCACCCCCTTGATGGATTGTTTTTGGGCAGTGCAGATCTGTGCTCATCACTCATTAATTTTTTCCCCAGTTGGCATTCCAATTTTGGGCAGGTAGACTGAAAGTGGTCCCTGCCCATTTGGACTGTTGAATTGGGAGAGATACCTGGAATGGGCTCGGCTGTGGTCAAAGATTTAATGTCTAATGGTCTCAGGCCTTGGACCTCATTGCCTGTTGTGGTGGTTGGTGCAATGCTGGATGTCTGCCTATTCTGCTGAAGCATTTGAGTCTTCTCTTCGAGGCCATAGGGAGGGGGATCATTGGATGATGGATGACTTATCAGCGGTTGGGCCATGTAGACCCATGTAAAGATACACATTAAACAAAATTATAGCAACTATTTTATGGATATAATTGTTACCGAGTATGTGTACTTTTTATAAACCTGGTCAATAGTTGTTTTACCTTGTAACATTGAACACCTTGTAATCCTCAACGGTTAAGTGTATCCAAAATTTTTTGTAAACTTTTAATAATAAAGATTACTTTTGAAAGATTGAAAATAAAATGTATATGTATTAAAAAAAGTGTAATACTGTACACTTTGATTTTTAATAATTATTACACACTAATTGTTCAAATATAAGCAAAAAAAAATCAATGTTTTACTCAGTCAAAATATTTTCTTGAAGTAATCTCATAAAACCAAATGCAAAGACAGGTCATCAAAGGGGAGTTTTAAAATGTTTCAAGTAACTGCATTTTCGATTAGCCTGATATATCAGAATAAAATATGCACAAATTAACAAATCTAAAAAAAAGATCATGAAATATCTCAATAGAGAGCTATATAAGCAAATTGACTTTCTCAATTTCTCCCATGAATTCCTATGTTTTGTAAAATATTTTGTAAATAAATTAAAAATCCATGAAAAAATTTAATTAACATATACAACCTGAGAAATTTTTTTTTTTAGTTAAAAAACTTTATTGTTTTCTCTTGAAGGCTGATTTGAATTTTTTTTAAAAAAATTGTTTAATAATTAATTGTCATTCATTTAAATAAAAGTCAAAATATATTTACATAAATAAATATGTCATTATTCTCTTACTAAACCCTAGTTGCATTTTTATGTATAATTTTTATACATTTTATATATTTACATATAATTTTAGACGTAACACAAAATGTTAATAATAACAACAATGATAAATTATATTTCCATATTATATTAAGTATATAATAAAAATATTGATTATATAATGTTACATACTCATATATTTCTCTATATATTAATTTTTCCTATTTTTTTCACTCTAGAATATATTTTTTAATTTGTGTTTTTATTTCCCTATAATGTTGCAAGCTTTAATTCAATAGGTAAATTATTGAATAATTTAAAAACATAGTGATTTCTTACTCTAATTCCATATTTATTACAATATTTTGAAACTATGTATCTGTTTTTCTTAGACAATTCAAATTGTTTTATATAAGGATTTTTGAAAATATTAAAAAAAAAAATTCTCTGTAATTATATATTGAAGAAGTTGATTGAATAATAAAATATTATTTTTGTATCTACATGTTTTTGATATAATTTTGTTGTACTGTATTAGATCAATTATTCTATTCTGCAATAGTGCTAATTAATATATTAATATTAAAAAAGCATGCAAAATCATGAAGCATTTATTATTCCATATCTCAATAGATTCACATACAGATTTATATATAACAATAAGAATATTTTTTTAAAAAGATACCTTTGATTTTGTAGAATATTGTTAGAAAATGTCTAAAAATATTAATTAGCATGTTTCTATGATGTTCCAATATGTTT
This sequence comes from Epiperipatus broadwayi, assembly GCA_028023455.1. Taxonomy (NCBI): domain Eukaryota; kingdom Metazoa; phylum Onychophora; class Udeonychophora; order Euonychophora; family Peripatidae; genus Epiperipatus; species Epiperipatus broadwayi. The sequence continues at coordinate 2,004,127 of JAQFVV010006374.1, forward strand.
TTTCATCTATCATAATTCCAAGATATATAATATATCTTATTTGTTCTACTTTTATACATTTATTATCATTATATATTAGATTACTGTAATACATCATCACCATAATAATAATAATAATAATAATAATAATAATAATAATAATAATAATATAGGTGGCGCTACCATCTACGTAGAAGCATGCTTGATATGTCGTTCTAGAAAAAAAATTGTAAGTAACTATATTTAACCAGACTATTACAAATATTTAGTATATTGGAGTTGTGTGTGTATATATAAAATGTCTGTTTATAATAATTTAAGTATTAATATAGCAGCAGTCTTAGTTTAATAGCTTGAAAGGGAAGTAACTCCTACTCTCTGTGTAAACTAATATGTCAGGTCCAGGTGATAACGCAACTTGTCAATCTGATCTAACTTATGCTAAGGCTGTTAAATCAATGATTTCTTCATCACCAAATAAAACTGAAAGTAGTAATGAAAAGGATTTGGTTATTGCAAATAACAATAACAAAATAACTAATACTGGCGATATAATTAAAATTGATCTTTTAACACAAATGTCTGCACCAGTTAACAGCAATAATGATGACCTATTTAGTGGACCCATGAAAGCCTCAATTATACAATAGAGCAATTTAATAATACGATTCCAAAAAATCTCTTTGATTCTTTTAAACGTTTTTTTTTTTTCAGACAAAGCAATGATAATCGCAGCTACTGATATTTATTGCCCATTATATCGCTTTCCAAAGGAATTATTATACCAAGCTTTAAGCAGTTAGAATATGTGAGATTCTGTTTACCGGATTGCTGAGCATCCAAACCCCAGATATATTGTTCTTGAATTTCACAATGAGGAGCAAAAGGATAGATTCAAAAGATCAGTTGATACTCTCACTAAATATGCGCTCATTTATGTAAATCATCATATAAATTATATTACTGGAGTTTTAAAAAATACATATTTAAGTTATAATATTAATGATTTCCAGAAATTAATGCAACCCTTCGGAATCGTAATTGGATTTCAGCCTATATACCTAAAGGATACACCAGTACCAATTTATAGTAATAATTTTCAGTTTAAAGTCAAGTTACACAAAGGAATTGATCCCAATAACATACCAACGCAAATAGCAGACCAAGATGCCATACTGCTGTTAATAATTCGGGGTTTGAGACCACAATGCTTACATTACAAGCAGAGAGGGCATATTGTGAATTCTTTCCCAAATCTCATATGTTCACAGTGTGGCTTGATGGCGACTACTTGTCATCAATGCTCTAAGACAAAAGTAAATGCACATGACATACAAAATGTAACAGATAAAACTTTGATAGGCACAACATTCAATGTTGATAATAATTTAACAAAACAAGATAAACTTAATGCACACTCGAATAAAAATAACTTGCAACATAACTCAACAAATATAGATACCAATATACCATCAATTAATCAAACATTAACACATACTATAAGCATCTCCATCCCTCGCAATATTCCAATTAATAAAACTTCTACAGACATTCTGGACACATCAATCATGCCAGAATCACAGATATCCAGTTCCCCTAGTGATGACACCACCTTCAGAAGAAAGCAAGGCCATCCACCACATAAAAGGTGAGGGTGGGAAAAGCCAAACAATTTAATAACAAGTGAAGATGATATTTTGCTTCTGTTGGTGTAAATAAAAAAATTAAAACTATGACCAATAGTACACAGGAATCTGACTATGATCTCACATTTGATAATGAAGTTGTTGATGTAGATAGAATCACATCTAGCTTAAACTCTGATCATGAAGTATTAGCTGGAGATCATGAGCTCATGACTCTTTAGCTACAATAATTCAAAGTCAAATCTACATCCAAAATAACTAATTATTTGCCTTGGTTTGATATATACATATGCCAGTTTCTATTATTCTTTATGATTTTTAAGTTTGGAGCATTTAATGTTAGGGGAACCCCAGTAAAATCTTTCAGCTATCAAAATGGATTGATATAGTTCAGCCACATCTACTTAGATTTACAAAAAAAAAAAAAAAAAAAATATCAAAGAGACCCATCCAATTACCTTCATAATAGAGAGTCTCCATCTCCAGATTATCCAACTCTCTATCTGCCAGCACAAGTGTCTATTTCCAAGGTATGTCCTTTTAAAGCATTTAAAATTCTTTATTTGGATCCTAATATTTTAATTATCACAATGCAACACCCATCCATAATGCTCAACATAGCCATTGTCTATATATCACCTGGCCTACACATAATTAATAAATTAATTCTAACTATAAACTCTTTTTTTGCTTCCTCATTGCATCCATGTGTGATATTGGGAGACTTCAATATGAGCTATAACATATTTGTATCAAAATGAATTCATAGACTTTCCTTCCCTTTAATGAGTGGAGAATGTTTCCTTCCTAAGAACTCAGTATCTTTTGATAATGGGTGGCATAAATCATTGATAGACCTATGCTTCTACACACCAATACTACATCACATGATTCATTTATTTTTTAATAATTCATCCTTTCTGAACATCTAGTATTGATGGTCATACTTCAACATGATCTTTCCCAAAAAATAAATGTTAACACTGGCAAAACATTTCGTTTACTACTGCCTAATCATACATCTGAATTTCTTTTTTCCACAATTTATATTGAACTTTTCAAACTTAATAAAATGAAACTAGATTCAATACAGACCTGAATTGCTTATGTGAATATTCTATCATTCACAATTAACCTTATCACAAAAGCTTCTCCATCGTCAACTAGTCTTCTCAATCTAGCAGAGATTCACAAAAAGATTATACAATCTACTTCCACTGCTGAACAGAGCACAAGAATATCTGCACTAAAGACCCTATATAAATCCACATGTGAAACACTCAGACAATATTTTGCAGTTTAAAAAAAAAGGATATATATTAGCAAACCACATACATGGTCAAGAAACTACATTCACTGGGCACTTGGTCAGACACCTATAGTGAGAGTGCCAACAGCACTTAAAAATTGATGGACACACTTTGTACAGGAGACAACATGTTAGGACCCCTATACAGCCACTATCAAAAGTTGCTTCAAAGCAAACAAATGTTTAATCCATCACCAAACTATCTTGGTACCTCAATAGATTCAGACAGCATTACAATAGATGAACTCAAAGCAAAAATAACTTCCACTCCAGATTCATGTCATCCAGGCTTGCATGGGATCCCTCTCTTCATATATTTCCATCCAATGCATTTTACAGAAAAATACTTGGCTGATATGGCCAATTGCCTATCAGAGCATATATATAAAATACAAGGTTTAGATCCAATATCTCTTGTACCTTTCGTCAAAAAACATGAAAATATTTCTACCATTGATAATCTTAGACCTATTTCAATGGCACCACTAGGAATAAAACTACTAGAATCTGTACTTAAAGATATAATTGAGCCAATTTTTCTCCCCCAATCATGTAAGACTCAATTTGCGAAAAAAGGCTCATCTACAAACCAGGCTGCATTCTTGTTTAAAGCCATTATAGATTCAGTTAGACAGGGTAGGAAATATAGTCCATTGGTAGTCCAGCTGGATATTAAATCTGCTTTGACATGGTACCTATAGATCATGTTATTAATATACTAATAGATGCAGAAATACCTACTTCAATTCTTTACATAATAACAAACCTTTTGCTAAACTGTGAAATACATATTACATTAAATGGAAAATTCACTCCTAATTTCACTCCTTATTGCCAAATACAGCAAGGCTCTCCTCTCAGTGCTCTACTATTTGCTATTTATATAAATCCGCTTCTCAAAGAGATTGAAAATCAAATACCTGGTATCTTTGTACAGTCTCTCAACACTAACATTTCAGTCATTGCATATATGGATGACATATCTGTGTTTCTATCTTCTTATAAACAAATCCCAACTCTTGTTGGAATTTCTTTCAAAATTTACTCAGGATTACAAGCTGGAATTTAGCATTGATAAATCATGGGCTTGGTCTATATATACTGGAAAAATTCAAAAGCAGTTCTTCAGAGAACAGCCGAGCTCCTTCCTTGGTTTTCTCTTTCATCTAAGCTACTCATCAATGAGAAGTCAAATACAGAATGTACTTATTCACAAAACTGAGAAGCTGATTAAATCACTCTCTAAATCTTATCTCTCTCTTTAAAACATCACTCTTTAATCTACTGATCAGGACCAAAATCACATACTTCTCTCCCATTATTATTTTTACTAAAAAATTTAATCATACTATCTACTCTCTACTTAGAAATCTTCTTTGGATCAAGCGTATTGGTGGCAGGTCAATTAAACAACTTCAAAAAAATCCCTATCGTAAATGGATTAGGTCTTCATTGTATGTCTTTAGAATTCAAAAGACTATCAACCTTATTATTTCATTTAATAACATCTACCCTCAGTTAGAGATACTGCAGAAAATTACCCCTACAGATAGATCCCCACCTGTTGTTAGTTTTTGAAAAAAACTCATTCTTTCCCTTCAGGTTATTCCCAAACATGAACTGAAGTCTACAACTAAAAAAAATAAAATATTGGGAAGTCTATAAATGGTTTCATGGTGATCATTATGACTCCATTAATACTCCAATTTTAGGCTTAAATAACAAACAACTCATTAATAAATTTAGACATTGGTTCCTTGAACCTAAATATTCTGATTTCCTTGTTAAAACTAACCTTGAAGCATTACCCACTTTATATTTCTACAGATATAAAAGAAATTGCAAGGGTGTGGATGAATACTGCAATCTTTGCCATAAAGATACTGAAAACCAGCATCACATATTCTTTGAATGCACCTGCTCTGATAGTATTTGGAGAGCAATTCCTCTATTATTTAAAAATTCAAAAAGTTAAAATTGACACACTTTTTCAAAGTTTCAAACAAGGTATATATGCTAATATTCATGCCAGCACCTTTGTCCTATTTGCACTATGGTGTACTAGATGCACTTTTTTATACAACAACCCAAGAAGGCATCCAAATACCTTTTGGAATAAACTTGAAAGCATTAAAGAAAGAGGCAAAAAACTTGTCTCTGACTCTATATATAATACAACATGGAATCTATTAAATCCTCAACAAACTACATGCAGACTGTGATCAGATCTCAATGGAATATTTAAACACTGTTTCTCCCATTGTCACCACATGAACATTGATAAAGGTCTATTGTTTTCGGACTTGGTTATCATGAACTCTAATATCCAAATCTATAGTCTAAATGTTTGTATTGCATGGCATTTAATTGCATAAACTGTACATAAATATGAAACTATGTATGCCTAATGTAAAACTGTAAACAGATGTAACGTTTCAGTTAATAAAGTCCTTTTGAAAGCAGCAGTAGTAGTAGTAGTAGTAGTGATGCAGATGCATATCAATAGTTTTATATTTTACATGAGAAGAGCATGTTAACATATATTTTGTTTTTGTTTTTTCATTTATATAAATCAAAACATCAAAAGACAGTTTTGTTCAGAGTTTCTTACATTCTTTAATTGCAATATCAATATTTCTATTTACACTCATAATAACAGTACTATCTGCATATTGATATAATGATCCTTCAATATTAGCATTTCTTAGATCATTTAAGAAAATCAGAAACAAACACTAAGTATATAACTTTGAGGAACTCTATATAAATTTCTTTGCTTATTACTCAATGCATTTGATATTTTTGATACATCGATAATATATATATATATATCACTTAAGTAATTTTTAAAGAAACTGAGTAATTTTCCTCTAACTCCACAATTTTGTAAACTGCAAATGAATTGCTTATGCTTATAATATCAAAAGCCTTATAAAAATCTAAATCAATTACACTACATATTTTTTATCATTAAATGCACTATTAATTTTATCTGTAAAATTCGCTAATAATATAGTTTTGTTTCTTCCTTCTATGAATCCATATTGGTTTTTATTAAAAAAAATATTTTTAATTAAACTTTTTAAAATTATTTTATAAATATATTTTTCTATTACTTTAGCAATTGAAGGAAAAATAGATTTAGCTCTATAGTTATCAAAATTATTTCTGGCACCAAATTTATAAACTTGTCTTACTATAGATGTTTTTAATAATGTAGGAAACCTACTTCCTATTATTTTATTAATCACGTAATTTAGAAAATCTGATAGAATGTCAATATTATTTTTTAGTCTACTATTCTGTTTGTATCTATACCTGGGTTTATATTAACTCTACATACTTTTATTATTTCATATACCTCTTCATTTAAATTGGCATAAATATTGAATGAGGTTGATGATTATATGTTTTCAAAATATTACTATCATAATTAATTTGTTTTAGTTTGTTAATTCTTTCAACCCATATAATATTTAAAGTATTTGCTAAAACAAAACTATCATTTGTACTAAAATGTTTTTTTAAATCATCATTTATAGAACTTGATTTCTTAATAATATTTCATTTATGTTTCTCCAAGATTTTTTTATGTCATCTTTATTTTCATGAAAAAATTTCTTATAAAACAATTTTTTCTCTGCTCTTATCATAGAATTAATTTATTTCTTAATGCCTTATATTTAAAAAATAAATCATGATTTTGTTTAATTTTGTTTTATATTCTTTCCATAAGCTGTTTATTTCCTGTATTAATTTCAATAATTTTTTAATTATCCAATTAACATTAAACTTTTTAGTATTTTTTTAAATCACAATGATTTCTTGTGACATCTTGTATACATTTTTGAAAATTTCTGCAAACTTCTCATACAGAGTATTAATGTCATTATTTTTTTTTAGTTCATTCTAGTCAGTTTCTTGTAAAACAATTCTAATTAGTTTATTACTGTATTATATAATATCAATTTATTTCCCACTATTTCTGAAATTCTATTATGTTGTATTTTGTTTTGAATAGATATAATTTGCAGGTTCTCAAGGAAAATATTAATCTTCTACATTCTTATATTCATAAAAATAGCTATTTGATTTTAAATCCTTATAACAACGTGGATTTGACAATAAAAGAGGATCTTTACTTCATATAAACCAAATCAAAAGAGCTATTACCTAGGCTAATAAAGAAACTTGTTTAACTTCAGGACTGTCAACATAAGAAAGGTAAAATTATCTCTGTTTACATGGATATAATTTCTTAATTTCCATTCTTTATCAAATTAAAAATCTATGAAAATATTTAATGTAAAATATGCAACTCTTTGGAGAATTAATTATTATTTGCAGGTTTATCAAGGAAGATGTTAATTTTCTGTATTCTCACACCAATAGAAGTAGCTGCCTGGGTTTAAATCCTTATAAGAACTAGGATTTAAAGTAGAAGAGGGTCTCCTTTTACTGCATTTAAATCTGAGACATAGCTTAACAGGAAAAACTTGTCTAACCTTAGTACTATTAATTAGTAATTGATGGTTTCTGGCATCATCAAAAAGACCTCTGTTTAAATGGATACTTCCATTCTTTATCAAATTAAAAAATCATGAAAATATTTCATTTAATTAACATATACAGTAGAGCTGCAAACTGTTATATTTTGTTCTAAGTCTTCCTCATATACAAATGTATATAGCATTATCTCATATTTTATTGATAAACGTTGATTAGAATAGAAAACATAATGGCTATTAAATTGCAAGTGTATAATACTATTCAACATGCACATATATATAACATGCTTTTTATATGTATGGTATACATATATAAATTAATATAGTATAAATAAAATTTTAAAAAATAATAATATTGTTGAAGGGACAAATATATATATATGTTACTGAGTGTGTGATCACTCACACATTCTACTGAAGCAATAAAAATAAGAAGAAAAAAACTAACTATATTTTTATTTTTAAAATAAAATAAATAATAAAATGTCTGACTTTTGTTGCTATTAAATACATTATAGGCAATATTCTTTTTTTCCACAACTTTTTTTCTTACAGAAACATAATAGTAGTCTTGCTATCAAGAAATTAGGATCTCTTTAATTGGTTTAATTTTAAATCAATGTCAATTTTTAGTATGTTCTAAAATTTTGTAAAACATTGAGCATTCCACTCATAAAATTTTTTAGTATGCGAAATATCATGTCAAATTCAGAAAGGATAAGAAAGAAAGAACAAAATATGCAGGGGGGGGGCAAAATAACTGGAATCATTCTCTGGTATTCATGCCTATTGTAGTATTTACTTTTGCTGTTACATACATCTTGCATGAACTCTTCTGCATCATTCTACAAAATGGCATTGTCATATAAATTCATGGGGACATGTAACACATTGTTTTGTAAAGTGCATTTTGCATTTTTATCAATTTTTATAATGGCTGAAATACTCAATTAATGGTGATATTTTTTTTTATACAAATGGCATTTTTCTATCAGATTTACTTTGTAATAGTTAGACATTTTACTTGCAAGTTCTGAAACAATTGTGATGTGATAAAAGGTAAATATTCTGTTTTGTGCAAAGAAAAGAGTACAAACTCCACCCAAACAGTTCTTGATCTTACTTTGTGCAATTTTTTTTAATCTCTCAAAAGAAAAATGTCTCTTTTTTTTTGGGGGGGGGGGGGCTTAAAACTTGGGTGTATGGATGACAGAAGCATTAAAATGCATTACTTTGCAAGTATTTCTGGACTACTTCAAAAGGTGACAAACTGGTTTAGTCCAGTGTATTGCATTAAATAAACTATATTTTTAAAGATTCAATTTGCAACATCTAAAAATAAATATACAATTTTTTATTACAAATTTCCAGTTATTTTTGAATTCCTCCTGTGTGTTTTTAATATAAATTCGAGAAAAATTTATTAATCATGTATGACCCTCCAAGATGGAAAAATAGCTACTGGTATATTGTAAAATTTATTTATAAATTTTACTTTTTTAAATACATGGTAGTATATGGCAATAAGAGGGAAAAAATGGCTACTTGGATATCATAATCCTTGTGAATTTTAATTTATTTTTTATTCATTTATTAATATTTTTGTTTATTTGTTTACATTTTCTTTGGACAGCATATAACTGAAATTATATAGTTAGATACAAACTAGTTCATGGTTCCATAGTATATGATGTCAAGGAAAATGTTAGTCTTCTGCATTCACATACCATTAAAAAATAGTTGCCTGGGTATAAATCATTGTAACAAATTTATTTTGCAGTAGATGATGTTTTAGCTACATCTAAACCCAAGACAAAAGATCTATTATATAGATTAATAAAGAAAACTTGTTTAATCTCACTACCAACAATTAGTAATTGATAAGTTTCTTGGCAATATCAAAAAGTTAAAGTTATCTCTGTTTATGTATATAAATCAAATATGCAATTCAAAATTAAATTACTAGCCAACATCAAAGTAAAAACTCATTACCAAGGCAGATAAACTATTAGCAGTAAATTTTTAATTTAATAGTGGTTAGTAATTTAATTTTGAACTATGAATTTGGTTTATTATATTGATTTGTTTAGTTTTTTCAACATAATCTAAAAAATTTACTTTTGTTTCTGGAAATAATATCAGAAATCAATTTAAAGTTTTGATATACTTGAATTACTAAAAGAATTATAGATTAAAGTGAAAAAAATAATTAAAGATGAATCTCAGAAATGTCAATCTAAAATAATGTAATTACAAAAATTAAAATAAATTTTAAAAGATACAATGGTAATTTTTTAAAAAAATGCTAAAATTAAAAAAGATTATTTTTTTTTTGAAAAAATCAGAAATTAAAAAAAAAAAACAGGCAGAAATTATTAAAAGTTAAATAACATTTTCAAAAATATTAAAAATGAATACAATCCTGGAGGAATTAATCATATAATGATTCAAATTTGTAATAATTTATTGAAAAATGCAAATGAATCAATTACAACCAATACAGTTAAGATTAAATGCAAATGGAATAAATACACAAAAATACAATGCAAACAACTAGATATTTTTGATGAAATAAATTACACAAAATTATATATTAGCCACTAAATCATGACACAAAAACAGATATCATTATAGAAGCAAATTTGCAATCAATAACAGTATTGGTCAAATTGTATCTACCAATATGGAAACAATTCAATGCTTATAAATAGAAAAAAATCCAAATTATATCCGCAAAGAAAGAGTTGAATCCACAAAATACTATGCAATCCTTCTTTTACCATGTGCAAATAAGATTATACTTAAAATCAATCAATAAAGAAAAGACTTCTATGAAAAAAGAACTTCCAAATGTTCAAAATGGTTTCATGAAATATCATGGAATAAACTCTTTTTACTTTACTGATGATAACAAAATGATAATTAAAAAGGAAATTCCAAAATAAATGTGTGTGCTTTATTAATTATAGAAGGATTTTTGATGGAATTTTTCATGTTATTATGCAATTTTTCAAATAATGTTAGCATAGTCCTTATAGTGAATGGCTTGAGAATTTCTAATAGGACCAGAAATTACAATTAAAAGAATCTATGGGGAAATAAATTGATGTCCCTCTGGAAAAAAAGAAAGAATTGCATAATATTACTCTATTTATTCACTACATACATAATTTAACTTATCTCATTTTATAGATTCAAAGAAAACAAATAAATTCAGGATATATATATATAGAAAAAACATCAGCAATGTTCATAAGATAATGACATCATATTTATAGCAGAAACAAGAGAAAAAAAAGAAAATGTTTATTAGAAAAATTTAAAAAAAGTAAAATGATGACATTATAAATAAATATAAAGAATACAAAAAGTAAACAAGAGTAATAATATTTTACTTTCAAATTGATAATCAAAACATAAAAAATTGTAAATAGTTTTTATCTTCATAAATAAATGACTTACAACAAAAATTTTAGAAGTGAAGAATGTGAGAATATACAGAATTCCAATTCCATACAAGTGGGAATATCATTGTTTTTCACTATAGCAAAATTAGATTTCAAGAATTTTAGTAAATAGATTGCTACCAGTGATAGAGAGACAATGTAATTTTTGAAAATCAAGAAGCATTATAATGTTTTTGTTGACAGATAAATAATAAAAAAATATCAGGAGCGGTTAGCATAGTTGCCTTCCAAGCAGCTGGCCTGGGTTTGCTTCCCGGTTAATGCATTTGACATATGAAATATATATATATCAGGAGAATAGATATGATTTTCAAATTGTTTTTATTGATTTAATCAAGATATTTTATTCATATATAATAGATTTATGGTACTATTAGAAATTAATTAGTTGTACTCTAAAATTTATTTATATTTTATAACTTTTAAAAGATAGAATGAGAGGAGACATTATTATTATTGCTGAAAATAGTAGTTGAAATGAAAAATGTATTGAACAAGAGTGTATACTAATCTGTGATAATTACAGCAATCTGTATACATCCATATTATATTTAAGTATACTGATAAAAGTGTTTCAGTGGTATTTCTTGATTATCTAAATCAATAATGATTCTCTGTTAACCATTCATTTCTAACTGGAAGTAACTTATTCAATCAAATTCTATTTTTATGCCAGTGATTTGCGAAAAAGTTTACAAATAATTTAATTAAACATGTATCAAAATGCAAACCAGTTTGATGGTGGTGATTGTTTTTAGATTTAAGTATTCTCATAAATCATGCTATTTTTTGCAAATACATGATTTACAAAATGTTTTTAATATTCCGAATAAAACTTAAATATTGCCTAACACTATACTAGTAATGTATCTTGAAAAGGTCTATTTGTTAATAGTTGAAGCAACAGTTATGAAAGAATTTTAGTAAAGTTTAGTTTTTGACAAGTATTGTATTCTTATACGATTTTTTTTTTTATTTTACGAATAACACTTATAGAAGCTTTGGTTTATTAATTAATACTAGTAATGGAAAAAATATTCAGCAGTTTTTATATGGATAATTATTAGCTTAAAAATGAGAATTAATAAAATATGTTCATAAATTTTTAGATTTAAAAAAAAGCATTGAATGTTGAAGTAAATCCAAATTCCAATATGCTATTGCTGCATTTAACAAGTTAAAAGAAATTATTTTGACAAATTGATTTTATGGAATTAATACTGGGATCTTTATCAATGTAATTTATAAATTTTAGGAAAATTTTATTTAAGGATATTCTGTAATACTTTAAAAATATTTGTGCAAAATCATTTCTTCAGTTTATTTGAAGTGATTTTATAGAATCAACTATTATATTTAAAAAAAAAAGCAATTTTGCTGGATTGGGCATATAAAGTGAATGAATTTTTAAATAGATTATGTAAAAAATATTTTATGCTAAACTTAAACATAGTTTTTATATGAAAAGTAATTTCATTTAATATAATAGTGATAATATCAGTCATTCTAAACAAGTGTAATATTAATTGATTTGAATAGTAAGATATTGCTAAGAATAAAATACAATGAACAGTTACAATTGGATAAAGTGTTGAAGCCTTTTAAAAAAAAATATCTACTGCAGAAAAAAATAGAAGATAGTATCACAAAATGTCAAATAAACATATTAAAAGGCTAGCATGTATCATATTTGTGTTTCATGAATTGATTTATATTGCCATTACAAAACTTATTTTTAGTATTTATTTTTCCTTTTTTTTACTTCTTCAGGCATGATAATGGTCATACTCATTTACAAATATCTACTAGTGATAATGATGATTAATATATTGCAAATGCAATATTGTTATATGGAAGTAGACATTTAGACACTAACTTCAAAAAACATAGTGTCTAAGCCTTTACCTATAGCTCGATTTAAAATAAACAGTATGGGTATACGTTGAAAGATTATTGCTTTAGTATTAATAAAATGTCATAAATATTTGAAAAAAATATTTAATGACAAAAAATCTTTAGATTGCAGAATTATATCAAAGTCACATGCTTATTTAAAAAATATCATCATATAAACTTAAATAATTACTACTTATATTCTATTTTCAATTAGAAATGCACAAAATTAAGAAATTATTGCACTTGAACACATGACAATAATAACTAAGACAATAAAAGCCAATTACTTGAGGCTTCAATAGGTTTATAAATGTAGATGATAACAACCAACCCTTAAGATATCAACAATCTCAAACTGTAGCCAAGGCAACTTCATTTAACAATAAAGATGGTACACCTTTATTGTTAAAAGGTGCTGCCTTGACTAGAGGTTGAGATTGTTGATAGCTTAAGGGTTGACAATAATAACTTTATATAATGCAAATCTTTAGTCATCAATCAGCTGTTACCCCTTTTTCTAGCTATTTACTATATATTTGATTTTACATAAGGTTTTAATATCATTTAAATGTATAATTAGTGTTCTTATTTCTATTCATAATGCATAAATTAACTTTATACATGGATGCAAATGTGATGAATGTCCACATATAGAGAGATGATGATATATAGCTGCAACATTTATACATAAATACATCACACTTTCATGTAGTTCTACAACTTTACTGATATATACTGCAAAAAATTAATGTCTTTAATATATATATATGAAAATATTCTAAGTTATAATGTTAAACTGATGGCTGGTTATTTGAAATACAGATTCTAATATATTTATTTCACAGAAGGTAGTGCTGGATTGTTTAACCATGAAGGGTGATTTAATATTTGTTATTACATATATATGTAATTATATTGCCTTGTTTTATTTTTGATATATGAGCAGAGTCTTACAGCATTTCAGTCCAGCAAAAAAGTTCATTGTATTAACATAATTTGTAGGCTCATATTAGCCCACTGGCATATCTTTAAGGTATAAAAATCAGATTGCCAAAAGGTAAATTTTAAAATCATGAATGAAGTTTGGATCATATCATCTTACTACAAATTGTTATGAATGAACAAAAAAAGTTTGAATGAAATTTTGTTTCTTTCAATTATTAAACAAAAATTTTGAGCATCCTTAAACTTTAAAAATTATGAAAATTGATTTTTTTTAGAGAAATAAAAGTTGTTCTCAAAATAAAACCATCATTACTATTACTAATGAATTAAATTTATAAACATTTTTTTATAGAATGCAAACAATGATTACCTTGCTAATAATAATACTAATCAAATAAGTTTATTAGGCAGTGTTTCATAAAAAGTTTGAGCCCTGGGGTTGATGAACTTGCCAATAATATCAACTTAATTATGATTAAGTATTTTTATTCTATTGTCTGAATACTTTGTCTTCATACAGAAAATCTAAATGCAAATATCTGTTTACTATAAGATTAAAAGGTGTTTTATTTTTTGTGCCAGATGTTTCTGGTGAAGTGATTTCAATTTTAGGCAGATCACATTATTATATGCTAGTAAAGATAACTGTTCTTTTAAGAATGTTAAGTAGAACTTATGTAAAGATGATTAAACTAAATATTAGAACCATTCTCAAATTATGGTTTTATTATTTCACAACAAGCTTTAACTAAAACATGCAAACTTTTTAAATGTTCCCCATAATGAAACTTGTTTTTCTTTTTTATATTTTTTCATTTATCTCTTATAACCAGACAAAAACTTTTCTAGATGATAATTTATCTATTTTTTGTCAGAAGTAATCCCAATAATTCCTTTCTCCAACCATTAATGCTGATCCCTCTTCAAATTTCTCTTTATTATGTACATTATTGGAAATATTGCTTTTCTTTTGTATATAAAATGCCATTTTTAAAAGGGATCTATAAAGATGAATAATTCTAATTGTTTTTTAGTGAGGTGTCTAACAAAATTCAAAAATAATAAACATCCACCAATATTTAAAATAATAACAAAAACATAATAACTAATGTTACTGAAATATAAAAGATCAGTTGCTCTAACAAAAGATTTTGTCTATTTTACTTTAGCCTAACCAGACTTCTGACTTCTTTCTTTTGTTTACAAAAACAGTTGTAGGACTTTTTTTTATTAGCTTGATTTCACCATCAATATTAACTAATTAGTAATCTTAATAGGACTGAATACTAATCAGCTGCAGTTGATAGAAGAGTCATTGCATGACTTTAAGATTTAGATTGTTTAAATCTGAATGGAAATTTTTTTTTCTTTAGAATAATTTTTAACTTATTCATAAAATTTCCAAACTCAACTTTTGCAAACAAGGTTCCAGAATATGTATTTTTTATAACGATTGGATTTAATTCTAGATGCATTTCTAATAAAATCACAATTATCTTTAGATTCTACAGATATTCAATTTACATTATGCTGATAGTGAACTTATTCTAAAAAAAACTCGTAACTGACTGACTCTTTCATATTTGTAATAATAAGCCACGAAAAATATTTTTATTATGAAAAATACCACTTCTAAACTAACTTTTGGAGATCAATGAAGTATTATTACTTATCAATACTGGGGTTGTGCTCCAAAATTCCCACAACTGCAAATAACATTTTTATACAAAATACAAACTCATCTTCTTACCAATAAACATTTTATTACTGTGGGTGCAAAAAAAAACTTCATTATCAGTGTATTATAAATTCCATTACTTTAATATTGGAATCAAATCCAAATTACCAAGATCATTTAAATCTCCAAATGTGTACATTGATAAAACAAATAACCTAGAATATTGGAATAAAAATTATTTAACATTTTTTTCTTGTGATAAGATCTATTTTTATGTGAGTCCTCATCATATAAAATTAACATGGTAGCAACTTTCTTCATATAACATTGTCTTCTAATGTAAGCCATAATAATCAATAGAAACTAAAATGTTAGTGTAACAAAATCCCTATCATGTCTAGTTTGTAGCTTATGGCTTTCATCAGTGAGGAGTCATGGATCTAAGAGTATTACATTTAGATTTTTGTATCTAATGAAGTTAAATGCTGCACAGAATTTAATGACAAAATAATTATTGATATTTCACATGGCAAACTGTGTGTATTTTATTAATCTTCTGTTTTTGAAGTGATCACCTTTGTGACATGAACGATTTAGTCATTCTACAAATAGTTTTTCACCAGCTATATTCACCTCATGTCATGATACATTTTACAGTATAAAATTACATGAATACATTCTTAAAAAAGCAACTTAAACTAACTGTGCCATTTACAATTAGATTGACTATGAGCTATTCTATAAATAGTAACTAAGTTTGTATCTCTAAAAGCTGTAGAAGAGAATAAAAGTCTCAAGAATGTAAAACAATATTTTGGTATTGGTAGGAAATTTATATCTGCAATAAGAAAAAAAGATGGAATTATATAGTTATAAAGAACAAGTACCTCCTATATCTATTATATCTTCTGAATTGCCCAGAATTTTAAATGAAGAAGTGAGACATGCAATTAAATGTATGAAGAAAGGAAAGGCTCCAGGTAATAATGGAATTATAATTGATATATTAAAAGAAGCAGGTGAAGAAATAGAAAATTTTTTAGCAATGTTATATACCAAATGTCTAAATGATAAAGATGTATCAGATGATTGGAAGAATGCAGTATTAATATTAATATTTTAAAAAGGTGATAAAGAAGATATTAGAAATTACAGACCTATCAGCCTTTTATCAATTTTATACAAAATTTTTGTCAAGATACTTACAACTCATCTACAAAAAACATTGGCTTTCCACCAACCAAGAGAACAAGCTGGATTTAAAAGTGGTTTTAGTACAGTAGATCATATTCAGGTATTGAGAGAAGTTATAGAAAAGATAAATGAATATGAGTTGCCATTATGTTTTAGATTTGTAGATTATGAAAAGGCATTTGATTCTATAAACATTTCTTCAGCGATTAAAGCATTAGATCATCAAGGTATAGATCCAGGATATTGTCATATTTTAAAGAATATTTATAAAAATACAACAGCAACAATTGGATTGCTTAATGGTACTGGGAAATCAACATTGAGAAGGGTGTAAGACAGAGTGACTCCATATCTCCAAAACTTTTTACAACAGTGCTGCAAGAAGTATTTTGTGGATTAAAATGGGAATATAACGGAGTGAAAGTAAATGGAGATTATTTAAGTCATTTAGATTTAGCAAATGATGTAGTTGTTTTTGCAAATAATGCTTTAGAGCTGCAGGAAATGTTGCAAGAGTTATCAGATGAAAGTAGGAAAATAGGACTAAAGACAAATGTTAAAAAGGCTTTCTCAAAATATGAAAATAAAGATTGATTATGATGAGTTAGAATTTAACAGTTACAAATATCTAGGTCAGATTATTAATACATATGGACACATAATGGATGAAATTAATCATAGAATTAAACTTGGTTGGGGTGCTTTTAGTAGAAATAATTTGATACTAAAAGGAAATATGCCTAAAGGAAGGTTTTTATAAATGTGTTTTACCAATTCTTTCTTAGATGGATCTGAGACTTGGACACTTAATAGAAGAGCAATACAGATACTTCAAACCACTCAAAGAAGTATGGAGAGATGCATGTTGGAAGTAATAAGAAGAGATCGAAAATGCAATATATGAGTAAAAGAACAAACAAATGTTACTGACCTCATTGAACAAATTAATAGACTGAAGTGGAGTTGGGCTGGACATATTACTAGAAGAGATGATAATTGATGGACAATTGAAATCTTAAACTTGATTCCAAGAGATTGTAAAAGACCCAGAAAGAGACCTCATGTGAGATGGATGGATGAAATAAGAAAGTGTGCAGGGGTGATATGGAGAAGAGAAGATGGATTGAACTTGGAGAGACCTTCATCCTGCAGTGAATTGATAATGGTTGATAATGATGAATATAATGGAAATTAGTTACAGCTATGAAAACAGTTAACATACAGTATCTGTATGAACTACAAAGCTTTAAAAAGCTTAGAACAATATAAAAGTTCCAGTTGATACAATTTAAAAAGATTATAGTATATTTATACTAGCTATTTCTAAGGATGATGGATAAAATAGACTTTATTAGAAACAGGCATATATATATATTTTCATATGTCATAGCATTGGCCGGGATGCAAACCCACAACTGTCTGCAACCAACTACAGTACTTGCTTGCAAGGCAGCTGCGATAACATCTCCGTTTTTTAACAGCAATATATCTGTAATTGATAAACAGGCTGAAGTGATCATATATAAATAAAAATATAACGACACTTAACATAATCAATAGCTGGTTTAAAATCTAATTTTAATTTATAATAAAAATCAAGAAATTTATTTGACCTTGCACAGACTGTAGATAATATAGCTGAAGAAATGTGTGCCAAATTCTATGACTTTATATAGCATAATAATTAAAGTTTAAGTGATAAGTGCTGGTTGGACTTAAGATAGCTGTATATACAATTTTAAGACTATTTTCAATTAAGGTAGATCTTAAAAATTAAATTTGTAAAACATATTGCTTTAGAAATATTTAAAATATCAAAAAATAATGATTTATTTAAGCTTTAATTGTTAATTTGTTTCGTGTAACAGATATTATGTTTTTAACTTATTAAAAAAATTACACAACTAATGTTTTTGTTTTTTAATAAAATGATCAAATCAATTGCTAACATCTGATAATGTAATAATGTTGATTTTTCTATGACTGATGTATAATAATGGCTGAATATCTTGAACTTACTGTTGCAACTAGTTGTTTTTTTTTTACATTTAATTAGGAAGTTGCACTAAAAACTATTTAATGTATAAAATAAATTGGCATAGAAATTCCATTTACTAAGTGGAAATGTGATTTTAATATAATTAACTATAGAATGACATACATTGCTGATAGTCTTCCATAAAAAGCATATTCATAATGTATAGAATTCTGTTCATGAATAGTATTTTAAACTTTAATATTCTTATTTTACAGCAATAATAAAGGTTAAGATACATAGATGTTAGAAAGAGACTGTGTAAATTCAGCTATTTTCAATATATTACTATATGAAGATAATATTTATTACCATTGTATAAAAATTAAGTGTTCCTTTGTAGTGAAGTTTAACAACCTTTAAACTGTGGCTAATTCATAGATGGCTAAGGTTAGAGACATTTTGAAAAAAAAAAAAATTCAGATACTTATAAATATTATATAGCATTTATGAAAATATTTGAATAACAATATATATTTATTTCTAAAAGAAATTTTAAGAGGTGTTATAACTGGATGACTTCTTAAATAAAGGTAAAACAGTCAATTATATTGAATTTTTTATGCGATGAGCATTAAGATTATTGGCAATTTGATTTATAAGTTTTAGATACAATGAGATCTGGTGCAATACAAGCTTTTAGACTAAACAAACACTATATTGGATACTTTTCATAAATGACAGATACTTTTGTTAATTAAACTTTGTTATCCTTTTTTCATCTCTAGTAGTTAAATGTGAAAATATTGTACATATTTGTTTAAAAATATTCTCTTATATGTTTGTTAGTGCAATAATTATAGCTACTTAGACATAAAAGCAGAATTTAAAAGCTGATTAAAGGCACCAAAAAAGAAATAATTTTGAAGTAAAATATGAGGAAGGAAAGTGGAAGGAAAAGATTAAAGAGGATTAAAGTTCTGAGGAAGATTGCAGCAGCAATCGAAACTATTAATTGTCAAGAAATGATTGTATGAGCATTTGTTTAATAATAAAGAAATTAAATATGTAAAAAGTAAAATTATAGTAGCAATAGTGGAAATCTAAATGCTAAACAAGGAATTGCCAAATCTATAGTGATAAAAGTATTGTAGATATTTTTAAATTTTTCTTTTAGGTGTATATATTGAAATTATTTTACCATGAACCACAAAAGCAGAATTTAAAAACTGATTAATATGGAGATGAAAAAAGAAATAAATTTGAAAAGAAATTATGGGAATAATAGAGAATTTTAAGTGCTTGCTCATAACTATTACTAAAGCAGGCAAAACTCTCCATACAGTAGTGCCACTCAGTGCAAGCCAGAATAATCAATGGATGCCAGAAGGCTTGTGCATAAAATCCTTATCTAGTGCCTACTCATACAATATCTCCAGAATAGTTTCTAGCTTGTGGCTTTCATCAATAAGGATCCTTGGAACTGAGAGCACTCATCTAGATCTGCTCTCAGATCCAAGACTCATCGCTGATATAAGCCACAAGCTAGAAACTATTCTGGGGATATTGGATGAGTAGGCACTAGATAGGGATTTCATGCACAAGCCTTCTGGCATCCATTGATTATTCTGGCTTGCACTGAGTGGCACTACTGTATGGAGGGTTTTGCCTGTTTAAATGCTAAACATGAAATCAAAAAATTGACAAACACTATTGACTCAAATAAAAAATGTTACAAATGAGCAACAAATTCTGATATAAAAATCACACATGTAAGTCTTTTCAGAGTGTTTCAGTTTTAAAAAAATGTGTCAAATATCTTTATTATATTTTGTCAGTTTATTTGCATTTAGTTTTACTTCTATTACTTGTTTATCATTACTAATTTTTGTTTAATTCTTTTCATATGCAGATAAATATTAGTTTTAACTATGAACCACAAAAATACAGTCAAAAATTGTTAAGTATTAAAGTGAAAAAAAAGGACACTTCTAAAAGAGACAGCTATAAAATAATAAGCTATTTAAATTCTTAATATAATATGGTAAAATCAGCAGATTACATCATTTAAAAAAAGTGATGAATGAAAAAGTGGATTGTCAAAACAAATATAATAATTAATTTTCAACAAATCAATTTGGATTATTGTATATGTTCAAGCATGACCTATGCATGCATAATAAACTAATTTAAACTATATAAATTAATTTTATGAGATTATATGGTTGGAATGTAAATGTAAGTAAATCAATAACTTTTAAATAGCTACTCAAAAAATTACAGTGAATAAAAAGCATTATATAACAGTCTGATCAATAACCAGATAAGGAAGATTTTAAATATTTCCCCATTCTTGTTTTATTTCTAAATAAAAGTAGTTAGATATCCACTTTCCAATCAATAATGGATGTTTAATTTTATTGGCTATAGTCAGGCTATATGAAAGAATAATCTCAGTCTAAGTAAAGACTGAAAAATTTTTTTTATTTTTTTAGTTTCGATTCTGGAGACAGATATGCTAATATACTCTACAATCCTCTGGCCATAATATTTATATAATATTTGATAAATTTTACAAGTTCTGTGTTTTAGATTTAACAAACTATAGAAAGTAATCATCCTTTTTTCACAAGTGCAGTTAATCAGTGGTATTCAATAACAAATCATTTATTTAAAATTGTTGAATGAATAATATTAAAAAAATTTACTATATAGTTTACTGAATAAAATGTTCTGTAAGTTTAGCATAGTGATAGTCTGGTGGATTCAAGAGTTAAAGGTTTATGGTTCTCATATACCACCTAAGCACTCAAGCAATCTCTTGATTGACACTGGCATTTCATTTAATCCCAAGTTTACATCTTTAAATTCATATTTTAAAGTATTATATCATGATGAAATTAAATTTTATGTATGATTGATATATATATGCAGTGTATTAACATTTAATCACCCCTTATTATGTCATTACTTAAATAAGATTCAAGATGTTACATAATAGCCAATTTCTGAACTATAATAATACAAAGATTATAGGACTGGTTTCAAAGAAACGTAGCTGTCTCAAATCATAACATCATTAGCCATAAATAGAATAGGCTTGACTCTTATTTATACTAAACACAATTTACTTGCTTTGTTTCAAAGTGCAAACACTAAAACTGTTTATAATTAACGAGTACATTTATAATTTTATTCTAGCTAATGAAAGCAATTTCCTTGTAAGTGATCTAGTAAATCTTGTATTGTCATAGTTCACAATTCTGAATATGTCTACTAGAGCTATGAATCAAAAGCATGCCCAACAAATAAAATGCTTTATAAATTTTATAATTTTTTCTTGTTAAATGCATAAAATGGTGTTTAAATCATCATCATCAACCATTATCAATCCACTGCAGGATGAAGGTCTCTCCAAGTTTAATCCATCTACTCCAATCTTTAGCTTCTCTTCTCCACAACACCCCTGCACATTTTCTTATTTCATCCATCCATCTCACATGTGGTCTCTTTCTGGGTCTTTTACAATCTCTTGGAATCCAGTTTAAAATTTCAATTGTCCATCTATTATCATCTCTTCTAGCAATATGTCCAGCCCAACTCCATTTCAATCTTTTAATTTTTTCAATAAGGTCAGTAACACCTGTTTGTTGTCTTACCCATACATTGCGTTTTCGATCTCTTCTTGTTACTCCCAACATACATCTCTCCATACTCCTTTGAGTGGTCTGAAGTCTCTGTATTGCTCTTCTATTAAGTGTCCAAGTCTCAGATTCATAAGTAAGAACTGGTAAAACACATTTGTTAAAAACCATCCTTTTCAAACACATAGGCATATTTCCTTTTAGTATCAAGCTATTTCTACCAAAAGCACTCCAACCAAGTTTAATTCTATGATTAATTTCCTCCATTATGTTTCCATCTGTATTAATAATCTGACCAAGGTATTTGTAACTGTTAACTTCTTCTAATTCTTCATAATCAATCTTTATTTTCATATTTTGAGCAAATCGATTAAACATTACTTTAGTCTTTTTAACATTTATCTTTAGTCCTACTTTTCTACTTTCATCTGCTAACTTCTGCAACATTTCCTGCAGCTCTGAAGCATTATTTGCAAAAACAACTACATCATCTGCGAAATTTAAATGACTTAAATACTCTCCATTTACTTTCACTCCTTCAGTTTCCCATTTTAATCCACAAAATACTTCTTGCAGCACTGCTGTAAAGAGTTTTGGAGATATGGAGTCACCTTGTCTTACACCTTTCTCAATGTTGATTTTTCCAGTATCATTATGTAATCTAATTGTTGCTGTTGCATTTTTATAAATATTCTTTAAAATATGACAATATCCTGGATCTATACCTTGATGATCCAATGCTTTAATCATAGAAGAAATGTGTATAGAATCGAATGCCTTTTCATAATCTACAAATCCAAAACATAATGACAACTCATATTCATTTGTCCTTTCTATGACTTCTCTCAATACCTGGATATGATCTATTGTACTAAAACCACTTTTAAATCCAGCTTGTTCTCTTGGTTGGTGGAAATCCAAAGTTCTCTGTAGACAAGTTGTAATTATCTTGGTAAAATTTTTATATAAAACTGATAAAAGGCTGATAGGTCTGTAATTTCTAATATCTTCTTTATCACCTTTTTTAAATATTAATATTATTACTGCATTCTTCCAATCTTCCAGTACATCTTTATCATTTAGACATTTGGTATATAACTTTGCTAAAATTGTTTCTATTTCTTCACCTGCTTCTTTTAATATATCAATTATAATTCCATCATTTCCTGGAGCCTTTCCTTTCTTCATACACTTAATTGCATGTCTCACTTCTTCATTTAAAATTCTGGGCAATTCGGAAGATGTAATAGATATAGGAGGTACTTGTTCTTTATTACTATATAATTCTTGATAAAAATATAATTATATAACATTTTATATCTTAGTTGAATAATAAGCAAATAGAGGATGTTTAAATTCATTCATATTATAAGATATAGTTCTATAATGTATTAATTACATAATTGGGTGTACTTGTATACAAGTCCATTTCATACAGGGGTGCAGGGGGTGCAATGCGCCCGGGTGGCACACTGTTGGGGCAGTACAAGTAACTCATTTAATAAAAAATTTAATAAATAATCAAAAGAATAGTTAAAAAAAATAGATGCTTCAATACTTGATTTTGCTGATGATACTAATTATTTATTATAGGTATTATTTATTTGTTTGTTTTGTTTTACCAGTTAGATTAGGTCAGAGGTTGGCAACATTTTTTTCATAAAGAGTCATTTTTAGAATTATATTTACCAAAATAATACTTACAGAGCCACAAGTCAGCAACTTGAATTATGAAATATACATTTTTAAAAATTGAGCATAAAATAATGTTTATTGTAAAAATGAGTTTATTTGTGCTTTGCTTAAAGGTGCTAAATACACTGCAATTCAATTATTTATTAACAATGTTACTATAGTCATAATTATAAAATATAATTATTAAAGTAAAAAATAATTGATTTTAAACATTCTTACATATAAATTAACATTTTTCTTTAGTCAAACAGTATGATGGTATTTCAAATATTTATAATATATTTAACTTGCATAAATAATAAAATTAAAATATATACTTCCTAAAAAAAATAAGAACAATATATAGTTTGTAATGAGATTTTTGTTGTTGAATTTCTTAGGAAGTTTGTCAAAATTTGGTAAATATGACATTACTTTCATTTTCAAACAAGTTAGCAGATTCACTCTGTTCAGCTGACTTCTTAGTTTATATATCAAGGCAATATATTCAATTGTTATTATTATTATTAAGTTTTTACTCTGATAGTGAAGTGATTGGTGAAATTAAAAAGTTTTTAAAAAAATATTAGTGATTTTTGCTAGTTATCTTTTTTCTTTTACTTAAATTTAAGATTTTATTTTGTTATACTATATTATTTACTAACTTAAAAAGAGCCACAATTATGCATTAAAAGATCTACACGAGGCTCTGGGGCTACAGGTTGCTGCCCCCTGGACTAGATCTATGATTATATATCTATGCTTTTTTTAAGACAAACAACTTTATTGTATTGGGAGCTGTTTTGTCAGCATTTTTATTATACATACATATGCAGCTAATATTATAGTCTAATTAACAAATATAAATGTATACCACAAAAGTGCTGTGGAAAGCCATCTAGCTACAGATTGATTAATCAACTTTTTATTATTATAATTTTTTTTGTAAGGGTGGCAATATAATTTTGCACCTTGCAGCACAAACCCACAGAATGGGTCTGTTTGTATAGTATGAATAGGTATATATATAAATAGTAATTAAATTATATTATTGCACTATTAAATAGTGCAATGATCAATTAGAATCTCTATTTCTTTAATTGATTACATATACTGTATATAGATAGCAAGATTGTGAATACATATGATATGAACTTTTATATTAACCTAAAATTTAATTTGATTATAAAATAACATACAATTAAAACTAGACTTCTGTGCAATGTTTTTTAATTATAGTAGGCTTACAAATATCTGTTTATTTAGCTTAAATTTATGAAACATTGCTAAATAGGAAAAATTCTAACATCTTATATACTCATATCAACAGGAGTCTGATTCATTTATCTCCAGATTACACATACAGATATACATAAAAGTTTTATATACTCATGTTTCTTTTTTGCACAAATAATAAGCTTTGCTTGCGATTTTAAGCTATTTTAGGGTTTACTAAACTTTATAGGAAGTGATGTACATTCTTTTATTAAGTTATGAAAATAAATAAGTTTGAAACTTTTTGTATTTTAAAGACTGTTCTTCTTGTGATCGATTTATCCTTGTTAAATGGGCACCTTTTACAAAAAGACATAATTACATATATGCTGCCCTTTACAAAAAGGCATAATTACATATATGCTGCATTATTTTAATCAATAGTTAATAATATTAATGTTTTTTGTCTGTTTTTAAAATAGGCTAAAAATATTAATAAAAAAAAAAAAATTTTCCCTTATGTTTATTTGAAAAAATAAATAAAGTATTTGTACATAGGTTAATCTTTTTTTAATATGTTTTGGAATCGCAAAGTTTACACACACATTTGTAATTTTATGTACAGTAATTTGTGCATGTCATCATCATCATCATCAACCATTATCAATCCACTACAAGTTGAAGGTTTTCAATCCATCTTCTCCGATCTTTAGCTTCTCTTCTCCACATCACTCCTGTAAACTTTCTTATTTCATCCATCCATCTCATATTGGTCTCTTTCTGGGTCTTTTGCAATCTCTTGGAATCCAGTTTAAGATTTCAATTGACCATCTATTTATCATCTCTTCTAGCAATATGTCCAGCCTAACTTCACTTCAGTCTTTTAATTTTTTCAATAAGGTCAGTAACATCTGTTTGTTCTCTTACCATATTTTGCGTTTTTGATTTCTTGTTACTCCCAACATGCATCTCTCTATACTTCTTTGAGTGGTCTGAAGTCTCTGTATTGCTCTTCTATTAAGTGTCCAAGTCTTAGATCCATAAATATGAATTGATAAAACACATTTATTAAAAACCTTCCTTTTCAAACACATAGGCATATTTCCTTTTAGTATCAAGTTATTTCTACCAAAAACACTCCAACCAAGTTTAACTCTATGATTAATTTCATCCATTATGTTTCCATCTGTATTAATAATCTGACCAAGGTATTTGTAGCTGTTAACTTCTACTAACCCATCATAATCAATCTTTATTTTCATATTTTGAGAAAATCCATTAGACATGACTTTAGTCTTTTTAACATTTATCTTTAGTCCTACTTTCCTAC
This sequence comes from Epiperipatus broadwayi, assembly GCA_028023455.1. Classification (NCBI taxonomy): domain Eukaryota; kingdom Metazoa; phylum Onychophora; class Udeonychophora; order Euonychophora; family Peripatidae; genus Epiperipatus; species Epiperipatus broadwayi. The sequence continues at coordinate 2,030,587 of JAQFVV010006374.1, forward strand.
TTTCATATGATAACTGCTGCAACATTTCCTGAAGCTCTAAAGCATTATTTGCAAAAACAATTACATCACCTGCAAAATCTAAATGACTTAAATAACCTCCATTTACTTTCACTCCTTTAGCTTCTCATTTTAACCCACAAAATAATTCTTGCAGCACTCCTGTAAAAAGTTTTGGAAATATGGAGTCATCCTGACTTATACCCTTCTCAATATTGATTTTCCTGGTATCATTATATAATATAATAGTTGCTGTTGCATTTTTATAAATATTCTTTAAAATATGACAATATCCTGGATCTATACCTTGATGATCCAATGCTTTAATCACTGCAGAAATGTTTATAGAATCAAATGCCTTTTCATAATCTACAAATCCAAAGCATAATGGCAACTCATATTCATTTGTCCTTTCTATAACTTATCTCAATACCTGGATATGATCTACTGCATTAAAACCACTTTTAAATCCAGCCTGTTCTCTTGGTTGCTGAAAATCCAATGTTCTCTGTAGACAAGTTATAATTATCTTGGTAAAAATTTTGTATAAAACTGATAAAAGGCTGATAGGTCTGTAATTTCTAATATCTTCTTTATCATTTTTTTTAATATTAATATTAATACTGCATTCTTCCTATCATCTGATACATTTTTATCATTTAGACATTTGGTATATAGCTTTGCTAAAAAAAATTCTATTTCTCCACCTGCTTCTTTTAATATATCAATTATAATTCCAACATTCCCTGGAGCCTTTTCTTTCTTCATAAATTTAATTGCATGTCTCACTTCATTTAAAATACTGGGCAATTCGGAAGATATAATAGATATGAGGTACTTGTTCTTTATTATTATATAATTCTTGATAGAAATCTTCTACCCATTTCATGATGTCATCTCTCTTTTTAGTAATAATTCCATCTTTTTTTTCTTATTCAGATATAAATTTCCTACCAAATACCAAAATGTTGTTTTGTACATGTAGTATTTAATAAATGTTTCTTTTTTATTCATAATGTTGTAATCATATTAAGGAAAACAGCTTTAGGTATATTCATGCATATGCTATAAATTAGTTGAAAATAACATTTAAAATCACATTTAACTGCCTATGAGTGTACCCACATATATTTGTGTATCTATTATTAGATTATTAAACTTACAACAATATTTATTATTTATTTCCAATTTAATAAATATTCTTGGGTTTTTTTTTTATTAATTATGACAAGAATGTCAGCATCAGTGTGGGCTTTGAGCATTCCATCATCAGATTTTCAATAGGATGGATGGCTGAAGAGTTGGAGAGTGGGGTGGATTGAAGCCTGTCCATTAAAGTATGAAGATTGGCTATCTTAATATAAATCTGAGCACTTATTGTATATATGTGCAGAGATCATAATCTGGACCAACAGACAAGTGCTGGTTTAGCACAAAATAAGTATAATGGTGATTATTTATCTTTTAGACATATAAGTGGTCGTGTGTATCAGTGGTATGAGATAATGTGGAGAGTTGAGGGTCACGTGAATGTCTGAGCTCAAAATACCCTATATGTTATACAGTATAAAGTTTTGCATTTACATGTGATACAAAAATGTTTTTCGATTTCAGTATTTCTAATTGTTAGTCAAGTTTCTTTATTCAGTTGTAAAAAAATTAATTATTCAATATTTATGAGGTAAAAATATTTTAAACATAATTTAAAATTATAAAAATTTAACAATATGAAATTATTAAAAAATTTCCAATAAATAGAAAAATAATTGTAGTATAAAAATGCCAAAAAAAAAATGTCTGCTTTCTTGGTCTCAAGGGCGCAGTATGTAATATTTTTAATTACTGTAATTTGTTTTATTCAGCTTTAAAAAATTTAATTATTTATATTTATGTGAGAAAAAAATCATATATATATATATATAAAAGGAGTTCAGTAAACACTCCAGTTTTTTTTATTAATTAAAGTTCTGACTAATATTTTATCATCAATGGTCTATATAACTAACAACTCATAAAAATCAAAGCATGTTACTTTTTGAATTTCTGTCATAATAACATTTTCATGTTTATTTTAGAGTGCATAACTAAAGTTAACATTCATAAATTTATGAAAATATATTATTATTCACCTTTATTTTTAAAAGGAGATTGCCATGACAACAGTTTGAGATTGTTGATTATCTATATTGGGATTGTCTAATGGTTATATATATATATATAATTGAAAGCTTGTTTGTTACTTAATAACTCATCAAAAATATTATACCCATCTTGATAAGCTATGGATTTTGTTTGAGGTATTTAATTGTTTGAAAATTTTGAAAATTTTCTCCTAATGTGAGGAAAGCCACAGATATAGAATTTGAAAGTTTCTATTAGCAGTGATCTCTAGTGACTTTTTCACTATCTAAATGAAATATTTTCTAGAAAATTTGAAAAATATCAATATCTTATTTCACTAAAACAAAACCTGTGTACTAAGAAGATTGAGGCAATATTTGTGAAGATAATAAGTAACAAACAAACAAACTTAGTAAATTATTAATCAATAAAAAATTGTTAATACGTTATGTACACAGTTATTATTTTTAAAGATAAATAATTTTTAAAAAATGTGTCAGAGGCACATCTGTGTAGAATTATGTACAAAAGTGAATCTCAACAATAGATGTTATAGGTTTACAATCAACAACTAGACTAAAGCTCAAAAACAAATAATTCAGGAATATTTAAATTAAAGCCAGTTCTATTGTGCATAAGTTAACAATAATCCTTTATTCTTTATATACAGTTTGTTGTCTGTTTGTTACTTAATAACTCAACAAATGTTGCATTCATCTTCATGAATCTTGCACAAATTTTTTTCTTTCTTTTTTTTTTGTTTTGGAGAATTACATAGGCTAAGGATTTGTGCTTTATGGTACTTAATTGTTTGAAAAAAAAAACAGTAAATTTTCTATTACTGTAAGCTAAGCCACAGGGAGAGCTAATATAATATAGATATGAATTTAAAGATGTAAAATTAAAGATTAGTAAAAATATGAAAATAACTATTGATATATATATTAGTATGAAAAAATAAATAATATTTAAATAGACTATATATCAACTATTATTATTTATTTGTTTACAAAAAATAAAAATAAAAAACATAGATCGAATAATTTTCACTTTATATAAATATATATGTGCTTATATACAAATATATTTTTACATTTTCATTATTGTATATTTAGATAGACATAAACATTTAAACTTTTATGTGTATTATATAGAAATTATGTTTTAACATATAGGATCTGTTTGATAAGAAAAATAATTGAACATAAAATGTATTATTATTTTTATAATTTGTATTATGTAATGTTCTGATATTTTGAGAACATTACGTATATATATACCACACCTATTTAATAGTTTAATTTGTATTATGCTAGTTAAAAATCTTATAAGATCGATCATAAAATGTTTTAATTATATAATTTTGAAATAATCGTTATAAAGTAAATGTTACTGTTACACTAAAACTTTTTTAGATCAAATCGATCAAGAATTGGGGGGGGGGGTAAATACAAACTTTTATTTCCTATTATAAACTTGATTTCTTTTTGTACTTATATATATAACTAAATAACTAGTATTTTTCAATTTTCATTGTTTTCCTCACTGCTTTTATTTAAGAATAACACTTCTCCAGTTTTTCATTTGTAAAGTCTTTAATTTCCTGTAATAGGAATGTCACACTTCTATTTAACTCTTAATTAACTTTTGTCACCATCAAGTATAGCTTTGAAGAAGACAGTTAGTTAAAAAAGAGGGAAAGACAACAGAAAAAATACTGAGATAATAAAATATAAAACTTTCTTTTAAAAACATAATATAATGAATCTTTAAAAGTATGCTTTAAATGGACGATCCTGAATAATATGGTTCTTTATTTTTGATCCCAGGTACAAACTTTAATAATGTTTAAAAAAAAAAATTTAGCTACCTTTATATTAAGTCTGAATAAAAATAAAAAAATTGTTGTGACAATCTTATAAAAAGTCCATCTCTTACATGTAAATTTAGTATTGTCTAAAAAGTTCCTAGTTGAACTTTTATCAATCAAGTTATATCTTGACTAAATGTTAATTTTTTAAAAATTAATATCTTCTTATATATTCTTGGTAAAGCAATTTTTCTTCTGACATCAGTTTGAGAAATGATGGTAGGGTAATAAGCTGCTGCAGCAACATAAATTTGATTATGTTTGGAATTTCCTTATAGTAATATTTAAATATATATTGTAGAATTGTAAAGTGACATAATAAAAAAAATGTGATGTGAATTTTAGTTTTAGATACCTAAAAATATAATTATTACTCAAAACAAGCAAAACTCTCCATACAGTACTGCCACTCAGTGCAAGCCAGAATAATCAATGGACGCAAGAAGGTTTATGCTAAAATCCCTATCTAGTGCCTAATCATCCAATATCCTCGGACTAGTTTCTAACTTGTGGAGATCATGTGATATTTAATGGTTTAATTGTTATTCAATTTATTAAACTAATATTTATTAACTGTATAATTATATATATATTAAATGTATTTTAAATTCTCTTGCTAAAGCCAAATTGGATATTTAGACAATAAGATATATGGAAATGATATTTAATCATTGATTATAGTAGCTTAACAGCCCTTTGACACAATTTATTCTTATTAACTGTCATTTACTAATATCAAAAATAAAAACAGTTAAAAAAAACAAATAACAAATTGTTAAGACACTTTATCAATGACTATACAAACCAAACTATTAATCACCAATATATCAATATATTGAACACTCTAATCCTTTAGTCAGTTTATTTGGCATCTTGTGATGCAATTATTTTTCAGAAAAAGTTTTCTTTCTGAAAATCTCATATATCTTGTCTAACTCTGATTTCAATGCATTGCATATATCTAATGAAAGTAATATTTTACTTTTTTTGATATATTTTGAAATAATCTTTATAATGTAAAAGGGATTATACCTCTCCAACAAAAAAAAAAGCTCATGTTCACAATAATATACTTTAAAAAGTCTGATTTTATTCTTTCATTTCACATGTCAAATCCAACAAAAATATGCCCTTATAATAGTAGATTCAATAGTATAACAACTAACAAAATTGAAAAAACATATATACAATGATGGCATTAGGCCATACTTGAGCAGGAAAATGTGACAGGATGACAACTAGAGCTTACTTTAACAAGCCTCAATGCATTAAATGTGTCTGAACATGTATATGGCAGATAGAATTACTTGCCACACTTATGGACTCAATTAGAATTATTGAAGGACTTTTACCAATTTAGAAACCTATTGTCTAGTAATGGGGACTCCCACTAGTAATATTTCCTAATCATCAACTGAATACAGCTTATGTTACCTGAAATTAGTAGAATATTTCTTAGTTTGGGCTGGTCACAATATTTAATACCCCTAACTGTGCTACCAGTAATCCAATTTGAAACTCATTCATGATATTGCACTACTTAATTTAAATCTCTAATAAATTGGTAAAATGCATAAATATAATGTGAACAAAGGCAAAAAAGTATAATATTAACTGTATTTTAAATTCTCTTGTTAAAGCCAAATTGGGTATTTAGACAATAAGATGTAAGAAAATTATACTAACCCAGATGCCTAATTGATGTTTGAATCATATCGTGGAATAATAATATATATCAATTTTCTTATTTAGAAACTGAATAATATATAAAACAAATGTACAACTGACTCTGAGAAAATAAATATATAATATTTTCAGAATAAATACATTACTATTAACTATAAAATAAATAGTTAAATAATTATTAAATATTAATAAAAATATTGCCATATATGATATCTATATAGAACAATAATAATAATAGAAAGATCTTACTTCAGTCTATTCTTCTTTTGTTGGCAAAAAATAACAGCAACATATATATAATTAATTCTTTAAGTATTGTAATGTTCACTTAGCTATAGCTATTCACAATGACTATACTATATAATCCTTGAGATTATTTATTTATTTATTGTCAACAAAATAATTTCACTTTGGTTCATTAATTAATCCTATGTACTTCCAGACTTGGTTGGAAATATACAGTTGTAAAATAAAGTAAACTTACTTTATTGCACAAAATAATCCCTGATACATTTTCATTGGTTTGTAAGTAAATAAATCAGTTTATTGGTAGTGTTTTTCGGCTGTTTAATAGACAGGCACCAGATTTTCTCCTCTTCTTTCTTGTAGGATTGGTAGAAAGATAGAGCCAAGGTAGAATGACTGATGTTGTATTTATAAATCAGATATCTTCTTTCCATACTAAGGTAGTCTTTCCAATTTTAGGTTGGATAATGTCAACTCATGCTCTATGAATCAACTACACCAGATGAGAAATGGACTGCTGGAATTTTTATAAAACCATTTTGATGAAATTTATTCTACATATGTATGTGGCCATTACATAATTATTAAGAACAGAAATACTAAAAATATATTTTTATTTTTGTACATAAATTCATGAGATGTATTTCACCAAGACAGGCTGTAATGAATACTAGCTACCAAACTATGATTTTCATGTTAAATATTTTTCCAGTTCATTCTCCCTGCTAGGTCTTTGATAATTAAAATTACTATCACAGTCTTTTATCAGTTATACAAATATTTATTGATAGATATTTATTGAAATATTAATTAGTTACCTCCATCCAAACTTTATCTTAATCTATCTCAATGGCATGTTTATTGATAATAAAAAAAAAGGAAAACAGATAAAAATAAGAATTTCTATTGAACCAATCACATTATAAATATGAAGATTTTTAATAACTTTAAAACTTTCTTGTTTAAATAATTCTGGTTTACTTTAAATCTGTTTTACCTCCTTTTTTCTCTTTACAATTATTAATTGTAATTAGTTAACAAAAAAAATGTTATATACATAAAATATTTATCTGAGAGTACATATCAATACATTCATACAATTATTGGAGTAAACTCAACTCTTTTGTTACTGAGCATGCATTGTTATAATATCAGTTATTTCTGTATTATTATGCTTTCTATTAGTTGACAGATTTGTAGCTGGCTTCACTGCTATAATGCTTAGTTTTATAATTCTATTATTACATTTGCAGAATATTAAGGAATATCCTTAAATAAAGATATTCCAATACATTTATATTTTATCAATAGAGAATCCATGTTTCACTTCTATGGATTTGACAGAATGACAGTTCTATTTTGATTATTTTATTTGAAGTATTATATCACTATAATAAAATAACTTACAATATAAATTGTTAAATAAAACAAAAACATTGATACCTATACTGCATCTATATCTAACTGAAAAGTTATTAAAATATAAATTATTATACATTCTTAAAATGATAATCATCCTAATTTAAAATGTTAGTTTTTCTCCATAAACTGGTGAATAAAGCCCTTGAGTTTTAATAAACTTGGGTTATAAAATCTTAGTCTTTATAGTTGGATTAAAAATATTTTGTAGATTATCCTTTGAATTATTAGCATACTATAAACCTAACTTTAAAAAAATGTTTTGGAAGGTGCTTCATATTTTAATTATTATCAATAAATTTTAGTGAACAGTCAGTGAATTTCAAAGACTATCATAAACATTTTTGATTAAATGGATCAATTTTTTTCCAGAAATCAATAAAAGCAATATATAAATCATGTCACTGCTCCTGATATATATTTTGCATTTATCAGGAACAAAGTTTTGTCTAGTGCGAGCCTTCTTTAAAATCATATTAAATCTCTGATAACTACTTATCTATGATTATAATTAATCTATTCAAAAATACTTTTACTGTAGTGAATAACAATAATATTATATAATAATTATAACAGTTTTTTCTATCTTTATTTTGATAAATTAAAACAATAATGCATCCTTAAATTCATTTGGGACAATTTCATAGATTCACATATATCTAAAGAAATTCCTATACATTTGAAGCTAGCATATTATCATCTTATTTTAAAACTTTTCTAGATGTCTAATAGAGGCTTTCCATTTTTAAGATTAAAAAAGGATGTTCTAACTCCATCAAACTGGATATGTCCAAATCTAAAATATCATTACGATGAATAAACAGTGTCATATGAATTTTTGTATCTGAAAGTAAGCAAAATATTAGTTCCACTTATTTAAAAGATCATCAGTATTATGTAAAAGACAATTATTAATTGACATAATAGAATTATGATGTTATTTGGAGTCCATATGTAATTTTCAAGTAATCTAAAAATTAAAATGGATTTAACCAGCCGGTCAAGGTGCTAAACTCCACATCTAAAATTTTTATATTGGTTAAGAAGTTTCACATTCATTTTATTATTCTGGCAAGTAAAGATAATCATAACTTCCTTTGTAATCAAATCATGAATAATAGAATCATTGCCGGAGCAGTAATCAGTATTCTTCTCTCACAACACACTGTTTAAAAGAATTCCAAATTCTCAATAGCATTACAAGAAGAAAAATCAAAATTGAAAAATTTAGTGTTAAACAGCTATTGAGATTTAGCATGAGTAGAAACTGTTTCTAGAGAATGAAATCAAATTTCCAAGAAATAATTTTGGAAGGAATTTTTCTATTATATTTTTAACTTTAACTTACATTCTGACTCTTAATTATAAAATAATTCAGAAGATAATTTTAATTTAAAAATAAATATATCCAAATATATTTATAATATTTTTTTCTATTCTAAAAAAATATTTATACTGATACAATAAATTCTGTCTAATGAGAAATAAAAAAATTTTCTCTGAATTTCTGAATCTAATAATGAAGCATAAGCATTGATAAAATGAGAACAGGCAATATTGAACAATCCAATTTTTTAATATTAGTAATTTTTCAATATACCAAATTATGCCTCTTTGTAAATGTAATATCAAGAGTTTCCTTTCATGTAGTCAATCTTTTAAAAAAAACCTTGTAGACATATTTATTTGTTCGAAGAGACTTTTTTTCCTTTGAAAAATAAATTGCAATAAAAACAGTAACATCAATCTTATATCTCATCAACACTTTAGTTACAAATACTGTCCTTATTCAGATATTAATATTAAAGCAAGAACCTTAATCAAAGTTTGCACATTTCAGGTATCTAAATTTAAAAGAAAATTAAAATATTTGTATTGTTGTCATTAGCTACTGATATTGCAACTATTTTCTCTGTTAAATGTGTAAGTTTTTACAAAATATACTGATCTTTTAGACCATAGTTTTCTAAATATTTCCATATTTCTGGAGGGGCAGGGAAAAATAACCTTAAATAAGGCTACCCAAACAACTGAACATTTACTAAGTGAAACTCCTCTCTAAAATTCAATTCCAAGTATAATCATTACTGCTTGTCATGGCTTGAGCAAATCATAATTAGGAACTCTCATTCTGTTAAATCAATCTATAACTGCTTTTTTAACATTTGCATTAAAAAAAAAATAGAGTCAAAATTGTTGTGAGCATATTAAATGAAGCAACGAGTTGAAAATTGTAATAATGCATAAAATAAAAATTGTGCTATTAAATTTATTTTTAATTCTAAATTAAGAAAAACTATATATAAAAATGTAATTATTATGGATTAATAAAACTGTCCCACAAGATTTATTGCCTTCGTCTTAGTTTTATTCATAATGCTTTATTGCATGCAATAGAATGTAATTACAATAGATGACTTTATGTTATTGTATAAATAATAAACAAATAAAAAAAGTTTATATTATTAGAATAAATCAAAATATCATTTAAAATCTATGATTGAGGTATTTTTTAAGATATTTTTGTGCAATAGACATGTTTTAACATTAAGATAAGATTAAAGCATGGCTATGTATAATGAGTAATTAATAACCAACTTTATTCATTCTTTCATTATTTAAAATGATCATTCTTTTTTTTATTTTTTAAATAAAAAAGAAAATAATGTAACTTTAAAAAGGTTAAACCAATAAATCAATCTTCATAAATAAAAAACAACTTTACAATAAAAAAGCAGTACTTCATCAAGTTTTCATTTATTTATTTTTTTTATTCTAAAAGAGTGCTCAATTGAATTTATGTGGTTTTTATTATTATTACTCTATGGCTTTTCAAATTTATTCTCAAAGTGGTTTCATCTCTTATTTCTTGTCAATTCTAATATGTTCCAGTTTCTTTTTACAAATTTTTAGGAAGAATTTAATTTTAATATAAAAAAGACATATATATACTAAATATAAAATATTACATGAAAACCTAAAATTTTGACTATAATTCATACACCCACTTGCCTTTCAAAAAAAAAACCAGAACAAGAATGCATAGCTTACAAATTTGTAAATAAAAAATAGTTGTTTATTATATAGGAGACAAAGTCTAAAAAAAGAATTACAAAAGATATAAAAGTTTATAAACTTATCAGAATACAAAGAAAAATAATATATTAAAAATTTATTGTGCAGAAAGAAAAAACATAATATGGAAACGAACTGGGAGTTTCAGATGACACTCAACTTTCATGCCATCTTATATTGCTGACCCACCTGATCACACACATGCAGGTGGGTCAGCAATAAGAATGAGATGGCATGGAAAGTTGAGGGTCATGTAAAAGTCTGAGTTCGAATCCCACATACATTACATATATATATGCAGGTTAAAGCCTGTATAGTGTATTAATAATATGGAAAGTAAATTGAAATATATAAAGTTAAAAATAAAAACAGATGCATCAAATTTATTTATTATTAATTAAAATTTATAACTGTATAGATAAAACAAATTTCAGATAAAAATAAATTTCTGGATATATAAACATCTGTAATATTTAAAGCTTTAGAAATGCATTAAAAAAATATAAGAATTTAGTATGAATAAAAAAAAAATGATGGCAAGATATCACATTTTGAGGATAGGGGACTTCAAAACCAGAGACTAGAGTTTGATCTAATAAAGGGTGAGCAACTCAAGAAACATTAGATTCATTTAAGTCTGAAGAAAAAATTGTTCAAAAAAAAATCAAAGTTCAACTAAGTTGACTTAAAGAGAATCCAATGAGATTGAAAACAAGTGAAACTGATATTATTTTGTCAAATAATGTACGAATATAGCAATACTCAATAATTGTAAAATCAATAATAATCACAGCTTGAAAGATATTGAATAAATGTAAAATAATTTTAAATTTAGATGTAATATGTTGATCTATTTCAATCATCTATCATTAAATATTTAATGTTAAATGATGAAAATAGCTCAACATATTATCACATCTAAAATATCATCATCACAAACCTTCAGGCAGATATTAATTTTAACTTTATTTCAAAAATACAACATTTAATGTAATAAATTGAGAGGTTGTCAGTCTCTTGAATGTGCTTACTGTTGCTTCTCAGACAGCCAATCAGATGCTAACTTAGCAGTCTGAAGAGCGATCAAGTCTCAATACATGACAGAGTTTTTGATAAGAAAAGAATAGTCCCACCCTTCTCTCTACTTAACTTTATATATATAAGCCAGTCTTAAGCATTTTGGCTTGAAAGTGTGAAGCTATAAATATATTCATATATTATTCACTGAGTCTTAATTTATGATAGTACAGCACAAAATCTTAGATTTACTATGCTGTAATTTTCTAGATGTTAATATAAGTTATCAGCAACGTATATAAATAATATTTTTGTATAAATCACATATTGTTGTTAAATTAGTAATAAATTGAGAGGTTGCCAGTCTCTCACATGCACTTACTATTGCTTCTCAGACAGCCAATATGCAATTTATACAAAAATATTATTTGCATACGTTGCTGATAACTTATATTAACATCTAGAAAATTACGACGTAGTAAATGTAAGATTTTGTGCTGTACTATCATAAATTAAGACTAGGTGAGTAATATATGAATATATTTATAGCTTCATGCTTTCAAGCCAAGATTCTTAAGACTGGCTTATATATATAAAAAGTTAAGTAGAGAGAAGGGTGGGACCATCTCTTTCTTATCAAAAACTCTGTCATGTGTTGAGGCTTGATCGCTCTTCAGATTGCTGTCTTAACATCTGATTGGCTGTCTGAGAAGCAACAGTAAGCACATGCGAGAGACTGGCAACCTCTCAATTTATTATTAATTTAACAACAATGTGATTTATACAAAAATATTATTAACATTAAATGTGTTGATTTTTCTCCTACTGTTAAAAAGCACACCTTAGTAGCAAGACTATTTCTATTACCTTTTTTGAACTGATATGTTCTTCATTCTCTAAGTATTTTAATTAAAACAGAATTTATTCTCTTTTGGTTGGGTCGGTTTCTCTCGTCCATGCTTATTCAACATTCTTAGATATACAATAATTATTAAATTATAGATTGTGATAATCCAATTACTTTTTAATTGAAATAAAATCCTTGTTTTTACTTCACCTTCGAGTGGTAAGTTTTAAATTGCGCTTTGAATATGAAGTTCTAAGTGCTAAGCCTTATAATTCTTTTTCTAATAATATTAAACTTCACTTTTTTGCATAAAGTGCAATTTAAAACTTACTTTTTAATTGTAAATGTAAATTAAACACCATCTAATACAATATATGACACTCAAATGAATATACTGTTTTTTTTTTACTTTGATGAAAAGTAACCAATCATCAATATCAATAAACAGCTTGGCATTATGTATACATTATTTTGGTTGTTTTATCATATGATACTATGTGGCTTATTTAATTACTATAAAAGAGAAATATTCAACATAGCTTATCACATTTTACTGTCACTATTAATTCATTAAGCAAATGTAATCACAACTTAACTCAGAATAACTCGCTGTTGTTTTTATATGAGATCAATTATTCTTCCCTCATTATTGTGATTATATAAATAGTCTTTCTCAAACTTTTGACTGAACAAAACTGCTATTCTGTAGAGACTGCAATGGAAAAATAAAAGTGGAGTAAAAATATAATGTTTTTGAATGATATATTAAAAAAAAATATTACATTTTCTATAACAATTTTTTTTGATTGAATATAACTTAATATTATTCATTTTACCTTCTTTACTGCTTCATTTAATTATTTTTCTGATAATCATTCATTCAATCAAAGTCGTCAAGATCCATTTGACATCCCATATTATCATTCTCCATTATTTAATATGCTATATCTAAAAATTATGCAATAAAATATTTGCATCCTTTTAATTTTAAATGCCTACTATTATGTTTGAAACATCACATTTTACTCCATTAAATACAATTATATTAAAAAGACATGATCTGTTCAATTTTATTTATTATTATAAAGATCATTATAAATATCTATAATCATTCCCATTTGCAGTTATTAATAAACAAATATTACTTAAACTCTAGAAATGAAAAAAAAATAAAAAAATATTATAACACTGAATTTTATGGTAATCAATTCATAAATGGCCACTATATCTACCTACAATCTGTTTGTAATATCACAATTTATTATCAAATATGGGTACAAATCTTATAAATTGTTGCAATATTATGATTTATGTAAATAATTGTTTTATTACATTAGTTTTACTAATTTTTTATTTTACTTTGATAAGGTTTACAAATTAATTTTTTATTATGTAAATAAAACTTTATTTTAAAATAATTAATAATAATAACAACACAGAATTGATAAAAAAAGATTAATAAATTCTACAAACAAATTTGATAATCTTGTAAATAAAAACAATCATTTCTATAGAAGCTTAAAAATTGGTTTGTGGATTTGATAATAATAAGAAGAAATTATAAGCACTAAATGATTTAAGCAATAAAATGAATTACTAGGTTTGAGGTAAAAAGTTTGAAGATTAAAAATAAAGATGTCAGTTCACATATGGCAGATGCTGAACTAAATTTAAATAATTATAAAAATATAGTTCATGACATTCATTATTTTTTGTATCTTGTAAAAAAATAACTTAGAAAGTAAAAGTTTAAAAGAATGATAAACATAATTTAAGGAACTAATATATTTTGGTTTTTAAATAATAATAATAATAATAATAATAATAATAATAATAATAATAATAATAATAATAATAATGATGATGATGATGATGATGATGATAAAAAAGACATTAATAAATAAGAATTTACTTTGCAACTTTAAGAATGAAATTAGCAGCAAAAATACTTAGCCAACTTGTTGCAAATGAAAATTCAGATGTAGTAAATGTTGAAATAGTATAAATATTGTAATTAATTTTAATTTTCTTACAAAGAATGGTTATAGATGTTTTCTAAAAAAAAATGTTAATTATTGAAAATCTTAATATTTATAATAAAAAAAAATTGAATAATTAGTGGTTTAAAGGCAGGAGAAAAAAGTTAAAACTTTAATACAGAAATACTGAATTTCCAAATTCATCAATTTTGCTAAATCACTCAGAGCAAATTAAATATTTAACCAGATATTGAAAACATTTGAGATATTACAGTTTTTGCAATAGTTCATAATAATAGTCAAATAACACAAATGATTTCTATCATCTATTATGAATAACAAAACTATACAAAATCAGAAAGTATTTTATATTATAAAACAAAAAAATTAAAATAATTTGCAAATACTTAAAAATTTGTCTTACTCAGAAGTTCATACTGACTTACAAAAAAAAATTAACAATTAAAATGTTATAAAGCAGATTTTGCTTGATTGCATATTTATAATGTTCATTCTTTCAAAAGTATTACTGACAAATAAGTTTAAAATGTTAATAATAGTTTTTTTAATAACAGGGTCATCTATTTGTGAATTGCTTCAATAAATAGCAAGCCTCTAAGGAAAATATAATTAATTTAATTAAAAAATGTATATATACAATGAATATAAATCAATACAATCCACTATTTTCTTGTCAAAATGTTACTGTCATTTTTTTCAAATAACTAATGAAAATTTTATATAATAATGAATTATACCAATAACGTTTACAAAGAGCTTCTTTCCAAAATGCAAAAAAAAAAAATACTTACAATTGTCAAAAGGAGAGAGAAGATCATATAATTTTTGAAAATATCACACTACCAAAGATTTCTTTACATTAAAGTAAAATCTGTTCAAAATTACTTCATGAAAATGATCTCAACTGAGATTTTAATCAACCATGTAAAATGCTAATTGAGAAAGCTAATATGTATTACTTCATGATTATTTTTGACTTTATATTACAAAAGACACTTCTTTTAAAGAAATGTTTTTTTTCTTCTGATTTTCTTAGGTGTAATATTTTTAACAAGTAAGTTTGCAAAAGAATTAACACCTCATCTTATTTTACAATTTGTGACATTTTTTTAAAGAAAAGTTATTAAAGATAGTGAATGAAAAAAAAAAATTTTGTCATCTACCCTAGGTAAAACATTTGATATTTTTATCTTGGGGATAGAAATAAGTTATAGAATCTATTTATATATAAACATTTATTAGAAATGATTTACATTGTTTAAACAAAAAAAAAAGTTAATAATTTATTGTTATATGAAATAAAAAGTATTTAAGTGAAGACTTAAAAAACAACTGATTTAAAGAATTCAAAAATCCTTTAACAATTTACAAAATATAAAACGGAAATGATTAAAAAAAGTTCAGAATTCTTTTACAGATTTGTAAAAATAATTATATTGCATATAAAATAATTTCAATCAAATGACCACCAAAAAAGTTGCATACTTATTACATTCTATATACAAGTAGGCTAAATTTTATTTAAAATTAAAATAATCTTAAACAATTTTTTTTCATAAAAAAAATGTTTATTCAAATATTAAAAAAATATAATTAAATGGAGAATCAAAATAATCATAATTTAATAAATCAATAATGTATCAATAAAAATATATTTTTGTTTTCTTTCAAAATGGTCCTTAATTTCAATGTATAAATAATCCTCCATATAATTTTTCTTTATCAATTTTACTTTATTTTATAAACTAATTTTTTTTCACATCCATATATACAAATTTTATTCTACATTTCTATCTAAATTTTAACCATCTTTTAAGGTTATTTTCAAGGTTTATTTCTATAAATATATACATATTCATACTAATGTGTTTCATTATTGTAGATTGTTAAAAAGGAGAAACTTTGTGATTTGATATATAAAATTCAAACTTTTACAAATAATAAACTGATTTTAAAATATGGTCCTTAAATAAGATCAGTCTACATTTCTTAGCACTGTCAATAAATGTTTACTTAAAACTAAGCTTTAAAAATTCTTTTAGAACATTTATTGATTTGAAGTGTTGTATATTCATAGTGCATGACTGAAAAGATAATTTCTTCAATCTAATTTATAAATCTATATTTATAACTTATAAGTTTAGAAGATTTAAAGTAAATATAGGGATGTAAAGAATATTGATAATAGATTTAAAAGATATAATGATAATAGATTTAAATGATATAGTGATAATAAAAGTATACTATTAATTTAATGAATAAAAACTTTAATTCAGATGAAAAAAGATATTTGAAAAAGATTTAAAATAATTTTCTAAAAAAAAAAAAAATTAATATAAAAAAAATTGAAAATAGAGACAAACACAGAATTAAAATTTTCACCCTTATTTTTACACTTATATTTATTAATTATTAAGATTTAAAAAACTAAGATGATGTTGAAAGAATTAAAATATAAAATAGATAATTAAAAGCATGATTTGGAGAATAATACTGATCAAAGAAGTGTGAATAATAAAAAATAAAATTCTTTATGATGTTAAAAATAAATATAAAGATGTAATTATTTTTAAAAGATGATAATAAAATCAAATATAATTATATTAACTAAGAAATAATATAATTAAAAATGGAAATTATATTCAAGAAAACTTGTTTCATTAAGAATTAAAAAAATGAAAATATAAAAAAATATGAAAAATTTACTAAAATAATTACAGAATTGTATATAAAAATAATATTAAAAATGATTTGCAATAGCAAACTCTCCAAACAGTAGTGATCGTGTAATTGTTAGTTGTTTTTATACCATTCCTGCCTAAAAATGATGTGATGATTAAGTTAATGAGGATTGAAGATAGTAATTTATAAATATAGAGAACCTAAAACATATAAAATTGACTCTCCACTTAGACAGTAATTAATAATGTCAATACAAATTTTAAAAAAATTTCTAAGTAGTTATATTACTATGTTTTTAAAAATAGCAATATAAATAACGATCATAATGTTAATAATTCAAATAATTTTATTGAAAAGTTGGAAAAAAATATTTAAAAAGTATAAATATATATATAAATATATTGATCCTGATAAGCAATTAAAACTGTCATGGATATATATATTCTAACCTGTTGGCTACATAGCCACACTAAAAATTAGATAAATTGGCTGCATGTTCCTCAGGATTAAGTTAAGATTATTTAATTAAGGGGGAAAATATTTAATTTTCCCATGCATTTTTTAATAATAATAATAATAATAATAATAATAATAATAATAATAATAATAATAATAATAATAATAATAATAATAATAATAATAATAGGACTGAAATTATATATTTTATTTTCCTTCCCACATGATATTAGGAACATTCTTGACATTTTTTTTAATAATTGTGAAACTTTTTTTAATTATAATATGCATATTTTAATATGTATAGTAAATTTTGATAGAAGAGAAAAGTATAAAATCATATAAATAATTTATTTTGTTCTTTCTCTTCAATAATTTTATTTAATTACCAGTTGCTTTTAATTTTTTTTTTAAAAAATGTCCCAAGAGAAAAAAAAAAGTGTTCTCCTTTTAGTAAATTGTTTAATATTTAATTTTAACCTTTTAAGAGGAATAAAGTTTTATGTTTTATAATAGTTTTTAAAAAAAAAGATTTTAATGATTTTAGTAAATTTTATTTTTAATTAGAGTTGTTGTTTTTCTTTTCTCTTTATCTCTCTTCATTGCAAAAAATCAAATCAGTGTAATTAACTGATTATCTTGTTTTCTCTTTTTGCAAGAAATTTTTTTTAATTAGAAAGAAATGCCAAAAATTTTATGATGTTAATTTAAGTTTTTGGTTTGTTTTTCAATATCTATGACTAAGAAAGAAAATAGCTGAACAATTGTATTTAAAAAAAATTATCTAATTGATTGATATAAAAACTATCAGGCTAGAGATAGATTGTGATTGACTTGTAGGCAAGATCATTCTAGCAAAAAATAATAGCTGTGTGAATAAATCTGAAGATGTGTCAGGTAAGAAGTAGATTCCTAATTTAGCTGTTGAATAGAGTGGTCAAGTCCTAATCCAGCTTCTAAAGAAGTTTTAACTAAGTTATTGCATAGAACAACAAGTTTTAAACTAGCTTTTAATGTCCTATGAGTTTAGTCATAAAAATGATTTCTACAATGAAAACCATGTGCTAAATTCAGCTAAAAACTAGACATTATCTTCTTCCATGTAACCTTTCTTCACTGAAATAAAAATATAGAAAAGTTAACACCTAAAGCAGGGGTGGGCCACTAAGAGTTTTTATGAGGCCTGCCACGACAATCAGAAAAATTCACCTTGAACTGAGATTTCCTTCCCGTGCATAACCAAAGATTCATCTCATATTTTCCACTAGGATAGCCATGTCAATACACATGTGCAGGGTAGATATGATGTGTAGTGCTTTTCCAGTTTATCTTGTTAATTCCAATTTTGTATTTGCATTAGCAAATATATACATTTCCGACTTTAGTAAAATAATGAACCCTCTGAAAAAATGTAAAATCAGTGATGAATGTCATGTGCTTAATGAAGAATAGACAAACAAATATTTCTTGGGTGATACAGGGAATAAAGCAGTGTGTTTATTGTGTCATGAAAAAAGGTGTGCCCCCAAGCCAAAACAATTTCCCACCCCTGACCTAAAGTAATCTACAACCTTCTCAGAGCAACCAAGAGCATGAGTCTCTCTGTGTTAGTTTCACTTGGAAATTTTAATGAAAATAATTGGATACAATTTTTAACCTGGAAATGCTGTAAACCAAGAAAATGACAAATTAACCATGTACATGAGAAGAAACCTTGAAAGAAGAACTTCATTGAAAAAAAGTGAAAATTGTAACTTGTTGAAAAAAAGTGAAAATTGTAACTTGAAAAAAAGACTCCACAGAAAATAAAATCATGGATAAATGTATTTTTTGTGTGTGCACACTAAATTTTCATTTATAGTAAAAAAAAACTTTTTTGTTACTGTAAGAATTGATAATTTTAAATATTTTAATCAAGTTAATATTTTTAAATTGTAAAAAAAAAATTTTTAAAATTCAGTCAATTTTCTCTTCAAAATTATGAAATAGTTTTTTAAAAAATTATTTGTTTGTAAATTTAAATTGTCTTGTTATTAAACATGTTTTTCTCTTTTCATTAGTTTTCCCTCCTAAAAACTTAACAGATTAATTAAACTAAAACAAAGATTATCTTTAGTTTTGAAAATGTTTTTCCAACTCTTAGTTACTTTAAAGAAATAACTTAATTAATTAAAAGTTAATTTATAAATAGAAATCAACAGATTGATTATAATTTTATAATATTTTTTTGATGAAATGAATATTTAAAATAGCATATTATCATGTCATTTTTTGTTTATTGTTAATCAATTAGTTATTAAATAATTGTTTTAAAAAATATTGTTTAGTTTTAATTTCTTTATTCTATTCGACATTTCATAAATTGCAGTGTGTGTGACTTTATTTCATGACAGCTTAGTATTCTAGTATTTTTTTAAATGATTCCAATAAAACTATTTACTTATAGTAGGGTAAACTTAGGAATTCTGTGGAGTAATTTATAAGCTGCTTTATTTATTTATCTCTTATTTACATTAATAGGTTATAGAGTTCTTGCTCCCTGAGCTAGATTTGTGCATATCAGTTATATGGAGTATGGGTTTATGTTTATTGTTATAGACAAGCAGGTGATTATGATGATCCTGGTTGTTGCAAAAGGGATATTTTTCAAAGTCCATGCACTACATTTCATTTTATTTATTACTTCTTTAAAAATTTAGTTTATAGTTGGCCAGTACATTGGCCAGAGCATTGAGAGTGGTGAGAATGTTTTTAGTATCTCAGCATTATTTGACTTATTGTCATAGTTTGATGGAGAGCACCTAAGTATGTACATCCAGATAATTATTGTTTGCATTCCTGCTCTAGATTTGATAATAGCTAAATAATTAGTCTGGTCTATAGTTGACCAATTTCAAATCCAGTCACATGATTGACTGTTGATTCATTTTTATTGGTGATCATTAATGAAGATGAATAATTATTACTTTTGAGCAATACTGGTGAACTTATAGTTAATTCTGTGCTGATATCTCATGGTCATTCCTTTGATATTTAATGTTATTTGGTGGATGATGATGGTTTCCCATCCCATAATTCATCCCTAATGGGATGTATTCTTAAAAATGGCTACCCAATTGTGGTACAATGCAAAGTCAGATTCTCTTATTAATTCCTATTTTCTGTTCAGTCATAATTGTAGAACAACTATTTCCACACTGTTACAATTGTCATTACCTTATAAACTCCCTATTTTCCATTCTGTTACAATATATTGGTAATAAAAATAGGATATATTCAGTTATATATGTTAAAAATCTATGTCATAAGAATGTGATATTTGAATATGATAATAAAAATTACAACTTACTAAATGAATAATAATTTTGAAAAGAAATATTTTGATTGTAATAGATATACACCAATATTTTATATAAAACATGTTAATTATTTTATAATATTTAAAGATAATAAAAGGATACATGCTTGTTTTATAAAATAAATAAGTGGAATAAATAAAATCCCATTGAGAATAGAAGAGGAGAAAGATAATTTATTTATTATGTGAATGTTGGTGTTAAAAAAAGAATAATAAAATATGTATTATAATAAGGAAAAATCCATTTTACAGTTTGTTAAGTAATTGCAGTTCATATTAATAATAAAATAAAAAGAGTAATAAGACTGTGTTAGAATGATAAACTGTTAGAAAAAGAAATTGATATAATAAAAAATGAGGCACAAAAAATGATTATTTTATTGGTTTAATAAAGTGAAGACAACAATGTAGAAAAATTAATAAGAGGATATACACAAATAAAATGTAATTTGAGATACTTTTGGTGTATCCAATAATACTTTTTATAATATAAATAAAATAATAAAAAATATAAATAATAAATATATAAATAATTTGAGTATATAAAATGAAAATAGATTTAAATAAATTGACATATGGAAACATGAATGGTATTTATATTGTAAAATATTTATATTATAAAAAAGATTGCAAAGCTGTTATACAAGCAATAACAAATAAATTAAAAAACTACTTTGAAACTATATCTAAATGACAGAAATTTCAATATATATTTAGAGATAAAAAAGTAAGCATTTACATTTTGAAATAAAAATGCTGTAAAATATTAAGGAATTAAAGAAAGTTTGATTAATAAGAAACATATCCATACATTGAAAAAAAAAAATTTTTTTAAAGACAAATAATGGTAATAATTTAGTAAGTAGGCAATTATAGGAAAAATAAAATCATGGTAATTACATTTAATTATATATAAGGAAAAATATTTAAATAGATTACGTAATTATGTTCTAATAAAAGATATAAAAAATTAGAATAAATAAAATAAGAATCTTACAAAAAAGTTATTAAATAATAAAAAGTGAAGATAATCAAGCAAAGATAAACTGAATTATTTATATGTATCAAGAACTATCATTTTTCAAAAAAAAAACACCATAAATCTGAGTTAATTTTTATATTAGTATTGCTATTGATTTTGTTTTCAGTGTCACTTGTGACTTTAAACACATCAAAAAAAAAAAAAAGATTTTCAACATTCAAATTCCTAAATATTTTACATATGTATATCTTCTTTGATTAACAAATCCTATTCAAAATATGATTATTATATAAAACATAAATGAACACATTAACTATCAAAATCCTAAAAAATTGTCTACATATTATTATGACTAAATTAAAACATATAATCTAAATTATGTTCATGGGTTTATTTATTTAACAAAATAAGTTCTAATATATTAATTATAAATTGATAATGCATGATTAATAACTTCAATATTTCACTGTCATTATTGTTTTCAACCATCATTAATCCAAAAGATAAAAGTCTCTCAAGTGTTTGTTCCAGATTCTCTTGTCATAGATTTCTTCTTCGCATTATTTCAACAATCTTCCATACTTTATCCATTCATTTCCTGTATGAACTTTTCCTATATCCTTTAAAATCTCCTAGAATCCAGTTTAAAAACATCAAGGATTCATCTATTGTCACCTCTTCCAGTAATATATTCAGTCCAGCTTCATTTTAATCTCTTAGTTTCTTCAATAATATTAACAATAACAATGTGTTAATAACCAAGCATTTCACTTTCAATCCCTGTTGTTATTACCAATAGATTAATTGTGTGTTTTGTATAATGCTCTTCTGTAAATCATTCAAGTCTCAGATACATATGTAAAAAATCTTTAAACACTTCAACTAAAACATTCTTTTTCATCACACACAAGCATATTTTGCTTTAATATTGTTAGTTCTACCAAAACCATTCCATCCAGGTTTAATTCTATGATTAATTCCAATGATTATATTTTCATCTGTATAAACAATGTGATCAAAGTATTTGTAATTGTGAACTTCTAATTCCTAATTATCAAATTTTATATTCTTATATGAAAAACCACTGAATATTACTTGTATTTTCAGCAATTATTTTTTAGTCTGCTTTTTTCCTTTTATTAAATAACTCTTCTAACATTTTCTGAAGCATTATTTGCAAACAATATATCATCTGCAAAAGCTAAATATATCGAAGAATTTTATTTATTTTTATTCCATTGACTGCCTATTTTAATCCATGAATTAATTTTCATAAGATGCTGCAAAGTTTTGGATATAGTTTATTCAATTGCCAACCTTTACCAATCTTAAAGTGTCAACATGAAAGCAAATTTCTTCTTGGGTTTTTTTTATTTATTGCTCATATTTCTTTTGATTTATCTAAAACTAGTTAATCTAAATAAATGTAATTCTTCACCTCTCCAACTTCTTTCCATTATCTATAATCTTTTGGCAACACAAATTTATTAAACATCCCCTTTAGTTTTAATCTTTTTTCCCAATATAATTACATCTTTCATACTGATTAATCATAATTCATAAATTTTTCCTAGTAACACCATCAATCACTATTGTAAAAAAATTGAAATTATAAGATAATTTACAATACAACTTGATATTTTTCAATCTAAATATTTAAAAATATTTAAGCCTTATACCATTTTCAAGTTTGAATTTTTCAGAAATTTCCTGAAATTTCATTGTTAAAGTAGCAATTTTATAAACATTAAACTTTTCAATCTTTTGATCTTTAAAAGTATTAACCACAGTTAATAGACTCATTCAAAGGCATTTTTATAAAATATAAACTCAAATCCATAAAATTATATCAATTATACTTCTGTTCTTTCTATTCTTCATGCTTTTATTTTAAATCTTTTTAATTATTAGCATTAAATTTTAGTAAAATATAAATAGAACCAATAGCAGCTATTATGTCAGTAATTTCATTAATTATTTCTAAATTATATATTTTGTAATCAAAAATTGTGAGAGCAAAAAGTTTAATACTTATAACTCAAACTGCAATAATATAATATTAATAAATCCTGAATAAATGATGAAATCATATGCAAAAGATTGTGACTTCTGCCAAGTGAATGATGCTTGAATCAGAATGAAATGCATCTTACAGATCATTAACCTTTTGAGATATCTTTATTCATGTGTTTCAAAAATATGCGATGATATGGATATTTTTTAAGAATATCTAAAAAAAACTATATATTTAATGTAACAATACAAATGCATTATTTCAGATGTTACAGTTGCTGTTTTTCTTTATGCATATTATACTTTTATCAGTTGAATTACTTTTCCTGATAATCTTATATTTTTCTACCAACAAATGCATATTTAACCTCAGCATTAGAGAATTCTACTATACCAATTAAATCTACATTCTTATTAAATTTTTTTAAAAATTTTTTCTTATAAATTTCTTTCTACTAGTGCTAAAAGTTCCATTTAATTTTTTTAAAGAACAAAATATGTTGCTTTTCTATGCAAGAATTTATTTAATCTTATTTCAGTTTTTCAAGCAAAGAAAGTTTGAATGGTTGGAGAAAAATTGAGTATTCAAAGGGATATTAACTGAGCTTTGTGAACTTAGAAACAGAAAAGAAGGCATTTGATTTTAAAAAGTGGGCATTTAATTTATTACAAAGGCACAAATATTCGAAACACAAATTCACTGTGAATAAAAATTGAATAAGCAACATTCTGAAGATTGTGGATATATCAGATAGAATAGTATGATTAGATATTCAAATTAATAGAAGATATCAAATATAGATAATTCAGATCTATCCACCAACAAGTACTTATCATAATGAAAAAATAGATATATTTGTATGGATGTACAAAATTATTTTGTGACACAAACAAGATTTTTAACTTGTCATGATAATCTTTCATGCTAGAATTGTGAAATAGTTGAATGATAAAAATGCTGGCAGGCAAATATGATTATAATGACAGAAATAAAGGAGAACATAGATGTGTGGAGTTTGCAAAAATAACCCTGGGTATATGAATTTTTTTCTTTGAAAAAAATGCTAAATGGAAATGGTCAGGGAAACATCCAAATGAAGTTACAACAGAATTGGATTATAGTTTAACTAAAAGAAAATATATATTTCAAGATTGTAATGTTCTTCAACAGTTTTTTTAACTAAATTACAATTACTAGAACAAATGTTTTTTTTTTACTATATGTTTATGAATCTCTTTTGTTTAATTCAACAAATTATACTTTGAATCTTAAATTTGACTTGCATTAAAGCTCTTTATCTTTTTTTTACAATGACTTTAGTGCTGTATAAAGTTTTCTGATCTTTAGCAAAAATTTCTCCAAGAATTAAATTTATAGTTGTTTCAATGTGCTTTAAACTTAAAATTTTATTAAATATTTCAGAGAAGCAAATATACTTTTGAAAACATGTGAAATGATGGTATCATGTCTTTATATGTTAATTTTTGTATAAAAGTTTAAAATCAAAATACAAATAGCAGTTTATAAATCCATGATTACAATTAGTATTAAAGCTATTTAGTACCATTATAACTTGAGTATTATTTTTATTTATTCAAAATAAAATCAATTAATATGCCACTTTTTATATTTCTGTTTTCATAACCAAACCTGTCTACAAAAAATATTTATCAAAATAAATTATTTTTTTCCTACTAAAATCTTCTATTATTGCCCTAAAATGAGCCAATTATTATTATTAATCTTTAAAAATCTTAGGAAGCTACTGCTATTAACTAATACAATTTATAGATTGTATTTAGCTGAAATCATAAATTCAAGAATAAACTATTGGAAATAAAATACAAATCAATAATTCTATCCTCTTTATTTGCTAATATTAAATTATTTTTAGCACTAATATTTTTGATAATGTATGTCTATTGTTAAGTCCATTTTTTATTTCTCTTTGTATTGGACCTCAAGCATTGCATCCTAGTAGATTGTGGCTGAATGATCATTTACATCTCACAAACTCCATGTGAACTTTCAAGCAGCAAACCATTCAATAATAATAAATATTATTATTCTTTGCTAATTCTATCTTGTATACCATTAGATTTTTCCATACTTGAAATCCAGATTCAATAAATGCTTATTTAGAATTTCTAATGAAGGAGAACATACTGCTTATTACATTTACAAAATGCAAATTAAGTAAAGACATTCTTCATATTAATGGACTTACAGTAACTTTATTAGATTTTCTTCATTTTATTTAGTAGCAATATAGATGTTATTAACAAAGTCTGAAAATAAATTTATTTTATATATATATATATTTTTTTTTCTGATTGCATAGATAAAATAAGCATTCATTACATCCAATACCATAATCAAATATTGGACATTTTAAATTACTTTTCATGTTCTCATCCATTCCAAATTAGTACTGTTTAAGTCTACAATGTGATTGTCTCTGAACACATTTCTCATAAATAAAGTTTGTGTCATTTCATTTATTCATTTGAAGCTATAATTTCTAAAACTTTAAACAATCTCATTTGTATATTTATATATCAGCATGTTTTGGAACACAAAAACAAAAGGAAATATTTTATTTATATATGCACATATATTTAACATTTCTATGAAATTTAAATTTGTAATTAATATTTATTGTGAAAGAATACATTTATTTTAAAAAAATAAATTCCTGAAATATTTTTAATATTTTAAATCTATTAAAGATTTTTACCTTTTATCTTAACTAACCACTAACAATAATGGTTGTAATCAGTCTTAATGAAGCCTGATAAAATCAATTTTTATATTTTCTTTCATGAAAGTATAGAGGTAATAAAAGAATACATTTTATCAACAAATAATCTTCACTATTGTAAAAGAAATGAAATTCAAATTGATAACCTAATTTTTA
This sequence comes from Epiperipatus broadwayi, assembly GCA_028023455.1. Lineage (NCBI taxonomy): Eukaryota > Metazoa > Onychophora > Udeonychophora > Euonychophora > Peripatidae > Epiperipatus > Epiperipatus broadwayi. The sequence goes on from JAQFVV010006374.1 coordinate 2,057,274, forward strand.
AATTTATAAAGAAAGTATTTTTATATGAAAGTAATTATTTTTTCTATATTATTTTATATGCTCTTGCATTTGACTACCTTAAAAAAGATACTAATAAAAATCTTATGGTTTTTTTTTTACTCTGTATAACAATATTAAGAATTTGATTTTAGTAACTGATTTCTAAATAGAAATTCTTTTAATATTACTGAAATTCTTTAATCTTTAAAAATAAACCCTGTAAAGAAATGCTTCTTTTATATAGACATATAAGATATTTCTTTCTCATAGGTCTTATAAATAAAAACAAAAGATTACCTTAAAAGAAAAAATAAAGAGAAGAATTAAGTGTAAATAGACTTTTCCTTTTCAGACTAAACGAAAAAATAAATAAATATTATTCCTGCCATTTATTTGAAGTATTCAAATAATTATAATATGTAAAAAAAAAAAAAATCTGCAAACAAAAAGAAATAAAAATATATGTTTGGTAATTCTAAAAATACAATTTGGTTTTATAACAGACTCTTGTGATGCCTTCTATTGAAATCTAATTTCTTCCCAAAGAAATCAATATATATGGAATAGACAAAATAATAAGTCATAAACTTATTATTTCATGAAATGATTATTAACAGGATTCAAAATGAAGATATTGAAATACATGAGGTAAACTATTTTGTAAAAATGTAATGCTATACAATACATGGCTTTTGATTTAAAGATAAACTATCATAATTTTTATTTTTATATTACATATTTTTTTACCACTAGCTATGTTGTTAATATTTTTTATTAAGTCAGTACTTTTCACAACAGTGGTAGTCAACCTGATCCCTACCGCCCACGTTCCAGCTCTCATGGTGGCAGTTGGGGTTTTGTCCGACACTGAAGCGCTTTTTTTTTAAATATAATTGACTTTTTAAAAAATTTTCAGAGATTTATATGCTTTAGCTTGCTGTAACTCTGCTTTATAAATTTTATAAAGTTACTTCCTTACTTTATAAATCACCATTACTGTGGAACCTTGGGCAGTTAGAAAATTTTGCTACTAACAGAGATACAAAAGTGGGTTTTAGGTATAAAAAGCTTGACTACCCCTGTTTTACAAGATGAAATTAATCTTATTTTCTTATTAAGATAAATACATGCTTAGCATTTTTTTATTTTTTTATTATAATAGACTCTTAATTAAGCCACGATATTCTAAACAATAGGCTGAATTTATATAAACAATGGTTCAGATCATCACAAGTTGAGAAATGGTTCTTTGGGATATTATTATTTGTACTTGTAAATTTACCAATTAAGGAAGGACAGAAGTAGTCTTTTGTTAAATTATATATTATCAGAGGCATACAGTAACTATCTAAAACAGTGGCTGAAAATCCAATATTGTTTTTTTTTTGTATTACTGTTATTTTTTTAAAAAAGACAATTTTATAATAATATTATTCTAATTGTTAATATTTTTTTTTATTAACTGAAATTATTTTACCAGTGAATACACAAATACCTTATTTTTTAATAAATGCTAAGAAGTGATTATTTTTAAAATTTTATTATCATTGCTTGAGAGATGACATCACAGTGGAAGAACCATATTTTTTTTATAGTTTTTGAAAAGGAAAATTATTTATTACAATAGCTCTATTTGACAAATATATGGATAATATATGAATATATAATAAACATATATTACTAATGATTAATTTCCAACTGAATTGCCTATTATTTTTTTAAGATTATTAAATGTATTTTTTTTACAAATTTTTCTGCCTCTATACCAGGGTTCAGGTCACTAGAACTACAGATGATATTTTTTCAATGTTTGAGATCTCTGCATGACATTTTACAGATTGCTGAAAGCATGATAGGTTATTTTTTTGGATGTTTAAAAACTGCACATGACATTTTGAATGTTTAAAAAGAGCATGTGATATTTTTTGAATAATTGAGATGTTTTTTTTAAATAGTAGTTATTACATTTATATATAAGGCTGTTTGTTTATTATCACATTTTCTTAGATACTGTACAATAATGTGAAAGCTAAAACCTTCAAAAGATGTGCTTTAAACATGCTTATGTGACAGCCAATCAGATGTAATAATAACTGCATGTGGAACTCTCAATTCTAAAAGACAAGTCAGAACTATAAGAAAAAGATGGGACCCACCTTCTTCTATGCTTAAATTTATATATAAATAAGCCAGACTCAAGCATTTCGAATTAAGAGTGTGAAGTTTAAAATACCTTCACATTTAATTCACTAAATATTATATATAAATAAACAACGCGAAATCTTTCGATTTACTACGAAGCAATTTTCAAATCTAATGAAATGATAGTAACAAATGTAAATATATCAAATTTATTAAGCACAAGCAATTAACATTGTATGTAAAACAAATGTGAATTACTGAAATATATTATTAAAAATAAGTGTAAATTATATTTTGTGAATTAACAATGACAACAGATATTATCATGGCAGTCTTACATTATAGCTTTTTGAGCTACAATTCATCTTGTTACTTTATCATTTTGTTTATGCCCTCATGCATACAACTACATTATATATATTTTTATCTACAAAGTAGTAATTAATTATTATCACTGGTATAAAATGCAATTAGCATAGTCAATCAGTTAATAATAATTAACATTTTGAAAACAATTATGAAATAAATAAATTAATGGATAATCATTATTATAGGGTTAACATTATGGAAATAATTTTGAGGCATATAAATTGTGTTTTATGGCTTACTCTTGCAGAAAAAATTGACAAACTGGGAAAGATAAACATCAAATGGGCATAATAATTTATTTATAGTATTGCATTTTTTTTTACATTTTTTTTTGAAAATAAGTGTCTATTAATTTATTAAAAATTTTAAAAAAAAGTTTTTGATTAAATATTAATTCATGTGCGAAAATAATTTTGCCTCCTAAAAGAGCTGCCCAGATCACTATTTTCCATAAATTGAGTATTCTAATTGCAATAATTTTTTACTTTAATTTTCTAATCTAAATAGTTAGTGACCATGAACTTACTACATTGTTCTACAAAAGAATATGTCCTTTTTTTGTGGTGAGGATACATAGTATGCTTCTAGAATTCCTAAAAAATTTAGAATTTAAAATCAAAGCATAATTGGCAAAACTGTTCAGTAACATTATTCATACAAAAACGATTTCAAAAATTTGGCATAAAAACAAAATTACCATACATTTAAAAAAACAACAACACTTATCCAAAAAATAATCACCCAATATCCATTATTAAGTATTCTCCATAAGATATTTGAAAGAATCATATTAACAAAAATGTGGCCAATAATTAAGAAGCACTGATATTCAGCAAACTAGGTTTAGACCACCTAAGTAGACAAATTTTATCTTTAGCAACTTAAATTTAAAAAGACTCTCAAAATAAATTAAAAAGTGAGGCTTTGTTTAATCGATTTAATTTCCACTTATGATTTTGTTCAGTAAAATGATCCTCTAAAAGATTTTAAATCCATAAATGAAAAAGAAATCATTAATTTACTTGACAAAATGCTTTCCAATAGAAAAATTCAAGTGATATGATGATCATATTGGGTAAAAAAAAATTATAGAATGGTCTACCTCAAAGTTTAGTTCTTTCAACTACTTTATTTAATAAATTCATAGGTGATCTTTTAAAAACATAACACATACAATTCACTTATGCTGATAACATAGATTTGATTTACCAAAAGAAATCATTTCTAGCAATAGAAAAGTCACTCAATAAAGATATAAAAAATTGGAAATCTTTTTCAAAGATTGGGATTTTATTCCTAATCCAACAAAGATAGTATTCTCAACTTTTCAACTAAGCATGAAAATAATAATTAATAATCTAAATATAATCTATTGCATTAATAAACTGAAATACAATCCTACACCATGCTATTTAGAAGTGATCTTGGGGACCATGACAGGATAGCTTAACTGTATTTCTTCATTCATCTAAAGCTTTAGAGATCTAAAATAATTTCTAGGAATAATTCCTTGAAAAGATGACTGACACTAAATGGGCTTATGATGCAAAAACTTTAGAGACAAGTTCTTGAATATGTTTTTCTACTGCTGAATTTATGCTTCTATTTGGAAAAAAATCCCCACATTAAACTTCTGGATAGTCAATTAAATATTACCATAAGAAATATTATTGACTTGTATAAGTCTATTTCTTTGCAGTGGCTTTCTGTTCTTATTCTTCTACCAGATAGCAGAAATAATGTTGACTCAGAAAATTTATAAAAAGCTAATAAGTAGATCAGACTTGCCAATAACTCAAGATACAGTTTCACTACCTAAGACTAAAATCAAGTTCTTTTTCTTTGTCAAATTAAGAATCTATACAGCGGTGGCCTTCGCCAAGAAGAGGCTGGAATGCAAGATCTTTTTTGAGGGGCTTAAAACATTTTTTTCAAAGATAAAAATAACAATATTAAAAAAAGAACATATAATGCATCATATGTATGTATTTAATCATATGATTTTTTTGGCAATGTCATTCATCATACTACACAAATTATAATTTTTAGCAATTCCTGTATCATAACTTAGTATAGCAAATACAGTAAAGCATTCTTCACACAATTGATTGAAAATAATTCTTTATTGATTTTAATTTGCTAAAAGAGCATTTTGCACTTGCTATAGTAACTGGTAACAAATAAAATGTTTAATGCAGTTAGCATACTTGGAAAAAGTTCATTATAATTTAATATATATTGAAATATATCTTGTACATCAGTTCTCTTAATAAAACATTTTCCTGAATTAAGTCTTGCTTTATATCCTTGTTATAGAATTTTAGAAAATTCTTTGAGCAATTTTTTAGTTCATATTTTTCCAGTGTTTTTATATTGATGATTAATTTGAAATTAGAATATTAGGTATATTTTTGAATTTCTCTTCTATTTATTGAATAACAATATCAATCATAATGTTGAAGAAATTGCATCTAAATTCCTCTACTTGGCCTTATAATATTTCATTTTCTACTAGTTCAAATGTTTTTTTTTTTCCAATTCATTACTAGGAAATCATGTTCAATGCTATCATTTTTGTTTCCTCTAAAAATGTGCTAAATTTTTATATAAAATTTTGGATTTCATTTTTAATTTTATTTACTAAATTAAAAACAGAGTCAAGAATAATTGTTTTCTTGATACTATTCATTTTTGATAATATTGTAAACCATACTAATAAACTTAAAAAATAAATGGCATTTTTTATAATGAATCTAGTATATTTTGTCAGAGACTGCTGTTGTTATCATTATTTGTATCGAAAAGTTTTTCCAAAGCATTACAAGTTTGTTTAAATTGTGTATACTCTGTGTTAACTGAATCTATTTTGACTTCTCAATGAGAATCATAATATTTTAAGCATAATATTTAAAAGCTTTTCTATAATTTCCCACCTTTTTGTAGATGCAGAAAATAAATGATATAAACATTGCAGTATTCCAATTTTTTTTATACACTGCTGGAACTAGAAGCAGCGCCACAGATTAGCAAATTAAAAGAATGTGATAAACAAGGCACATAAATTGCATAAGTTGAAATTATTTAATCAGGATTGTACACTTCTATATTTTCCCTTCATAATGCTGCTGTTATTGTATGTTTATCCCCCTATAGTTCATAATATTGAAATCAAGCTCACCTATTTTTTTAAAAGCCTAATTGCTGGTTTTTCACCAGTAGTATCAATTACTTCAATAAATCCTAAAATTAATTCATTAATAATTAAGTTTTTGTTTACAAATTTACATATTAATAATTATTGACATTTCTTCCATGTGAAAAATATCAGAAGTACAATCCATTTGGATACTGTAATATGCGATTGCTTTTATATTATCTTTAATTTTATTAAGTATTTCATTATCTAAAGCAGCAACAAATTCCTCTTGTAGTCTATGTACCAAATAGTGCACGATTCTTTTTCATATTTTAATTCTATTTATATGATCTATTAGCACAAGATCAAATTAAACTTAAAAAATTTCCATTATTTGGTGCTCTTACTATTTCATGACACCTTTGAAATGGCAAATTATTATTTGATAAAAATAAAATCACATCTACAGTTCTTTAAAATAGTAATTTAAGATATTCTATTTCTTAATTTATATTAATTTGATTTATCAATAATGTAACATAAATTAAACTGTTTTAATAATTCTTGCTAAGCAATAAAAGAATTAAAGTACCAAACAGAAAGCTCATGATAGCAAATTACAGATGATAGTTTTATTCATTTATTAAAACCACCTATAAACTGTGTATATTGTTTTTTTTTCCTTCTTTAGGGAAATAATACACAACAGATTTTGAAAAAACTAACTAGCTGCAAAGCTGGATTTCATCATTTGGCATTTTTGTAAACATAGTAAAATGTAGAAAATGATCTACCATCAGCATTACTTTTTTTACCCAGTTTTAACACACAATAATACATTAAAGATCAGCCTGTCAAGCTATTGTGCATATGCTTTTTACGAGTGCTAATAATTTAAAGTGAGTGGTCTAGCCTCATGCTTTCACTTCTAGTACTTAAGATTTGCCCATATATAAGCATTTGGGTTGGATAGAATAAGTGATTCATTTTATTCTTTCCTAAATACTATATCTTGTGTTGGGAGTCAAAGTATTCATTTATTATTAACACTCATAAAAAGCGCATGCACAATAGCTTAACAGGCTGATCTTTAATGTATTGCAATTTATAAACATGCGCTATATAAAATAAATGCTTATAACACACAATAATCTAAATGTATCACATGCCATTTGGCCAGAAACCTGGATCACTTATATTCACTTCATCACCATCATTATTATCATTATTGCTTACATTCGTTATTGCTAGATTTTGATTTTCATACTATATATCATCACTTGCTGTTTCCAATACTTTTTTGCAAACACATGCTTCTTCTTCAATTCAATAGTTTTTCACAGATTCTACATTTTGGTTGCAAACTTCTGTACTTTCTTTTCATTTTTCTACTCTAACTAAAACTTAAATCAGAATTGCCAAAGTTGAAGCAATTTCATTGTCAGATTTATTTTATAGCCATGAAAGCATATGACTTTTTGAGTTTGTTTTACTGTTAATTTTCTTTTTAACAACCAGAAAGATGCTTTCTTGGTGTGGACATATTGAGCTCTAATAATTTTTAAAATATTTATCCCAATGAATTAATAAAAAAAACTAAAATACTTATTTTTTAATATTACACTAGTAATATGCTGTTGATAGTCTTGGAGATTTGTATAGATATGCAATCAAATTCAAATCGACTTTTAGTTTGATTATTCAAACAAACAAAATAACAGTGACATCTTAAGTATCAACAATTGCTAATTACTATAAATATTAAATTAACATAAAATGATATTTTACATTATCCTGTGCAGTTATGCGTCATTGCTCTTGCAATTGTAGGCATGTCCCATTATATATCACACCTTATTTGTCTTATAGATTATTCATCATTATGTACATGCCAAAGTCATTAATGTTGTTGAATAAAATTTTATGAACATTTTTTTGTGCCTGTAACATGACACCTCCTGCTAATATTCAAAATAAATTTGCACTTTCACAGATGAATTTTTTGAATTGTAATTGCAGACATATAGAAGTATTAAATTTTGTTAATGTTTATTGGGTTCTATATGAGATGTCATGCATCTCACACTGTGTCTAAATGTAAGAGGAAATTGTTGAAACTCGGCAAAAATTTTAAGGTTACTTTGCTAATGTATGTCAGTGATTTTAAAACTATTTTAAACTTTTTGAATATATGTGCATTTCACCCACTGCACCCCCTCCCCTAATGGCCAGCCATGAATTTACAATTAAAGAATTATAGTTTTTAAAATGGAATTCTTTTGATATTCAGAACAATTTTTTTTGCTTAAATCATAGAGTAAATCCAGCTAGATTTGATGTTTCTAAACATTACTGAAGTATTCATGATTATTGTGATCATTTGCTTTATAAATGAAAATTTATTAATCTACTAATGTGTGGATAAACACAAAGCATGAAACATATAGTTAATGATTGTTGAATCTATAGCTACAATGGTAAAATTTAAGGATTTAATAGTCATTAATGAATCTATCTTTCTGGTTGAAACTTTTATGTATTCCTTTATATTTTATTAATAGTTAAACTAATTTTAAAAATCCATATGCAAAATAAATATTAAATCAAGATATGAATATATAAGAAATGCAATTATGCATATTTATAAGCTCACGAGATTCATTTCACTGGAGGAAAAGCTATCCTTAAATATGAATTCGTCATGACCTTGATCAGACATTTCAAAATGAAAAAAATACATATATAGAAAAAATTAATAACTTCAAAATTATTTTAAATCCCCCCCCCTCCCTAGTGTAACAGTTGTGGATATCCCCCCTCCCCCATTTGTGCACCTAATTCTTCATAAATGTTTGTTAAAATATATCTGGCATGTATTTTCATAAAAATGATTCACCAATATCTCTTAACAATAGTGAAATAATTACTTTGGGGGTTTTTTCTTTAGTAAAAATACAAAATGATTATTTTTTAAAAACAAATCTAAAACCAAAATATTACATTAATACATTTCAATAATTTTATATTCTTATGATACCTATAAATTTTACCAATGTCACTCTTTTTTTTTCAATAAGAGAAAATGTATGCATAGCATTTGTTCTGCAAATTATTTAAATTCCCTTATATATTTTATGTTAAGGAACTAGTATTTCTTATCTCATTATGGTTTGACTTCTCTATTTGTCTTCTAAATGATAATCAAAATCCATATTCTTTAGATCCCAGTAAAGAACAAAATTCAAGAGTAAAATTACTTCAAAAATTTTGATAAAGGCTGCATTTCTTAGATATTTCAAAGGAATATAATTTTTTTATACAAATACAAGCTATCCATACAAATAAAAAAAGAATATGATAAAAAAGAAAACCAAGAAATAAATAAAAAATTACAAATAAAACATTACTTGGAGAAATACATGACAAAGTGTTTGTAAGATAAGATTACAGTAATCAAATAAAGAAGAGTTTAAAAATAATATCCTTTATAATAAATAATGACAAAATACAATTTCATTATATTTTGTCAATATTCATTGAAATCAGATTTTTTTAAAAAATAATGATAAAAACAAATATCAGAGTTAAGTAAATATAAAATCTTTCAAATATTATTTATTCTCTTTGTATACTGCTTTTTGTTTGATAAATAAATTTGAAGCAGATATATAAATAATCATCATTGGAAGAAATATATAAGAATATTCAGAATGTGAAGAAGTCATCCAGAAGACTATCTTTTTGTGATATATTTAAAGAATACAGTAAAAAAATGCAGTTATCATGTATCCAAAAACTGAATATTTCTAGGTCTTATTAACACTTTAATTGGCAGTTGGATGTGTAGCCTTATGTGCAACTTATTGGTTACTGGCAACCTAACTAGTGAAATCAAATAAATAGTTGGGCATAACAGCATATTTGAGTAAAATCCTAAGCTATCAATGACACTGGATACCTTTACAATAAATTGGATGGTAAGCTTATTTTTACATCTCCAATTTTGGAGTTTGGTAACAGAGTTGCATAGTAACAAAACTGGAACAATGCTGACACAGTGACAAAAGTGAATACCAATGATTGTTGAACCATCTCTGGTTATGCTGTTATCTGTAAGTATTGCCCTGCTTTTCTACAACCTATTCTTTTAAGGAAACTGAAATTACACTAGGTTATCACTTGATACATATTATGAGCATGCTAATGATAAAATAGCATTAAAAAATATAATCCATATTTGTACTTTTTTTTTCAGTGGTAACCCAACCAAAAAATTTTAACTTGGATAAAGCATGGCAAATATTATTAGTCTTCCAATAGTTTTTTTTATTAAGAGCAAATCAAAAAAATGAATATATAACTAAAAAAATCAGTGATTGATACTAAATAAAAATGAAAAAAAAAAAAATGTTAATGAACATGAAATAAAGAAAGTTGCATAAAAATTGGAACTATAATAAGCATACAGATGAACATTATAAAAATGATGAGAAAACTTCAGATAGGATGTTTAAACTTTAAAAGCAGGAGATATTAGCAAACAAGTTCCTGTTCTTTTCACCATATACAGAAATGTCAAAGATCAGAAACTGAATGATTATGAAAAAAAGTTGACCATTAAAAAAAAATGAATTTTTGCTTAATCAAACCATTTAACCTGGATGTTAGAACAATATTCAATTGAAGATTGAAACTGAGACTTATAATAACTTCTTTCTTTAACAAAAAAAAATCTGGAAAACCATTTTGACAATAGATATAATTATACTAAGAGAGATTGGCTTTCAAGAGGTGATCCATTTTGACAATAGATATAATTATACTAAGAGAGATTGGCTTTCAAGAGGTGATTTATTGTTATCTGTGGCAAAATATGTGCATAATGATTCTGGACCATCAGCATAGAAAGCATGTTGAGAAAATTATAACAATAATTAAAACAGCATTATTTGGTTAAACATTCAAAATATTTAAATATATTTAAAAATACTGTTATAATAAAGCAAATAAATATGGAACTAATTTTGACTGATTCTATCTGGAACTAAAATATTACAAAATTAATTGTATTTGGTTTATAATATGTATTCCCTGCCCTTCACTACTGTATAAACAAACTGAATAATAATTTAGAGCATTTGGAAAAATATTTACTTAATTATAAATAAATATTTTGTTTTGTAGAGACTTTAATGCATTCTATGTAATATTGGCAAATAAAACAACTGAATTGGGAAATAATAAAATTAACAGAGGACAAAGGATTATAGTGTAGTCTAAACAAATCATTTAAAAAACAATAATGAAGATACACTAGATTTTATTTTTAATTAACTTTAATGATAAATATAAAGCATAACTTCCAGATATTATTGAAGGAAGGCTCTCATCATCTAGCAATTGAGTTTTCTTTTTATATTGAATTCTTATTAAATAGTAATGATATGATAACATCAAAAAAAATTATATATTTGGTCATTATTATAATTTATATCATAATATCAAATATATTAAATAAAATCAAATATATTGGTCTATCAATGTAAATGAGGCAGTTGGTTTATTTTTAAAAATTATGCAAAAAAATTTAAATGACAGAGTATCCTTATATCATGTAATATACAAAAAAAATATTCTCCTTGGTTTTTCAAAATATTATTTTGTATTTATAAAAATAAATTTAAGCATCATAAGTTATTAAAGCAATCAAGATTGATAATTTGTTATAATGACTATACAAATGTTAGAAGATTTCTAAAATCACAGAAAAAATTAACTTCAATTATATTAGAAACCAAGAGAACATAAAATACAATTTTAATTATGCTGTTACAAATAAAATGTCAGTTGACAATAGGAAAATTGATGAATGTGTTAATTATTTTTCAGCAACCACAAATAAAAATGTGCTTCCAAACCACATCTGTTTACTGCGTCTAAAATTGTAAACTTGGGGGTATTGACATGATGACTATTAATGTCATTTTAAAAGTAAAAAAAAAATGGGTATGATACATTAACTGTTTCATCAGTAAATAATGTGTTGAACTGTTAGTTCCAGGCTTAGTTACAGCTTTAATATCTCTTTGCAACAATGTAATTTTCCTGATTCATTGAAAGTGGCAAAATTTATACCAATACCAAAATCCAAATCAAATGATATTGGGTAGTTATAGACCTGTTGCTTTATTATGTATAACTGAGAAAATTTTTGAAAAATGTGTGTATAATATGCCGAAAGATAAACTAAATACTTATATAATATGGTTTCATATCATGTATATTTCTTCAGACCAATATAATACATATTCAAAATTCCATTAAAAATGTGGTTCACGAGATATTGTGACTGAATGTTATTTATTTTAATCTAAACATAGCATTTAACAGAGTGAACAACTCCAAGTTGATTTCAAAATTTTATATTATTGGTTTTATTTGATAACTTCTGCAGTGGTTTATCTTTTATGTTGAATAGGCCTAATTTTGGTTTACAAGATTTTATACATATTTCAGTACTGCTGAAATGCTTCAAGGAAGGATATTTGTATTGCATGGATATAGAATAAGATGCAGTTGGTACTGATATCCTTTGTTTGGAGATGACAGTCTGATATCAAAAGAATTCAAGATTGGTATCTAAGAACTATAAAAAAAATTAATGTTGAAAAATGTTGTGCCACATCATTCTCTTAAAAAATCATCCCTCTATCATAATTAATTATATACTATTCTCAAAAATATTCCAAGGAAATAATATCATAAAGTCATAGCTAATATTTATAATAATAATGTAACATTTAATAACATCTAGGTCATTATAGCAAAAGCTATAAAACAGTGGATTTGATTCTCAGAAAATATAAAATGTTTAAGAAAATCATGTGTATGTACTTGTCATTATGTTCTGTAATTTTGGAAAAATATTTTTAAAAATTTCTGAGATATATTCACTATGAAATAATGCATGATATCAATGAACTGCAAAAAATATAAATCTTTGATGATGTTATTCTTAACAAAAATTACATCAAATGAAATAGATGTAAGACATTGCCGGACAACATTTTAAAATAATAGTAGAGCATATAAGAACAAGAACTTGCACAACATTCCAAATTTTAAAAGTAAAATCTTAAAAATTTCAGCACTAGTAAGACTACCTAAATTATATAATAAAAACTTCAGTGCTGTTAATATTTTTGAACCAAATAATAGAAAATTTAGGATTATTACACAAAAAATGCTACAAAAGTTAAATGAATAATATTAACTATACATTTTTGTTTGGATATAAAATCTGTTAATTATACTAAATTAAGCTATTATATTATTATTACTATTATTATATGTAATAAACCAATTGAAAAATATATAACTTTCAATAAAGTGATTAAGTAAAAGCAGAGAGATTATTTATGGTATTTATACTTGTAGATGAAGGAATGAATTTTGTAAATATAGAAAGATGAAAAAACCTAATAAAAAGTTAGAAAGTAAAAATTGGATAGAAAATGATAAAATGCTATATAAACTGAGGTAAAGCATACACAAAATGAAAAATTATATTTTTAAGGTATTATGAAATTACTAAAAAATAAATTTGGAAAAAAAGTTTATTAAAAAAAGTTAATCTGGAACATAACTCATCAGTCAAATAAAAATATATAAAGTTTAAAAATATCATGACATGGTGGCAGAAGTGACCTAATATGTTTTTGAGTGAGACAAAAATGTATGGGGAGTTTTGCCTGTTTGAATAATTATTGACAGGATAATAAAACAAGAATGGAGTAAAGATCCTTAAAACTATGAGAAAGAAAGGCATTAACTTATACAAAGACTAGAGAAGTAAAAAGACACATTAAAAAAATGATAAAAAGAAAAAGAAAATCTGAAGACAAAAAATTAATTAATTAAACAAAATAATAAAAAAAATTAAAATCTAATAAAGTATAGAATACCCAATCTTTAAACAGAAAAAAAAAAATCTGTCAATTATAAAACAGAAAAAATTCATAAAACAATAATGTATTAAATAGGGGAAAATTGTATAAAAGAAACATACAAAAAAATTAATGCTAATTAGACAATCAGCATATGAATATAAAGCTAGTAATTGCGTTAGCAAGGAAGTTTTTATAAAATTAAGCAAAAAATATAACAATATAGTAAATTAGCCATTTGAAGGAGCAGTGTAAAGAAAAAATAATAATAAAATGTTTAATATACACAGATAATTATAAACAGCCCACTGTTTTTGAACAATTTTAATTAAATAATTAAAGCATTTAATGCTCCAAAAAAGAGATAATAAGTAATTGATTAATTTTTTTGAAAAAAAATCTATTATAAGAAGCCAAAGAAAAAAACTAGCATAAATAAAAAATAAATTTTGAATGAAGACCAGAGAGAAAGATGAAATTATGAAATGTGTGCAAGAGTTCTATAAATAATTATATAGCAAAAGTGAACAATAAAACAAAGTATTCATTACAGTTACAACAAATGAATTGCCAAGTATTTTCCAGGAAAAAGTGAAATATGCAATTAAAACTATGAAGATGAGAAAAATTATAGGAAATGAATTATAACTGATATCTTTTTTTAAAAAAGCAGGTGAAGAAATAAGAATAATTGTTAGAAAGTTATATACCAAATGTCAGAATGATAGATGCACTAAATGGTGGAAAACAATGTAGTAATAATATTGGTATTTAAAAAAGGATGATAAAGGAGATATTAAATCCAGATCTATCAGTTTTTCATCAGTTCTATATAAAATCTTTATCAAGATAATTACAACTCATCTACAGAAAACTTTGAATTCAAATGAACTAAAACAACAACCTAGATTTAAAAGTGATTTTAGCACTGCAAATCATATTCATGTATTAAAAAATGTATAGAAAGAAATAATGAGTATGAATTACAATTATATTATGAAAATCATTTGATTCTATAAGTATTTCCAGAGTGATAAAGTCTTAAATCATCAAGATATAGTACAGGATGTCATATTGTGAAGAATATTTATCAAAATACAACAGCAATGATTATATTGCATACTGATACTAAGAAAATTACCATTGAGAATCATGTATAATAGGATGTTTTTATATCTCCAAAACTTTTTACAGCAGTTTTATATGAAGTAATTTGTGGTTAAAATGAAAAGCTAAGAGTGTAAATATAAATGGCGATTATTAAAATCTTCTATGATTTTGCACATAATGTGATTGTTTTAGAAATAATACTTCAGGAAATGTTTCAAGAGTTATCCGATAAAATTAAGAAAGTAGAACTAAATACTAAAAAGATTAAAGTAATTATTCAATGGACTTACTCAGATGAAAAAAATAGAGATTATTAAAATGATCTAAGATTTTGCAGCTTATGCTTCAGAAAATGTTTCAAGAGCTATCAGATAAAAATAAGAAAGTAGAATTAAATGCTAACAAGACTAAAGTAATTCTTCAATGGATTAACTTGAAAGAAAAAAATGACGACAAATAATTACAAATTACAAGAAGTTAACTACTACAAATATCTTGGTAAGAAAAAAACTTAATGGTGAAATTATTCATAGAATTAAAGCAATAAGTGATCAAAAATAAAATACATGACTGAGAAAATGAACAGTTATCACTGACATCATTGAAAAATGAAGAGATTGACATGGAATTTGATAGTACATATTACTAAAAGTGATAATAATAGATAGATACATGAAATCCTAAACTAGATGACAAGGGATTTACAAAAACTAAAGAGATTACATGTGAGATGGTTGGATAAATAAGGAAGTTCACTAATGTGTTGTGGAAAAGAGAGGCTAGGAATAAGAGAAATTACATTAAACTATAATACTTGAAAATGATGATGATGATGAGTGTTTCTGGAAAAAATATTTCAACAATATGGTTCTCTCACTTCAAAAAAAAATTCTCTTCACCTTGCTCTATTGTCATCTACCTAAGTTTGAATAATCAGTAGAGAAATAAAATTCTATAATAATGGCATCATCAGATTAATTCACTGAGAAATGCTGATAATTTATTATTCAAAGCTCAACTATCCATCTATTGGCCTTCTTAATATCCTGAAATTAAAAAAAAAAAAATGAGAAATATTTTTTTTCACATGAATGCATTAAAAAGTGAGATATAAATTTTCTTCATCTTTCACAAATAAGTATGGAGAGCTCATGTGTTAAAATATCTGTACTTTCATTTTACTTAAGATTCTGGTGATTTTAATAAGCTTGTAAATAAACTACAATAATAATTCACAAGTTAGATTCTCAAAGAATTATTTAAATTTAAACTTGCAGATAATGTCCACAAAGTAAGTTTACTTGAAAATGTATTTAAATGTTTCTTTGATAATCTGATTTGTGAATTATTTATTATAGTAATATTTTTGGACTTCATTGTTTTGGGAATACATTTATAAAAATAAATATTTTTTTTCATATACATAGCAGCAAAATAATAAAGAAATTAAATTAAAAATTCTTGCTCAATAAGAAACCTCTAAAAATTGATCGATAGTAGAACTAAGATGATTTCTAAACATAAACATACCAGTTTTTATTTGTGATGCTGAAGAAATTTTTTTTTTTTAGTGCATTTATGTGAATACAAGTGTTTCTTTAATTTTTTTTCTAATCTATAGTTTTATATATGTATTAATAAATTATAAAAATTAGTTTTTAATATATCATTTACTTTTAAATTAAAAGAAATGCATCTAGATATTAGCAGCAATAGTAACTATAAAATTAAAATTTTAAAATTTTCACACTAATTTTATTTGAATTGTTGCAAACTTCAAAAAAATATTTTATCATAAGCAAGTTCCAATTAGTTCAAAAATAGGAATTTGATTCAGACATACAATAAAAAAATTAACAAAGCAGGTTAAATAAAAATGTATAAAAAATTATAAAAATTTGAACCCAAACCAACTTGCTCATGTAATTATATAAATTTGATACAGGTTAGTTTTATATATTTTATTAACTTCATTTTTATTTCACATATAGCTCCATTATATTGTTTTTCTAGGAAAATTAATAAGAACATCATTTGTGTTAACTTATACACTTATTTGTATTCTTTCCAAGGTTAGTTTTCTTCACTCTAGTGCCATCTATTAAAGGACAGACTAATCAATGGACACCATATGAAAGTGCTATAAAAGCCATACACCAGATTATTTTCTGGCTATTGTTTTCATCTGTGAGAACTTAGGATTCAAAGCTGACACATAAATTTGCAGCCATATTTTGTTTCTTCATACTAATCAAGCAAATAGACTGAAATTTGAAAATAAAATTACCCTAAATGCATTTTGGACTTGAGCAATTCACATACATTTATATAACTTGCATTAAGTAAATTAAATATAAGATCTGACATTAATATATTCATGAAATGATAATTAATTAGTAGAAATTGAAGTGAAGGGATTAGGTAAATTAGACAAACATTTACAAAATTAAAGTTATATAATATTTAATCTATCATAAATATTTTTTTTATAATAAACAATTTCTTGACTATTATCTAATATGTTATATACTATATTTTGTATGTGTTTAACAAAAGCAATGTTGTAAAACTATTTTGCTTTTAGGAAAGTATAAAAAATCAGAGTTTCTAATATTGTGATTTAGTTATTATTTGTAATTTTTAAGCCATAAAAATATTTTGATCACCTAAAATATTTTCAAATTGTTTAAATACTAAATTTACAAGCTAGATGATAGGAATATTTTAAACTTTTTCATTTTTAAATTATAAATTGTACTTTTAAATTAATTTTATTAGGTTTACTATATACAATGCTATTAGAGATTATTTATAAGTCTTGTTAAAACAAAAGAGATTTCAAATAGAGAAGTAGCAAACTAGATATTCATATTGGTTATAACTGAGAATTAATATATATATATATATATATTGAAACAGACCCACTGTTACATATATATGTTTAGAAGATCCCCCCCCCCCCAAGTAAAACGACATAGATTAGAGCCAAGTCAGACTAATAATATTTTAAAGAGAGATAAAAAGTAATGAAATTTGACCGCAATTTAAAATGATAATTTGTTAATTCATAATGATTTGGTCAAATGAAAAGGAAATCAAAAATGTTTATAGTGCAATTAAAAAGAGAAAAAGTATAATTTTTTTTTTTTTATTAAAACTACTAAGTTAAAAGGCACTTAAATAAAATCAGGTTGAAGAAAACTTCTAAGTGACAAAGAGAAAATGTCCAAAATCTAGGGGATTAAAAAACATGGACAAGGATAAAAAAGCATTGCCACCAATGGGATCAAAAGGGCATGTAAGGTGAATCTGTTTGTCAAAAAGAAAAATATATAAATAGGCTGCAAAATCGTTAGAAATTTATTAATTGATTCAGAGATACAAGATTCATGAATTGACACAAGATTTAGCTACTAGACTACTAAAAAAGTGATTTAATGAAACCATTAAACAGCCTAATGAAAAATCATTTTAGTATGATCTTCGACCAGTCTGCTTGTTCTCTCTCTATCTGAAAAATGTGTGAATCTCCAAGCCTTGCCTAGAAGTTTCAATGTCCTGTTCAGCTTCAAGACCAACCCCCAGTTATTTAAAAAAAGCAGTAATAAATGAAGACATGAATTTAGAGGTAAGCAATTAGAAATGATTCAATTACAATAAAATATGAATTAAAATTATAGCTATCAATTTTTATAAAGCAAAATATATATATATATATTATTAATTTATAAAGCAAACAAAAATGTATATTATTAATTTAGAAAAATTATTTAAACATGCCTAAAATTCTTCCATATGTGTGTTTTAATGAAGTAATAATGTTTTACCTATCAGTCTTTAATTCTGTCAAAAGTTAATGATTTTTTTTTTTATCTTTCTTCAAAATAAAAAAAAAAAGAAGACAAAAATCAATAAAATAATGAGTTGTGAATAATGTATATATGTGATATGAAAATGTCAATTGCATTATATGTTCAAATTATAAATGCTTATATGAATAATATCTATATCTGAATAAAATAATAAAACTTATGGGTATAAATCTACACCGATACTTGATTGAATTATAAATGCTCCACAAACCTGGAATTGCTGATACTACATGTTTACCTATCTAAAATGAATATACAGATCTGGAACAAATAATTAAAACATTCATGCATTAATTGTATATATATACTTTACTTGAAAGGCTTCTAGACTTCTCATAATATGAACTGAAAATAAGTTCACATGGATATGAATAATGAACTATATTAGTATGACTTACTAATGAATTGTTAAATAAAATTGTTGTTACTTAAAATTAATGTAAATTTTCAATTCACTGTATCTTGCTCGCAAGAATATAATGCCTCCTGAGCTATGTTTGCCTAACCAGACAATGGTAAGTAAAGTTGTAGTGTGATGGAACTCTAGTGGTGCTGTTTGGGAAACCAAACACAAATTTCTAGATGCTTTCAGTCTCTATGGTGCTACATCCTCTGATGAGCAGGAAATATTGTTGTAGCTGGGGTGACACCTGCCTTGGGGAATGCCAATCGATAGTTCCTTCCTGCAATATGCTCATCAGGAAATAAAACCAACAAAGAGTGGGTTGGTCATATGTCCAGTTACATTTGTTGCCCAAGTGGGGCCTGATGTAGCTAGCCTACCCATAGGCATAAAAAGCTAGAAGTAATAATAATAAATTAGAAGTAATAATAATAATAATAATAATATATATACATATATATATATAGAAGAAATAAAAGAGGCAAAAGCAAATTATGATTCTGTGAATGTGAGCAGTATACATGGTACAGTGATGTGAAATGGACAAAAATGAGAGAAATAAAGAAAAAAGCACATAAAAATGAATGGCATAAATGGTGAAATAGGCATAACAAAGACTTGGAGCCAAATGATGGAGTGGATGGAGAGAGCAGCTCAATAAAAATATCAAATAGTAAAAATATTGAAAAAGAAAAATCAAAATACAAATAAATGATAACCAGAGCAAAAAAAAAAGATGAATACAGAAGCTGAGAACATTATTCCTAAGGAAAAACAAAGACAAAGATCTTAAAAAAAAGGAAAAGCAACAAGCTCAGAAAACAGAGGGAGCAACAATGATAAGCCAGCTATTAAAAATTATGAATAAACTAAGAGAAGACCGTAAACAAAGAGAAGAGAAATAGAAAATGAGATGAACAAAGGAAGACCATAAACAAAGAGAAGAAGAGAATAGAAAATGAGATGAACAAAGAAGAAAATAGAAAATGAGATGAACAAAGAGAAGAAGAGAATAGAAAATGAGATGAACAAAGAGAAGAAAGATAAAAAACAAATCATAGAAGCAAATAAAACTATAAGTGAAATAATAGAAAAACAAATTATAGAAACAAGTGATTGCCAGAATGAAAAGATCAGTAAGTAAGATAATGAAAGAAATGATAGATAGAATATTAAAAATTAAGGAGGAAGGTATGCATGAAGTAAAAGTCATTAGTTGAGCAAGAAGTCAAGTTGACCCAAATTTGCGAAGCCATGGATACGAAAATGATAAAAATCCAAGAATCCATGCAGGAGCAGGAAGACAGATTGACCACCCAAATGAAAGAGATAAAAATAAAAAGTAGCAGTGCATTGTCAATAAAAGAAAGGACAAAAACAGTCTCAAAAGAATTGCAACAAGAAAATTATAAAATTAATCAAGAAGTGCCGATAAACAAACATATGCCAAGAATTGTAAATCAATTCCTAAAAATAAGAATGGTTGTCGTTGATGAGCCACCATATACCACTGGATGGTGCTGTTTTTGTGCTAAAACACATAAAAATGCCATTTCCATGGCCGACACGTTCGAACCCGCGTTTTCTATAATACAACTTTTTTGTTGTACTACAGATAGCAGGTCGCTATGTCACGTCGCAGTACAGCATATATGTTTATGCAGCAAATACATTTTCCCAATTTGCACAGTTTATAAAATGATTACGGCTTGGGGAGAGGGTGTGTTTTTTTTAATTGGATGGAAATGTTATTTTCATTGGTTTTTTTATTTTTATTTTAAAGTATTGAAGTGTTCAGATTTTGTAAAGTAATAATTAACAGACTTTTTACACTGTAGTGTATTGAAGTTTTAAGTAGCAAATATTGACGAGATATATGTATAAAGTGAATTGGAATTAGGTAACACGTCAAGTAATGTACCGTTCATAACATTTCCACGAGACATTTTAAGATTATACCGTGTGTATATTTTTGAAATAAAAAAGAGCATTAACACAAAAATATCCAGTAAGAAAAGTACAATTATACACTGCTTTTTTAAATGTCATAAAAAGCATATATTATAAACATTTTATATATATATATTTGTCATTGTTTAAAAAAGTTTTAGTTTCTTTCTTTTCTCCGACTACTGTTATACTTTGTTGAATATAGTTTACGTTTATTGTTATCATTATTTTATAGATGTTAGTAAAAAAAAATATTTACAAAAATACGATTTTGATATTTTTTATTTTAACCGTAAACCTAACCCTAAAACTAACCCTAAAGCTAATCCTAAACCTAATCCTAAAACTAACCCTAAAGTTAACCCTAAAACTAACCCTAAACCTAACCGTAACAACTTTTACTTTTAGCTGTCATTCTATTTGAAATAAAAAATAGCGGTAAACAACAAAAAAAAAAAGTCGTAACCCCAGTAAAAAAATCTCCGATAGAAAATTGATTTTTCTAATAAAAAGAAAACTAAAAAAGACGAAAAAATTGTAATTTGTTTATTTTATTTTACATGTATTATTATCATTTAATTTGTATACGTTAATAAAAAATAATATTTAAAATTAAATAATATTTAAAAAAGACGATTTTCTTTTGTTTTTATTGTCACATTACAAAAAACACATCAAAATGATTATAATTAACGGCCCGTGAATGATCATATTTTATAGTTTTAGCATGATAACTGCGCCATCCAGTAGGATATGGTTTCTCATCGACGACAAGCATAAGAACATTTACAGGAGGCTCCAATGAAGCACCTATTGAATATATAAAAAGTTTGGACTGGTATTTTAACATCAATGCAATGTCAGAGGAAGCAAAGCTAGCAATAGCCTGTAGACATCTTCAGGGTGTGGCACAGGCATGGTGGAACTCCCTATTCAGCCAGCCTACAAATTTTCAGGATTTCAAAGTAGCACTTACAAGCTGTTATTGGAGTGACAATTGTCAGGACTCCACCTGGAGAATCTTACACACCCTTCTTTAGAAGACAAGTGGCCAAGTTAATGACCCTGACATCTGATCCTCTATCAGAACTCCAGATCATCAGGTTGATCTGAAACAGCTTTCCAAATTATATAGAGTGCTGATCACAACTGATCATCAATCCATTAAACAGGTGGCTGAACTGTTAACTGCATATGATAACTGCAGTACATCAACAAACAAAGAAGGGTTCAAAATGTCAAATAAACCATATAGGAGAGACAATGGATGCAAAGTTGGAGCCATCAAGTACAAAAGAAAAATGTCTCCTCTAAATTACAGTAATCATGACATACCACCATGGCATTATGGTTGGGGAAAGAATGCATCATATTGGATAAGAAAAAAGAAACTCTACAGGAGGTATACATAGTCCACATCAGAGAGTAATAAAAAAAAATAGCAACAATGAGCTACAATGACAACATGAAGCCAGAGAAGCAAGTTGTCATGATATCTGGCCAGATAAATAATCCAGAAGTGTGTCGCCACATAACACAAAAAAGTATTATAAGTGAACTGATCATAATCCTCAGTCTCTCAAGCTAAAATCTTGAACAATGAAGCAAAGATAGCTGATGAAAGAAGTTTATGAGTGAGATGATGTGATGCATGAGTTTGTGTTTTTCATGTTAAGGTGAGTATATGATTGAGTGGATGGCCTTGATGCATTGTGTTGCCTTGATGCATTGTGTTTGTGATGCTCTGAAGTATATGCTTGGCACTGTCCAGATCCTGATGATTGAGCTCCTAAAATAGTCCAGCAGTGTATATTGGCCTCATGAATGGGCCATGGTCTCATGTATAGACCTCATGTGTAAGTCCCTAAGACTCAGAAGATGAGCAGGACTGGCTTAGTGTCTGATATTTTTTTTTCTCTGAATACTTCTCGTGGATGATCTCTAAGCACATAGAGGGGCAGTGCTTAAAATGAAGTATTTTCTCACAATGTCATGGGGCATTGTATGCTGGTAGTCCACACTTAGGCATCTGCTTATCCTGACATTGGAGGGTGCAATTCACGTATCCACCACCCCCACCCATCTCATCTTACCAATTTCATCAGCATATCTCCAAACTCAAATAGAAACAACAATAAAATAATAATAAATAGTAGGTTATACTGTGTGGAATAAAATTATTTCCAGGCAGTTTCATCCCAAAAAGTTGTTGGGGGTAATGAAACAGACACACTGTTTCACATATATGGTTAGAAGAGCCCCCTCCCCCAATTAAAATGACATAGATTAAAGCAAATCAGACTAATAATATTTTAAAGAGAGATAAAAATCAATAAAATTTGACCACAATTAAAATAATTTAAATCATAATGATTTGGTCAAACGAAATGGAAATCAAACACATTTATTATTAAAACTACAAAGTTAAAAGGCACTTAAATAAAACCAGATTGAAGAAAACTTCTAAGGCAGAATAACTGTAGTATAATAATTAAAGGTATTGAGTCATTGTGCAACAGGCAAGAAAAATTAAGATTCGAAAACACAGTCTGTTCCCGCCAAAGAGATAATGTCCAATAATCTAGGGGATTAAAAAATGCAGACAAGGGTGAAAAAGCATCACCACCAATGGGATCAAAAGGGCATGTAAGGTTAATCCATTTGTCAGAGAGAAAAAATATAAATAGGCTGCAAAATCATTGCAAATTTATTAATTGATTCAGAGATACAGGATACATGAATTGACATAAGATTTAGCTACTAGACTACTAGGAAAATGATTTAATGGAACCATCAAACAGCCTAATGAAAAATCATCCTAATATGATCTTTGGCTAGACTACTTGCTCTCTATCTGCAAAATGTGAATCTCCATGTCTTGCCTAGAAGTTTCAATGTGCCATTCAGTTTCTAGGAAGATCCCCAGTTATTTAGAAAAGGCAGACCCCAGTTATTTAGAAAAAGCAGTAATAAACAAAGACATGAATTTAGAGGTAATCAATATTACAATATTAAAAATTGATAGCTATAATTTTAATTCATATTAATTTAGGAAAATTATTTAAACATACCTAAAATTCTTCAATATGTGTGTTTTCTTGAAGTAATAATACTTTACCTATCAGTCTTTAATTCTATCAAAAGTTGAAGACCATTATTTTTTTTATTTTTCTTTACAATAAGAAAAAAAAAGAGAAAAATCAACAAAATAATGAGTAATAAATTAACTCCAAACACGCGCATGTATATACGTGATATGGAAACGTCAATTGCATTATATGTTCAAATTATAAATACTTATATGCATAATATCTACATCTGAATAAAATAATAAAACTTATGTGTATAAATATACATTGATACTTGATTGAATTATAAATGCTCCACAAACCTGGAATTGCTGATATTACCCATTTACCTACATGCAATGGTTCTTAAAATAATAAAATACTATATGAATTATAAATGCTTATATGCACAATATCTATATCTGAAAAAAATAATAAAACTTATGTGTATAATTGATTGAATTATAAACATCCATAAATCTGGAATTGCTGATATTATCCATTTACCTACCTACAATGGTTCTTAAAATAATAAAATGCTACATGAATCATATCTATATCTGAATAAAATAATAAAACTTATGTGTATAAATATACACCTATATTTGATTGAATTATAAATGCTCCACAAACCTGAAATTGCTGATACTACCTGTTTACCTATCTAAAATGGATATACAGACCTGGAACAAATAATTAAAACATCATGCATTAATTGTATACATATACTTTACTTGAAAGGCTTCTAGACTTCTTCTCATAATATAAATCGAAAATGAGTTTTCACATGGATATGAATAATGAACTATATTAGAAGGACTTGCTAATGAATTGTTATTAAATAAAATTGTTGTTACTTAAAATTAATATAATTTTCCAGTTCCATTTTGCACCACTAGTCATTCATTGTATCTTTCTCACAAAAATGTCATGCCTCCTGAGCTATGTTCAGCATAACCAGATGATGGTAAGTAAGGTTGTAGTGAGATGGAACTCATGGTGCAGTTTGGGCAACCAAACACATAAATTTCTAGATGCTTCCAGTCTCTATGGAGTTACATCCTCTGATGAGCAAGAAATATTGTTGTAGGTGGGGTGACATCTGCATTGGAGAATGCCAATAGATAGTTCCTTCCTGCAATATGCTCATCAGGAAATAAAACTAACAAAGAGTGGGATTGGTCATACGTCTGGTTACAATATATATCTAATGCATATTAATTAGTATAATCAATAACCAAGTCAATGGGTTGCTGTTAGTGAGATCAGACTCCATGTAGCTGCAAAAATATCACCTAGTGTATGAATCTGGTTTCTGGTCAAGAGTGATTTAATATTGTGAGTGTGAGATGTGGGGTTAAAGCTTAAATAGCATAGTAATTCTTTTATTGGGAAAGAGACCCTTTGCAAATTATTAATGAGATTATTAACTGTTAGTGAGTTTGAATGAGAGGAATGATTCATTAGAAAGTGTTCAAATATGTTCTTCATTTCTATGAAAGGGGCACATAATGGATCCATATTTGTGGTCATTTGTAGGAGAAAATAATTATTAGGAAGGACTTTGATATTTATTTTAATTAAGAAATCATCATGGATTTCAAGTGCCAATATCTGAACATTTTTATAATTTATTTATTACTGCATAACAAAAGTGAATATTATTTGATATTATTATTTTCAAATTTCATATGTTTGTCAATAGCTAATTCTATTGAAAAATAGATTATGCAAGAGAGTAGTGTGTTTACTTATGAAGATTATTTTGATAAAATTATTGTTAATAGGTGGCTGACTGTCAATAGGATTAATAGGAATTACACTATTAATAGTCGGGAAAAAACTAATTAGTTTAGTTATTTCATTAATGGCTCTCTCTGAAAACAAAAGAAATGCCATGTAATGAGAGATCATTAAATTTAGTATGTGTTTGCATATTTCTTATGGTAAGAGCTAGTGCCTTTTTGTTCTAGATTAGTTTGGTGATAAGGGAGTTGTTGTTTTTTTAATTAAGAAGTAAATTTAATAATGAGTAAGAAATAAATAATTTTAATAAATATTAAAATGTTCACTAATGATGACTTTGCATATATTGAAAAATATGCTTTGGGTAATGTGTTGGTGTTTCTACCAAAATAATATGTTGATTTTGAAGAACAGATCACATTGCATTGTAAGAGAGATGCATTGGGAAATCTAAAAATATATGAGTAGAGAAAAAATTGGAAGGAATAGTATTATTACCTGCCCAAATATTCCAAGTAGAAGATTTATTTTTATTAAAGTGAATTGAGAAAATTGTTAGTATAGTTATTAATTACAGTGATACCTAAAGGAAGAAAAAATTTTGAGAGAGAAAAACAACTAAATCATCCATATGGAAGATGTAATTAATGGTTTTGTTGATTGTAGAAATATGTATCCCTGCAATTTTCTTTTCTATTTCCAACAGGAGGTTGATATAAGGTGTGAAGAGAAGAGAGCTAAGAGGGGAACCTTGAGAAATAAAATTATGTGAATAGAATTCAGGAAATATTTTTTCACTGAGCATCTTGAAAATAATTAGGTATAGGAACAGAATCAAATTCAGACTCTATATCCAATTTCACAGCAATGGGCTCTGTTTTTCTGCATTGTCTAATCTGTTCTACTATTACTTTAAACAGAATGGCAGATGATGAAATAGCTAGACTCTCTTTTGCAAAAGGAAATTTTGATAATGAAGAGAAGAGTGGCTGGAGTTTTATCTTTAATAATGGATTCCAACTATTTTAATATGGAGTGGAGTCATGGATATGTGTTTAAGATTGTCCAAGAGAAAAGAAGAATATTCTTTAAAGAAGAAAACTATAGATAGGATAGAGTTCTGGAATAATATAGATTTGTTTGGATAAATTATTGATTAAACTGTGAATTATTGGAATTGTGAAGTGGATTAGATGGGTATGTGGGTCTTACATGAGATTCTGGATGAGTATTGTCAGGAATGTTGTTTGACTTGAGGGCAATATTACATTTAGTAATTCCATAATGTCCAATATGATGTCTAAATAATAAAAGGACAAGGTTGGGATAGGAATGGGTTTGAAATTTGGATTTAAAGTGATAGTGTATAAGGAGAAGTATGTTTTCTCCAGTTATCATATTTGATTCCTTCCAAATGAATGATGGTATTACTGTTTTTGGTTTATAACTAAGGACTCGATATATACATTCTTTTGGCCAGTTGTGGGGATCTGCTAAATATATTTTTCATTTTTTAATAAACAGATAGTTAGCCAAGATTTGTTGTGTGTTTGTATTTTTGTGAGAGAATTATAATTAATACAATAAAAGTTGATGAAGGAGAAATATTTTTTAATTAAAGATTTATTGTATCCAATTTTTTTATCAAGTTGATGAAGGAGAAATATTTTATTAGTTAAAGATTTATTGTATCCAATTTTTTTATCAATTTAGTTGGGGTTTTATTTTACCTAATATAAAAATTTATGATAGATTTCATATTTATAAATGTGAACTATGATTTTACAGGGATATAAATGTAAATTTCTGATAGAATACAGCTTCAGGTATCATGGATTTTAAAAGTAATCTAATAGTGTTGTTAAGTCTGAGTAACAATTGACTTTGCAAGTTTAACTGGATTTTAATTGCTAATCCTAGGTGATCTAAAAAGCTATGGGTATTAATGTTGGGTTGATGAAAAAATGGAAGTAAGGGGAGTAGAAAAGAAGGTCTATTAATGTGAAATGTTTTTTGGTGTAGAAAGAATAAGAATTTATGGAATAGCATCCTTTTGCACTCATGAGTCTGGCATTAATCCAATGAAGATATTTTTTTTTTTACAAAAGTTGAATATGGCAAATTGAAATCACTTGTTAAAATTATAAAGTTGGGATTAATAGAAATAAGCAAATTCATCTGCCTTTTTAATCTCAATATTAATTCCATTTTATTGTAAAGATATACTGGGATAAGGTTTATTGAAAGGGAAATATGATAACATGATATTATGCTCATATTGGAGTCAAGATATACAATTTTAAATTGCTTAAATTGAGAATTGTTCTGTATAACTAACTATTCCTACTCTAGCTGCAGCTATATAAAACTATGATAAATTGGGGAATCTATATTTATTAAGATATCCATATGTGTTAACTTTTGAATATGATATTTTGTTTCAATGAAGAGAATTATGTTGGAGTTGAACTGTGAGCTGCTGAGATCAAGTAATAATTGAGGTGAATTTACATTAATTTGAGTTGCATTTAAATTCATTAAGAATAAGATTAGGAGTGGAATTTATATGTTTTAAATCTTATATTCCATTTAAATACTAAAATAATAATTAAATTCCTATTTTTTAATTTAATCATTTTAACAGTAAAAATAAACCACAGTGACTTAACTATTTTTGCTTGAAATATAGAATAAAAATATTATTAAATAATGATTATAAAGTTCAGAAATACAAAGTTAATTCTGTCTATACATATATATGAGGATGTAGTATTGCAAGCATAAATTTTCTAATTACTCAAAATTTATTGAAATTTTATAGCATTTTCAATTTTTTAAAGATATATATCATTTGATATAATTAAGAGGATGAAAAAAGTTTTTCAACAGGTGCTTCTATTTACAGAAAAAAAAAAACAATTACCCAACAGTTGTAATGATTTATCAAAACTATTTATAGCCTAAGGGTCAAAGCACTCAGCAAATTGACCAAAGGTCAGAGATAGAAATAAAAAATGCACTGCCAGAGGCTATTAATAGAAAATAATAGATTGTTCATATAAGAGTATGAACTATAAAACTCGTAAACATTTTCTCATACATACATAAATTAATTTAAAATATCTTTTTAGACGAATGTTAAATTGTAAACTAAAAATCTATACATAATACCATAACACTAAATTAAGCAATTTTAATGTAAAGAAAATCTTTTGCAACTTTTAATGGCATAATAAAAGAAGAAAACTGATAAACTTTGCAAAGTATTCTGAAAAAAAAAATATTATTAATAAAAATTATCATTATTGTAAATAAACTGGATTTATATCTAAATTATGAAAATTATTATTAAATGTTTTCAATTTAATAGCAAAATAAAAACTACAAACTTTTTTTGAAATAATTCTTACTAATGGATATAAAAACAATTTTGAAATTTTTTATTATAATCATAAGTAATTTCAATATGATAGATGTTTTTAGTTTGCCATATTTGATTTGCTTTCCAGTATTACGACAAATAATTTCCAAAATGCTTTAAGAATTCAATAGTTTTTTTTTTTTTAATAATTTTGGTTACAAGAAAGGTTAATATTAAAAAAGATACTTAATAAGATAACTTTACAAAAAAATTTAATAATTTTTATACAATTACAATAAGAAATCTAAAAAATTATTTTTGAAAACCCAAAATGAAGAACAATGAAACAGACTATAAAAAATAAATTATACTAACTGACAATAAAAAAAATAATGTAAATATTACTGCTAAAATACCATTAATCTAAAAACCTATTACTCAAAAACTAACATAATTTAAACAAAATTTTAAAGATAATCTTTAACTTTTTACAAGAAATAAAATAGTTTGTGTGCATATTTGCAAACAAAATTAAATTTATAAAAGTTCAGTAAATACTATAAGGTACACATGGGTTACAGTTGCCATGAAATATCCTATATGCATGATTATCTTTTGTAACAACTTTTTTATTAGAAATATTAATTATAATCATAAATATTATTTGCAAGCATTTATTGAATTTTAATAAAGCAAAATTAATACATATTTTTTAAAAAATTATGATGCTTTACTAAAGAGTAAAATTACCAACTTCCGCTGTATTCTTACAATATATTTTTAATATTTCTTTGTTCTATTTTTTTCTCTCTTGTTAAATAAGTATGATTTAAAAATAAAAAATCAAACCAATGAAAGTTGATAGTTTGCATTGTAATTGAAGCAACCAATTTTTTTATAAAACATCATAACTAATTATCATATTTTCACAGATATATGAACACACATGCTAATAGTACGCACCCAATTTTTTTCAGTAAAATGTTCAGATATTTTTTTAAATTATTATAAAAATCTATAAATAATATCTATGATGGTAAAAATAAAATAAAAACAATACAATACTTGAGAACATTTATTACTTATGAAATATAAATTAAAGTTATTTGATGTTTTGGTTGTTGGTTTGGAAAATTGGAAAATAACACTATGACTCAAGAATATTTTCTTTAAAGGTTTCAGATTTGTTATCGTATTTGGAACTATTTATGAAATTGTAATTTTTGTCTAATTTTTGAAAAAAACTGATTAATTAATTTTATTACATTAGACTTGCAATTGCTTTATTTAAATATCTAATATTATTGGATGTCTTATATCAATACTCATAATACTTAAAATGATCAAATTTCATTCTGGAAGCATTTACTGGATTAAATTAATAATAGAAAAAAGCCTTCCTTTATGCAAAAAGTATTAAAACAATGAATTTTAATAATAATTCACTCAATACATATCTAAATGAAAGATTTTTCTTTTTAGAAGTCCTCTATATGCTGACTTCATAAAAGCTACTGCCATGATGAATTTCAGCAATAATCATGCAATTTGTTTCATTACTTTATGTCAAAAATATTTTAGCAATGGTTTATAAACTACAAAAGAATAAATTGAGGTAAAATATATCAAAAAGCATTAAATAAGGATAGATTAATATACATTTTCATAGTAGAATGACTTTCATATAAGAAAGTTAATTGCAAATATCCAAAAAGCACTACCTAATCAAAATTTCTATAATTATTAATGAAAACATAAAGTCAAATGTTTAATCACTGACTCAAGAAAGCTCTACAATATCAGTAACTCTAGTTGTATTTATACATTGGACTATTTCCAGCATCTAATATTAAGTACTGAAGATATTGAAAAAAAATTAACTTTATTTAAATCTTCAATTACATTCAAATGTTAGTAATAGTACACAGAATAGTATATGCACAATGTTTCAAAAAGTATTATTTTCCTTTCTTCTTCAAGAGTTGCTGGCATTGACAGTACTAGCATAGGAATCAAACCTGGATCCTTAGATTCTTGAATATTGAATTTTAAGGTAATGCTCTGGCTTAGAGTATTATCTTAAAATTAAATATTCAAGAACCTAATACTCCAGTTGAATGTAATTGGAAGATTTAAATATAGTTAAAATTTTCTAAAGACATTTAATACTTAATATTAGATGGTGGAAATAATTCAATATATATATATATATATAATACAACTAAAATACCACCACCAGCATCATCAAAACCTTCAGGAAAAGATTAGTAACCTTAATTTATCCAAATATTTAAATTTTAAGTTAATACGAAACCAGAACAGCATAAATCCGAAATTAATAATTTGGTGAACATAAATATATGATGTTGTTACAAAAAACATTGAAATTGGTGGAGGCACTAATACTGTACAATTATAAAACTCTATAGTGTAACATTTAAAAAATGCCTATATTTCATTAATCATAGGAATAAGCAAAAGCCTAAACTCAAATGATGTTTCACCACTGAAATGAAAAAGGTCTACAGCATCAGTAACCTTAATTTATCAAAATATATTTACATTTTAAGTTAATATAAAATTCAGAACTACATAAATCAGAAATTAATAATTTGGTAGACATAAGTAAATGATATTATTACAAAAAGCATTGAAATGAGAAAGGAAGTACTATTGTACAATTGTAAATCTCTGTAGTGTAATGTTAAAAAAATGTATATATTTTATTTGTAGAATCACATTAAATAATTAGGACTGTCTAAAACAAAAACAAATCTAAATGAACAACATAAGTAACACTCATCAGCATATAATTACAGAATGGATGCATATCACTAGAATAAATTACAATTTAATTGATATATATTTTGAAAATTGAACTCAAAAAGAATTAGGATGCTGTATGAAATTGTTATTATAAACTTAAAATCTAACTCTAAATTCAGAAATGAATTGCTGTCTGAATACAATTGGCATGAATATTTGTTATAAAATATGCATGTCTTAAATGTACATTATTTTATGTGCAAATAAACATTTCAAGTAAAATTATAGAAATTTTCTTAAATTATACTAGAATATTAATAATAAAAAAGGCAGTTAAAAACTATTCATCATTATACAAAAAATTATTTATATTACTTGTGTTAGTATAGTAAATTTTGCAACTTGTGAATATATAAAAATTGTTGAATAAATATTATTTGCAGATAAAAAAATTAAAATGTACACATTAAAAATATTGATAAATAGGTTTCAAAAATTTAGAAGTAATAATGGTAAAGAGGATTTGCAGAACAAAACAAAAAAAAGGATGTGTAGTTGACGGGTATATATATAAAACATTCACCAATAAAAAGTGCTAATCAAAAAAAAAAACACAACTTCAGAGTTTTGTAAGATCTAGATGGGGATCATGTAGATAGAACATTTCTTTTTAAGTAGAAAATGGTTTCATAAGAAAAAAATAAGGGTTTTAATTTTAAATAAGCATAATATGAAGTAAATAATAGTTGACATCCCAAGAAAGTATGGATAAAAGATTGTATTTTGAGATGAATTGAAAAAGAAAACTTTTAAGTAGCTCTAATAAAATTAAGAAAAGAAAATATAAGGAAATAAATAAATTTTAAATATGTAAATATAAAAGAAAAGTGAAATTAAAGAAACTGATAAATGATTGACTCAAATTTAAAAAATTTCTAATATATATATTTTTTACATTAGATAAATTTAGGTCTTATTACAAAGAGTAGTAATATATTTAGGAATTAATATATTATATACAGTTAATAATATTAAATGAAAAATTATATTTAGGAAACAAAAAAATCTGACAGTATGTTGAATATTAAAGCATTGTATCTCTTCACCTTGGAGCCAAATTTCTCATTCATTGTGTTAAAATACTTCTAAGATTGATGTGCATTTTTCATTATCACAAATTTCATTACAATTTCAGCAATTATTTAACTTTTTAGCTTTCACCTTTTTACTTTTCTAGACTGATTACATTATTATTATTCTAAACAGATGGCAAACTATTATTTCTCTATATTCATTGCAAATTTCTGTAGCACTAGGAAATTACTATGATCAAAATTATAATAAGTAATTAACTAATAATATTTTGCATTCATCTACCAATAACTTTTTTTTAAGAAAAAGTGTATTCTTTCTTATTTATATAAGGCATTATATTTTTAGCTTCATTTTAAACTTCCATTGATGTTTGAACTATTCTTTCAGTCTTTTTCCAAAACTTCCTTTTACTTTTAAATAAAATTAAAAGTGAAAAACTGTAAATATTCTGCAGTAATAGTTAAACATTAAAAGAAAAATATATGTCAGTGAAATATAATATCACACAGACAAGATATTGTTTACCAGAATAATTGGTTCACTAGGTTAGTTTTTATACAGTCACTTTTATTTCATTATAGTAGGCTTTTTAAATTTAGCAATTATCTATGCAATCATCTAAACAATCATCCATCAGAACTGAAAAAAGTTTTATTTCAAAAGTGCTGATTTTCCTTGATTGCAAAAATGAAATAATGATTAATTTGCTTTGTTTACAAAAATATCTGATTTCTATTATTTTTAAAACAATTTTCTATTACAATTTGTTTATATATTTAGATAAAAAAATAATTCAAATTTTGTTTATAAATTTCTTTTAATTAAGTCATATTGCTTTTATTTTTATTTTTTAAATAATCTTTCATAGTGTAATTTTTTAAATATCAATTGATTAGATTAATATTTTTTATACAAAAATTAACTCATGATCAAAATTATAGTCTAATAAAGAAAAAAATAGTAATTTCATTTTGAAAGATTTTATTATAGACAAGGTCACTAAGCATTCAATTTTATTTTGTTAAATCGCTTGTCAACTAACTAATAATTATCAACAGAAAATTCATTACAACTTCCATAAGTTTTGTCATTAAGAAAAAAACACTAATGTAAACTGAAGAAAAAAATATGCTACAAGGTATAACATTTTCCTTTACAATTCTTATAATTTCCAAAAATAAAATAAAAATTACACCAATAACAAAAATTGCTAAAATTAATATACCATAGTCTCCATGACATTAAAGTCTTTTAAAGAAAACAAACAAAAATCTTATTAAATGTTTCTGAAAGATATATTTTGAAAAAAACATTATACAAAAGAAATCAGATTAGAAAGAAAATTACAAATAGTAAAAGTGAATTAAACAAACTTTTTCACATAAATATCAAATTTTCATTTATAACAACAATAACAATTCCCAACCTTGAAATTTCACAAAATGCATTGTCATTGTGAAAAATATTCAAATCAGACAGGTGAGACTTAAAAAAGAGAATCAATTCTAAACCATATATAAAAATTAATTCATATTGAATAATACCTTCAGTTTTGCACTCATATTGAAACATTTATTTATGTTAATTTTTTTTTCATAAATACTTAACTGAATAAATAGCCGCTTGGTAAATCATAAGACATTCATGCACAAGAAATAAAGATTGAATTTTGATCCAAAAATGTTAGTTCTTAATCCATTAATCTGTTACACCTAATAATTAATAGCTCAGTAAGTTGTGTAAAATTTAAAAACCAAAAATGACATGTTGAGTTTTAATCCAGTAATCTGTAAACTTTGGGTCCATTATTTAATTATTGTGCTAACTGCACAGGAATTGCTTTCAATTTTTATTACATTAATTCTAAAAAAATGTTTATTTATAAAGAAATACTATCTAAAATACTTATAAGTAATTGTGATAAAACAAATTCATGTTCATTCTCTTGATGAAAAGTTTTCTGACTATTGTATACATTTAACAGATTTTTTTAAACAGCTAATTATTAAAATTATTCTAAAAGATTGTATAGAAATTCACAGAAAAGATAGATTATTTAATATTTTATTTAGTCCTTCCATTCTGTTATTGTATATATGGATTTGAGTTAATAACAATCTAATTCATACTTTGTATTTATACTAACTAGATGAAGAGGAACTAAATTCCATTTATGAAGCAAATTAAATGCAGTAACATGGATATAGTGATCATATAAAAATTTCATTAGCCTGAATCTGACAAATTCAGAAGATTTTACTTTTGGTTTTGGAAAAAAAAATCATCTGAACCAGAAGTATCATAAAGGAAGTACAGTGACTAAATGGCACCCCAGGCAAGAATTATGTGGAGTCCTGAATAGCAGTGTCATAACTAAGATTTTAATATCTTCGTAAAAACTTTGCTGGTAACTTCTTCAAAAATAAAGAAAAAATAATAATTAAAAAAAAAAAAACTAATACAAGTGAATAAAAAAACCTTTGCCTAAGATCATATTTTCATAATCTTTATTTTTTAAATTTGCATATGATAAATATTTTATATACTTATATTATTACTTTGGATTATGAATATGTAAACCATATTTAATATTGTGTATAACTGTTTTGTAATATTTACATTTATTTTTTTACATTAAATGTGTTAACAATATTGTTAAAGCTGGAAAAATGGTCTTAAGTTGCCAACTATATTTTATATAAACATGAAAACACCCTAATGTTTATAAAAATTGAATAATTATTCTGTTTGTTCATGTTTATTCATATCATTGAATAAGTGATTAGATAATCATTATAGCTATGAAGTACAATGCTTTAATATTCAACTAAAATTTATGAAATTATTAAATATACTTTTAGGCATGCCCAATAGAGCTTAAAATATTGCCAAGAACAATTGATAATATTTACTTAATACAAATAATAATGCAAAACCAAAAATAGCTTAAAATGGTGTGCCACTAACTGTTGATACATTTATTTATTTATTTCATCTTCTTTCCAAAACTACATGGGTTTAGTTATTTTATTATTTCTTTAATTATTGAATAAACTAAATAACATAAAATAAAAGTACATATGTATGGAAATATCATAATATTCTAAATAGATTCAACACAGTACATGATCATCAATTAGTGAGATGTAAGATACATATTAATGCAAAACTACAAAGAGAAAATAAAAAAGACAGCATTAACAAATAAAATTCCCATATTTTAGAAAAATTTCAACAAATTTAAATTAGAATTTGGTAATTCTTTCAAAATATTGACAGGCTATAAAGCAATTCTTATTTAAGTGAGATTTATAAAAAGATAACTGATACTCTACTAATAACTCTAAAATGATAGCTGGTAGATAAAACAGTGATTCACCAATATATTTTTTAATGAAATAGATTATATGAAGAAAAGAAGATATAAGAAAATAGTTAAAAAAGATCCATTAAAAAAATCTAATATCTAGACTTCTATAAAATAGTACAAATAGAATTAATAATATATATATAACTATAGTGACAAAGAAAACTACAGAAAATAATAAACATTTTATATGTAAAAGAAATAGTATCAGAAGAAAAGTTATTTCAGCAAAAAAAAGAAAAAATAGAACTATTACTAAAATAATAAAAGACATCATTGAATGAATGGAAAAATTCTTCAAAAAATTATATGATAATAAGAAAACAAAGGAACTCCTACTATTATCACATTTTAGCAATTATCAAATATCTTAAATAAAAAGACATGCAATAAAAACTATAAAGAAGATAAAAGCTACAGGAAACTATGCAATTATTAGTGATATTATAAAAAAGCAAGTAAAAATATAAAAAATGTTAGCAAAACTCTACACCAAATATCTAAATGATAAAAATGTACTAGATGATTAAAAGATGTTGATATTTAAGAAAAGTGATAAAGAAAGTATTAAAAATTCCAGATCTAACAGTCTCCTAACAGTCCAATAGAAGATCTATATTAAGATAATTACAATTCATCTTAAGACAAATTTGATTTTAAATGAACCAAAATAATAAGCTCCATTTATAAGTGGTTTTAGCACAGTGGATCATTTTCAAACATTGAGAGAAGTTATTAGAATTTCCATTTATAGATTATGAAAAGGCATTTGATTCTGTAATCATTTAGACCTATTGTCATATTCTGGAGAATAATTACAAAATTCAACAGTAGTGAATGGATTATGTCATGAAATTAAAATTAATATTGATGAGTGTAGATAAAGGGTGATTCTATATCTCCAAAACTTTTTTATTGCAGTTTTAAAATAAGTATTTTACAAATTAAAGAGGAAATTAAGAGAATAAAAATACATGGAAATTGTTTAAATTGTGTAAATTTTGCAAATGGAGTGGATATTTTTGCAAATAATGCTTTAGAATTAGAAATGCCTGTGAGCAGTTTATTAATGGAAAACATAATATTAGAATATTAGAATTAAACTTAATATAATTTTGCTAAAAAAATATTTTAAAAAATGTACCTATGTGTCTAAAAAGAAATTTTTAAGAAAAGTGTTTTACTAATTCTTATTTACGGATCTGAAACATTGACACTTAACAAAATAGCAATGCAGTTTTCAAATCATTCTACAAAATATGAAAGATGTACATGGGGAGTAAAAAAATTGAAAATGAAATACTTGAGTGAAAAAATAAATAGATAATGAAATTATTGAAAGAATTAAATGATTGAAATAGAGGGTGGGTACATTGCTAGAAAAGATAAGATAGACAGTTGAAATCATAAACTGATCCCAAAATACCTACAAATAAAATCACATGCCAGATAGATGGATGAAATAAACAAGTTTGTAGATATGATGAGGAGAAAAGAAGCAATGGATTGGACAAAGTAGATTAAATGTGAAGAGATCTTCATCTTGCAGTGAATTAACAGTGATTGAAACTGATGAAGTTAATGCTGATATATGTATGCTTTTCATGTTAGAAAAACAATTTGTTTCAAAGCTCTACTAAAATAATAATAAATCTTTAGATTCAACATTGTTCTTAAATCTGAAAATATATCTAATTTTCCACAAATATACAACATATTTGATAAAGATCAGTATAAGAGAAGTTGAGTTGCCTATAATACTGTAAATTAAAATATATTTTATTCTTATTATATAAGATGTTTACTTTAGAAATGTCCATTGTCGACAGATTTGACATTTGAAAAATAGAAGATTAAATTAGCTAAGATGATCAAAATTATTATTTATTATTTTATAATGCAAAACTTGCATTTTTTGTAAATCTGCTCAATCTCCATCTTCAATTAAAAATTTACACTAACCAGTGTGGACTGTGCATTTGTAGAAGATATCATTCCATATGTTAGCATGTGAATGTGCAATAAAATGTTTTAATAATACATTTTTTATTATTTTACCATTTAATTTCAATAAAAAAAAATAAAAAATGTAATGATATCAATTTGCAACATTATATTGTATCTCAAAAATTTAGTCTGCTATGAAAATTTTGTACCCATCAAAAGATTCATCATAACTTCAAGCAAAAAATGTTTATATATTTTATTTTTTAATATAAAAAAATAAGCAAGATACTCAAGATTAAAACTTCTAGCAATTTTTAAATTTTTTCAAAATATTTCAAAAATTTGAGAAAATAATTCAATTTTGAAAATGCCATTTAATTATGGCCATAATTTACAACATTTTGGTAATTTACTTATCTTTCTATCTCTTCAAATAATGAAGAGATCCATAATGGATATACATAAAATATATAAGTATAATAATTATTTTTATTTTTAGTTATAAAATATGTAATAATTTTGCAATAAATGTATTAATTTAAGGACCCATAATTTCAATACTATAAAAATATCTCTTAGAAGGTTAGAAAAAAAAATAAACTAAAGAGAAATTTAAAATATACAAAAAATATTGTCACAGCCATAATGATTTCTATGCTTGCAAAATAGATTTCATAATAAGAAAAAAAATTCAGTAGTTCAATTAGAAAAACAACAAATCCAACACATAAAGAAATTATGTCAGCTAATAATCAAAATACAACTGCTATGGAGAAAATTATAAATAAATCTATCAAGAAAGAGATTAGTTAAATAGCCAACCAAAATTTCGATATTGTGGGAAAAAGACAAATTAAACAAAAAATATATTAAATTTTGTGTGTTCATGAAGAATTAGCAAGACTCATTGAAATATGATTCAATGAAACAATACATCAATGTGTCAATGGAAACGATCTAGTAAATATAAATGATCTAAGTTTAAAGCAAATATAAATGCTAAATGCTGATGATAGATCTTTTATTTTTTTATTTTAAAAGTGTCAAATAGTGCAAAATAGTATCATAATTAGTAGCATTAGATTTATTATATTTGCAAGTTTTGTTTTTATTAGTGCATCTTTCATCTTTAGCTCAAGCCTACCACAGCCATCCGTCAGACCATTAGTCAACCAAACCTCTCACCCTATAGATACATTTTAAACATACACCTTTTCAAGTAAGATATATAGTGTATATTACAATTTAACTTCAAATCATTATTTGCAAACATTAGTAATCTACTGAAAGATGAAGATCTCTTCAAGTTCAATCCATCTCTGTTCTCTAGGCTCACTTCTACACATCACTCTAGCACAATTCCTTATTCCATCCATCCATATCACATGTAATCTCTTTCTAGGTCTTTTACAATCTCTGTGCATCTTCTAACAATATGTCCAGCCCAACTCCACTTCAGTCTTTTAATTATTTCAATGATGTCAGTAACACCTGTTTGTTCTCTCACCCATATATTTCATTTTGAATCTCTTCTTGTTACTCCTAACATGCACCTCTCCATACTTTATTGAGATGGTCTGAAAAATCTATATTGCTCTTAAGTGCCCAAGTCTCAGATTCATAAGTAAGATTTTGGTAAAACATATTTATTAAAAACCTACCTTTTCAAACACAAATGCATATTTCCTTTTAATATTAAGTTATTTCTACCAAAAAGCACTTCAATGAAGTTTAATTCTATGAATAATTTTATCCATTGTTTCCATCACTAGTAATAATCTGACCAAGGTATTTTTCGTTAACTTCTAACTCATCATTATCAATCTTTATTTTTTTTTTTTTAAGAAAATCCATTGAACATTACTTTAGACTTTTTAACATTTACATTTACGCCTATTTTCTTATCTTTTCCTGAAGCTCTAAAGCATTATTTTCTAAAACAACTACATCATTTGCAAAATTTAGATGACTTAAATAATCTCTAATTACTTTTATTCCCTTAGCTTCCCATTTTAATCCACAAAATATTTCTTGCAAACCTGCTGTAAAAAGTTCTGAAAAAATGGAATCACCCTGTTATACACCCTTCTCACGATTAATCTTACTAGTATTATTCTGTAATCTAACTGTTGTCGTTGCATTTTTTCTAAATATTCTTCAGAATATGACAATATCATGGGTTTATATCTTGATGATTTAATGCTTTAATCACTGAAGAAATACTTATAGAATCAAATGCCTTTCATAATCTAAAAATCCAAGGTGTAATGGCAACTCGTATTCACTAGTTTTTTCTATAACTTCTCTCAATACTTGATATGATCCACTGTACTAAAACCATTTTTAAATACAGGTTTGTTTTCTTTTGTTTGGTTAAAATTCAATGTTTGTTGCAGATGAGTTGTAATTATTTTGGTAAAAGTTTTGTATAAAATTGATAAAAAACTGAATAGGTCTGTAACTTTTATGATCTTCTTCATCACATTTTTAAATTATTAATACTGATACTACATTCTTCCAATCATCTGGTACATCTTTATCATTTAAATATTTGATATATGACTTTATAAAAAAAAAAATTATATTTCATCTGATTTAAACTTTTAAAATATCGATTATAAATCCACCACTACCTGGAGCATTTCCCGTCTTCATAAATTTAATTATTCATGTCTCACTTCTTTATTTAAAATTCTGGGCAATTCAGAATATATAATAGTTGTAGGAGGAACTTTTCTTTGTTCTTTATTGCTATATAATTCTTGATAGAACTCTTCTATTCATTTCATGATGTCATCTCTCTTTTTAGTAATAATTCCATCTTTTTTCTTGTTGCAGAAATAAGTTTCTTATCAGTATCAAAATGTTGTTTTACACTGTTGTGATTTTTATTCTCTTCTATAGATTTCCTTAGCTCACAATTATACTATCTTATATCACTGTCAATTTTTTTTCACACTATTTTACAAAATTTGAGATATTCAATTCTTCTTAATGCATACTTTTTAGATATTTTCATATTCCTTCACTTTTCATAAGTTGTCTGGTATCAGTAGAAATTTTACTAGTCAATTGCTGCTTTTTTGTACCAACTATTTTTGTTACAGTTTTTAAATGTGTATCAGTTATCTTCCTATTAATTTTATTCAAATCTGAATCATGTTCAAAATCTGTTAATATTTGAAAATGATTTGCAAGTTCTAATTTAAATTCATTGGAATATCTGCATATTGGTTTTCTTAATAATTTTTGTCTCTAAGCTTTGTAATAACATATATCTTACATTTAAGGATTGAGCGAGCCAAATTTCCTAATGTCCACTCCAGATGTTCTTGTTGTTGCAGCTGTTATTACTGTGTGATAATTCATATAGTATAAGAACGTGGATGGTCTGATGACCTTTTAAACTCTGAGGTTAAGATGGCAAACACCATGTTTTTTTTCTCAGTTGTCTGATAGCTCTTAACTGAAATATCAGTTGAGTTGTCTTAAACACAGAATGGGTGCATTTGTGAATGCATTTTTAATTTCTAATAGATATTTACAATCATTACAAACAAAATAAATCATGCCCCTTATTTCCAGAAGGCTGTAAATTCACTAGCTAAGGCAGCAGTTGGTGACTGAAAGCAGAGGATGCTAAGAATCTCCTGATTACTTATCCAGGCTGTTATTTGACGATGACTTCTTATTTTGGTACTTACAACTGCAGATCACTTTCAAGTTAATGAATATTGTAAGAATTGTCTAATACTAAATGAAACATTATTGGACTTTGTGAAGTTAAAAAAAAAGTTGAAGAGACAATTGATTTAAAAACTGGGCATGTAATTTACTACAAACACACAAACATTGTAAGTAGAAATAAAGTACAATTCATTATAAATAAAAAAGTGGAAGAACAACATTGTGGAGATTGATGATGTATTGGATAGAGTGGCAAAATTATTTATTCAACTTAATAGCAGATACCAAATGCAAATAATTCAGGTTTATGCACTAAGAAATTGTCATTGTGATGAAAAAGTAAAAAAAAAAAATATATTGATGTATAAAAGGCATTTGTTCATATTAAAGAACATTTTAAGGAGACTTTAATGCTAGAAGTGATGAATAACTGAAAAATTTGGTTATGGTGATAAAAATAAGAGGATATAGACTTGTGGAATTTACAGAAAAATAAAA
This sequence comes from Epiperipatus broadwayi, assembly GCA_028023455.1. Classification (NCBI taxonomy): domain Eukaryota; kingdom Metazoa; phylum Onychophora; class Udeonychophora; order Euonychophora; family Peripatidae; genus Epiperipatus; species Epiperipatus broadwayi. The sequence continues at coordinate 2,099,737 of JAQFVV010006374.1, forward strand.
ACTTAATATTATTATTATTTTTTTTTTGAGAAAAATGTTAAACAAAAATGGGCATTAAAGCATCCAAATAAAGGTATAGTAGAACTGAATTATATTTTGACTAACTTCATATACATATTGTTTTGTTTTTTTAATATTGAACTTAACTTCATACAATATGTATTTCTTTCATCTTTTTATTTTAAAACTATTAAATAGTGCAAAACAGTATCATAATTAATAATTTTAGATTTATTATATTGTTGGATTTTTTTTTACTAACAATAAAATCACTTCATGTACAGGTTTTATAAATAGTTTGAATAAGTGAGGAAAACTGATATTGATTATACCAGATCATGAACTTTCTATTTGTCACATTTATTCTTATACTGCTTGACAAGAATTATTAAAACAATTTAATTTAAATTGTACTCCTAACAAGACAATTCAAATTGTTGGAGATTATAATTTATAGGATGTTATAATATGGTTTAAATAATTTTTAAAGATAAGTTTGCAGTTTATATAAAAATTCTAGTTTTTGAAAAATATTTTTCAACTTTTCAAATTCTTATTAAAAGACATTTGCGAAGAGATCTCTTTTATAAAGTTAAAACAACGTTAAATTATCTGCATTCTGATAAAAAAAATTCAAATAGATAAAAGAAGTAAAAACTGTAGTAGACTAATCTGAAAAATTTTACATCTACTACAATTATTATTTACTATCACTTGAATTTATCAAATAAATTGTGTTTTCCTATTAGGTTATTAAAATATAAGACTTCTATAGTTATAATTTCATATCAAATTTTTAGAATAATATCTATATGAATAAGTTTCTGAATAATTCTGCCAATCACAATTTTGTTTTTAGACTCTAATTTCTTTTAGAAATTCTGGATTTTTCTATCTATTCTTGAGGTGCTAATTTTTTTTAAAACACTGACAGTATGATATCTACAATGACAAGTTCAAGTTCACAAATATCTATTAGTTTTATTAGATTAACATTAAGGACTAATTACAGTGATAATAATAATTCTAATGGAAATGTTTCTACAGCTACCAAGCCTAGGCAAAGTTACCAGGCCTTTCAACTAGATTTTATAAAGTTTTATTTTTCATGGTCTTTCTCCTTTAGAAATTTAGTAAGTTTGTCTCCAAGTTCTGAATCTTTGGTAGATAAATATTGTCTATAAATAACACTACTGATTTCTTCCAATCTAAAATGAATTGCTTTCAATATTCTTGAGAGATAGATTCTTTGGAAGCTGTTGTTATGACTTTGTTAAATCTAATAATTATAGCAAGAGATTCAAAAAAATTCTATTAATATTCCATTCAAGATATCAATATTTTGATTCATCAGCTTTCTTTAAATTCCTATATAAAACAGAATGCCTTTCAATAAGGGAGATAATTCATTATTGTAAATAATGAATTATTTTCCATGAAAACAAAACATAAATCAGAGGTTGTATGTGTACTCCATCTGCATAAATACAAATTTTCTTTTTTCTTAACATAAAATATCTGTATGTCATTTAAAGCCATCCAGTTTAAAAATTAATAATTTGCATTATTTTCAGTTAAATATCCCAAAGACCATCATAATAATTGAAATCTCCTATATAGATACCCCATTATATGGTGCAAGATGCACAAATAAAAATTATTTTCCCAAATGCTGAAGATCATTTGAATAATTTTAAATAGATCTTTTGTGTTTTTAAAGTAGTTAATCATACAATGTGAAAATAGTTAATTATATAATGTGAATCAAGCAATTTTAAGATGAGCATTATTAAAAGCAAGATAGATTTGCAGAAATCTAATTACATCAAAGTTATGTTATGTACAATATCTCCATTTTTGATTATATATATATTCAATGTTAAGTTGAAATAATTTTATTGTGTTTCCTAAATTAATATGATTGTTCTGTAGAGAATAAAAACATAGCAATTAAGGTATTTCATCAGGTAGTAATTTTTCATTTTGAAATGCTGGAATTCTCATATTCACGCTATGGCTCTCTCTTAAAACACTTCAGAAAATTATAATTGCTGGTAAAGATGATAGTACTATCAATATAAGCTCATTTAATTTAGTTTGCAAAGAATAAACTAATAAATTATATGGGTAATTGAAATCTCCATATAACAGTAAGCTCACATTAAATAATATAGAGCAAAGAAAAAACATCCTTATACTTATTAAATAAAGAAAAGTTACAGTGACGAAATATGAAAACAAGTAAACTAACAGTTAAATTAAATGATAAGGGCATGACAAGCAAATTCCAAGCATAAATTAATATCAAACAAGATTGTATCACAATGAAAAATTTAGTATTCGCTTTATATAACACTATATATTTAAAAAAGCAGATAAAGAGTAAATAATAATACAATTTTATTTCTGATAGGACAAAAATGTTTGCTATAGTAGCAGCAAATATATGTGTTAATTGAGAATCTTTATGGGCAAAAAATTAAGGCCATATACATTAACCATAGAGTAATTTTCCACAATTTATAGTTAAGCATTAATCCTGTAATTTCTTTTATCCATACTGCTGATTAATCTAATAAATATCTTGTTGTTTTGCATTAGGTCCAATTATAGATGATCATCTGAAGTTTACTGAAAATATCCAGTGTTTAGTAATTGAAAAATATCATTATTATGAAAGGGATAAAAAAGAAGCAGCACATAAAATTATTATCATAACTAGGATCAAATAGAAGTAACCAGGGATTGGGAAGAAAAGTTCAAAGAGATGATTATCAAAAAATCGATGTTAAATTCATTAAGAGAAGAAAAATTATCTGAAAGAATTATTTTTGAAATTTGCTCAAGATGGCTCATGTTGTTTAACTTAGATTAGATTAATAGACTCAATAGATAAAGATCAATTCTGGTGTTTGAACATGACATAATCTCTCAACCAATTAACCATTTGATTATTTTTTAATGATCATCTTAGAAAACATTAACAGTTTTGGCTGATGGCTAATTAATACAAAGAAGGCTCAAGTTTATTGCACTGAGCAATAATATCATTAGTTATTTGATACTAAAGTATTGAAAAGAACATCTTTAAATGAGGTAAAAAATTAAAAAAATGAAGTTCTGTTTATCATTTATATGATTAGATTTAATCTTTAATGTAATTTATAAACATATGTCAAGTCATTTTCAATTGCACAAAATTTTAATTTAGTTACGTATTTATTTAATGAAAACTGGAGTTATAAACAGTACATAATTATGCACAATTGGGTAAAAATTGATTGAAATATGAAAAATTTTTGCCTGCTAAAATTTAAGTGAAATCCTCAGCATCAAAAAGTTCTTGTGATACTCCAATAAATAAATATTTTATTTTTAATACCACATTAGATTTCATGATTAATAACATATAGCTTACAAATTCAAGTAAGTAATAAGACACTAGAAAATGTAATAACATAGACATCCCTCAGTTACAGAAATGAATCTAACATTAGCTATAATAAAGATAAATGATGTTATATTACTAACAAAAAAGTTGTCTCCAAAATTATTAGATTTTGCAATACATAAAAGATAAATTTGTAGTAAAAAAAATTCTCAGTAGATAATTAAGATTTAAAAAAACAAACTTGACAACAAAATAATCTACAGGACAAAATTACTTTATTACTGTTTTAAATATGATTGGGAAAAGGCTGAAATTTTTCAAAAGAAAAGGCAGCAATATGATAGATAATAGCTAGAAACAAGGTCAATGGTAATATTTCTTGACAGATTATTGGTGTAACAATAATCCCATCACAATTTACTATACAAGATTTAAATGATAAATACTCATAATATCTTTCCAGTTTTTATATTAATGATGTAGCATGTGAAAGATGAAATAAAGAAAAGGCTAAGACATAGAAAAATTAGTATGGCATCTAAACTATGCTAAAATTGACAGTTAAATATCTTGAAGCATCTTATTTTATGAAAAAATTAATAATTTTATTGTTGTTTTTAGAAATGATGATTTCGAAAAATCAACTAGAATAGATAAGTCACCTTTGGAAATTTTACTAAAAGACAATGCTCTTTGAATAGACTTTGAGAAAATAGTTGAGGCATAAAGACCTGTAACAATACTTGAAAATAACTTTTTCTGGAATATTGAGACATCCTGAATTAATCAAATAATCAATTGTTATCTGTGGACAAATATTAAAACATGGATTAACATCATCTTTTTTTATCTGATTTCATAGCTTTAAAAAAGTAGAAATACTAGTAATGAGGTGATTATATTTGCACCTGCATATATTACATTAAATGATTTTAGAACATTAAAAAAATTTAATATAATTAAATTTATTGTTTATCATTTTTAATTTGTATTATCTTAAGCTAAATATCAAAATAGCAAGTTAAATTTAATAAATAAAAAAACAAATTAAGTAATAATATAAAGCAAAAACAAAAACCAAATGGTGATTCTTGGTTTTCACATAAAACACAATGTTCTAATCTTTAAGCCATTTATTATTTGATAGCCTTAAAAAATCTTTATAGAATTAAATGTACAATTTCAAAAATGTGAGATTATTTCTATACAACTCTTTTTTTTTTTAAAAAAATATTTACTATAAAAATGCAAATATATGAACTAAAACAAGATATGGCCTACTGAATAGACAATATATATATATATAAATTGAACTACAGTACTTATGCATTTAACAAATTGATTGTTATCTGTAAGATATCTTATAACAGTGTTTTTTTTTTTTCAATAATTGGTTAATCTTAAAGTTTTCCCTTTAACAAATCAACTTATAGAAAAGAGAAAGTGGACAATTTGCATGTGAAAAAAATAAAAAAGCAATTTAACATTATAAAACTAATGGGGTTTTTTTTCTTGCAAAAATAAAAATATGCAATGCATTGAGAAAATGAAGACTTCTGACATTTTTATTTGACTAAAAAATATATTTATTATTTATTCATAATAAATAAATCATTTTGCTGCCTATTAAAATAATTTTAAATTTTTTTTGTCGGCTATAATTATTTCAAAATTTTGCACCTTGGAATAAATAAACAAATGTATTATTTATAAATAAAATAAAAAAACAATCTGTTCACTTGTAAATATATCAAAGTGAAGATTTGCTTATAAAAGAATTTTCTTTTTTGAGTGTAAAATTAAAAAATAACTTATATAGTTCTTTTTGTATATGTTAGAATCAATAAATTATGATTTACTAATTTATAAATTATTTATTTTTTTGATAAATAACAGTAGAATTATCTCTTAGATTAGTTTCTATAAAGAATTTCCACTCACATCTAATATCGGGTTTTTAAATCTTACATTTATTATATTTTTCAAAAATATTATTCATTTATATATAAATGAACTATTTACTTAATAATTTATGAATAAATGAATCAGAGTGGAAATTAGCTAGTTATCTTACTTTGCTTGCATAAAGACTTTTACTATATATAGATAACTGCATATGCCAGATGATTAACTGCAAAATAACTTATATGTTGTTGTTTTTTTTACTGAAATGAGCTTTTATCATGAGTTTGGCTTGCTAATATATATTTTATTAATAAGATTTTAAATAAAATAAAATTCTTAACTCATGTTGGCCTTTAAAAAAGGTTATCGAAATATCCTCTTAAAAAACAAAATTGTGATTAGTCATATAAAACATTTAAAAATTTATTCTTTGTAGCATAGTCACAAAATTACTCTTAAATTTGTTGCTAATGACAATCAAACTGAAAAAAAAAACTTATTTGTTTTTATAACGAAAAAACATATTTTCATAACATATTTTCATAATCACGAAAATCTTTTTATCATACTTGAAAAATAACTATAACATAGAGATTCCTTCAATTTCAGGATTTACAAATTTTAAAATATTAAAAAAAAGTGATGCATTTTTAATTATGAAATTGTTAGTAAAAACATTATGCTGATCAAAAAAAAAATAATTCAAAATTATTTCAGTCTTAAAAAAATGTATAAATAAAAAAAAATAGATAAACATTTTAAAAAATAAAAAGAGAAAAATGGGTGAAAAAGTATAGAAATGATTAATAATGGATGGAAAAAGATTAGTTCTTATATAATATATGCATTAAACATTGTCCTTTTTAGTATAAAAAATTCAAAAAGCCTTGTTTAATTTGAATCATTATCTTCAAACAGTTGATATGGATATATTAACAATCTGATGTTATTGGTTCCTGAATTTTCTTGGAGTGATTTTGCCATATTAAACCTGATTTAACAATTCATCTCTTATTCCATTTATTATAAACCACTTGCATCTTTAGAAGCATCATGTATACTACTAAAAATATAAATATTAATTTCATTTTAATACATATTAAATATACACACATTATTGACATTTATTTCTAAATAATGAAAATATACTAATTCACCCATCCCCTTTTTTCTTAGTAAAATTTATTTTAAAAAACATTAATTTATAACAAATGAAAAACATATATATATTTTAGAATAAAATAAAACTGATTAAAAAACAAAATTAATATAATAGCAGTCATATTAATTTTATTTTGAAATAAATATATATCAATTTATTATCTACAATCTGTTTCTTAACTTTTTTTAATGTCTGTGTATTCAAAATAAAATTTAAAAAAACTATTTTAAAAAATCCTCCTTCATGCTAAATCAATAAAGTCATATAGCCAAAAAAATTTAAAGATTGTTTTTTTTTATAATTTTATTCAAATAGACATAAATTTCACTTTTACATTTAGAAAGTTTTATTTCCTTCTTTTAGCTAAATACTTAAAGAAAACTTGCTTCTTTTTTTTTTTTTTTGATAGTTTCAATATCCTAACTTGAATTTAGAATTTCTCTCTCTTTCAAACTCTGTAGTTTAATTTTCCTTTTTATATTGTTATATGTATACGTGTGTGTTGATTTTATCTACATACTTTTAATATATGTTAAAAAATGATTAACGATAATTTTAAACTGACCACAAATTTTAAAATCGTTTTATTTACGTAAGTATTATATTATTTCTTTGGCAAAAAATTTAATAACCTTTTTTTTATATAACTTAAATGTATTTCATAAATTTTGTTGTAACAATGTTTATTTTAAAAAAAAACTTGTTTAATCTGTTACCAACTGATATTTTAGTTTTGTTCTTTTTTTTTTCCAAGAAAAGTCACATTATTTATATATTTCAATAACATACATAAAAAGAAAGGAGGGAATCCTAAATTGGGCTTTTTTCAGATCAACAAATACAAAAAGTGGTACTATTCTTATCAACAATATAAAAATATTAACAAAAACACTCTTTCATCTAAAAAGAGACTTTTTTAAAAAAGAAAAAGAAGTGGCAAAAGCTTCTATTATTGTATTATGACCTGATACCATAACTCTAAACTAGTTTTTAAAATTATATCCAACAGAGTTTTGTGAAATACAATAGTTTTTCTTCTTTACAAATAATAATGTACATCTGTATTTCTATGGATATAACAGTCCATAACAAATACGCCAATATTTTAAGTTTTCAATATCATTTTGAAGGGGGGGGGAGAGATACATCATACGCACACTTTTCTATTGTAGAAGTTTCTACTAGGAGAGGTGACTCCCTGAAATAAGTTTCAAAAGAAGCAAAAATATGTTTATTATATCTTACAATAATATGAAAAGAAACAATTAGAGTTACCGCTACATTTTTATTTTCACACAAAAAGAAGATATTTAAAAAGTCTTGAGTGAATTCTTAACAGTTTTAAAACTGGACTTCATGGTCAAATTGATATTGATAAAGGACTAAAGTAAAATGACTATTATAGTTTAAGTGATACACATATATTAGTATTTAAAAATATATATAAACCTATACAAAAAAAGATTTTACATATTTGCAAAAAAATGTTTTTAAACTTTTAAAAAAATTAGATTAAATATCGGCTTTAAATGACATATTTATAAAAAAAAAAAAAAAAATTTAATAGTTATTATAAAAGACATTTTCATATATATTATTAATAGACACATAAAAAGCATACCCATTTCATGAGGAAAAATTAAAAAAGTAAGACAATTTTGATAAAATGATTAACTTGGTTATGAAAAAGTCTTTTTTTTTCATAAAAACTAAAATAAAATAAAAGATACACAATAAAATTATTCTTATATAAAATCAATACAATGATTTTAATGAGTCTTAAAAGTAATGTATAGTACATCTTAATGTGAATCTAATTTTAATAAAATAATGAATGCTTAATATAAATTTAAAATATTGTCCTCTTTTAGTTTGTAACTTTAATATTAAATATTTGTAATATTTTAGATACAAGTATATTTTATATACCCAGAAGTTTAGACTAATATAGAGGATTTGAACCCAGACATTTCAATCATCCACTCTATCTCATACAACGGATACATATGACCATACATGAAAAAGTCTGTGTTCAAATCCCCTATATTACATCTAGACTCCAGGTACATAAAATATACTTGTATTTAAAATATTACAAATTCAGCCTGTATCCTGTCCATCTCTCTTGTGTATATTTAAATGAACAAGGTCCTATACATGAGGAGTCAGACATGATCGTGCAATAATATTGGCAATAACAGGGGATTTGGGTGTTCCATCATCAGATTTTCAATGGTATGGATGGCTGAAGAGTTGAAGGGTGGAGTAGATTAAAGATTAGCCATTAAACTATGAAGATTTGCTATCTTAATATAAACTGAGCACTGATTATATATGTGTGAGAAATGATGATCTGGACCAACTGATGAGTACTGGTTCAGCACATAATATGAATATTGTGATCATTTAACATTGTGTGACTATATACATCGATTGTATGAGATAGAGTGGATGGCTGAAGAGAACTCAAAAGTCTGGGTATTAAATATTTTGTTAATTTGAATGTTGTAGTATAAAAGTTTGTATAATCTGAATTCTTTTTTTCATACATATATTTTTCATACCATAAAAACATTACTGAAGAGGAAAAAACTCAAAAATTAGAATACATAAAATTGCATTTTGTAAAATACATTTCATTTTTTAAATTGTTCTTGCTAAACAAAATTTTATGAATTTATATTTTATAGAAATACAAAAAATTTAAAAGAAAATTATCTGATATTTTGTACAACCTGCACGTGAGTGCTACTATAATATGCTTTTAGAAGCAAGTTTCTTCACTCTCCAAATGAACAAAGAGCAAACTAGAGTAGGGTTATGAGTCAAAATAATTTTGAATATATTTTATAAAACAATGAGTATATTATTAATGCCAATAAAATACATTTCTTTTCCAAAATTATACTATTTTTTTTTGTTTTAAACAATATCTGTATTATGCATTAAAAATGTAATGATGAATTCTCATTACAGCATATTGTAGATTATAAAAATTTTCTCTTGTTATTGTTTGTAGATGTAAAAACATATTTTGATTTTTAGATGCTTATTTTAATATATGAAATGAGTATCAAAAAATCAAAAGATAATTCAGAATCAGCATTTGCTGAAATTAGTCTGGCTTGAAGGATAAAAAGACAATCTATGGATTAAATGTAATAAAAAAACTTAATGAGAATATTCATTTTAAATAAAAATAAAAACAAAGCACATACAAACTATATTATTATAGTATGTATTAATTTTGCTTAATTCAATTTTGATTTAAATTTTAAAAGTTTTGAAATGACTTGAACTATTGCTTAATTTAATTTTTTTATTTATTTCCTTTTGATTGAAAATTAAACAAGTTTTACTGGATGTCATTACAGAGTGAATAAAACATTTCAATAAAAAGTCATTAGATTCAATGAGTAAATAAATACACATGGTGTTCAAAAATTAACTATATAACTATTATAAATAAAAATAAATAAGATTGGAACCTTTTGAATTGGACAGTTGACAATTCAAAAGGTCATGGGCCTGCAGTAGCATGAATTGTTTAGTTATATTATAGATTGCCTGAAAAATGATTTTGACTATAGAAGAATTGGTGTTTTTAGTGGAGGGTTATTTTAGAGAAGGGGAATTATCATTACAGAACAATTTTCCTAAAATTTTCCTAAAACAACAGTACCAAATCAACACACAGTGCAGGTATTAATAGAAAAATTCTGTGATAAGTTTGGCTTGAAACATTAAGTATAATGGGCAACAATTTATCCTCATTGAAGACCCACATTTGAACATTAGTAATTCCAATGATGCAGTATCTTTTAACATCAGTGCAGAAGTTGGCATAACAGCATTACATGGTAGTTGATAAGACATAAATAGCAATAAGAAAAATTTTAATTTTTTCTTCTATAAAATTACTGCACTATAAAAACTGAAAGAAAAAGATAAGAAATACACATGTTACTATTGCTGCTTTCAACAGTTAAACTTTACATTGTATTTATTACTGATAAGGCATAGTTCCACCTGAATGGCCACATTAAATCTCAAAAAAGTAGGCTATTTCTGGGAAATTGATGTCTTCCTTTATATATCTTTGGAGACTGCATAATTTCTAAAGACTTGTAGTCTCTCAGATTACCTGATCTGAATCCACAAGACTATTATCTTTAAGGAGCTGTAGAAGTCATAATGTATGAAGAAAATCCACATTCTATTGAAGAACTGAAAATTACAATCAAAGTGTGCCTAATAAGTAAATAAGTAAAAAAAAATAGTTTGCGAATATGCCTGAATGCTTGTGGAGGATATTTTGGAATATTTTTGTAATTGATGACACAAATACTATACAATACAGCATATAAAAATAAAATAAATAAAATATATTACATTGTCCATATCTGTATAATTAATTTTTGAATATACTGGAAATGTATCTTACTTAGATCATAAAAATACATTTAATATTTATAGAATTAAAAAAAATGCATTTCTAATTTTTATCATGATTTACTGAGAGCTTTAAAAAGTATATATTGTGGAATAAAAAAAAATATTGACTGTTAAAGATAAGAAAATGTTAGCAAGTTCAACCATATTTTCCTTAAGTGATGCATGGATTTAGAATAAACAACTTAAATAATTAGTGAAAACCACATCATATTGTAATCAGTTTTTAATTTTAACCAACATATTGATACTCATTTGTCTATAACACAGATTAACTTGGTGTCTTTACCCTCTAGATCAGCACTTCTCAAACTTTTTTCATTCATGACCCCTTTTTATCATCGAGATTTTTTAGTGACTCCAGATATTAAATATAAAATAGATATAGAAATAAATATTCCCATAAATAATTTATTTCTTTGGTAAACAATATACATATGAAAATCAGTAGTTTTAGGATTTGTTTTAAGTATATAAAAATTAATGAAAGAAAATCACATTTTAATTAAAGGGATGTGCTTGTTTTTTGCTGTATAACAAATTAAATCTTGGTGAAATATTGTTCTTCAATGTTTTTCAGCATTGAACGATATTTGGATTTAATATACATTAAAGCTGAAAAAGTTATTTCACATAAGTATGTGAAGAACATTTAGTGACATTTCAGAAATTATGGGAAATTCAATCCTAGCTCCGATGCAGAATTCAGTCAAGGTATTTTCTGGAAAGTCAAGTTTTAAGTTTGAGTCACTCGATAGCTCAGCAAATTCCTCTTGGGCTTTATATAGCAGGTGATTAATCTCATTAATGTCACTCAAAAATGGTCTTTGAATCCAAGATAACTTTTTGAAATCTCACTTTGATATAAAGTATTTGCAAAACTATGTTTCTAGGGTTTTTAGGTGATTTATAATAATTTTTGCAATTAAAGTTTTACAATTATTTTTTTCAATTATAAAATTGTCAATAGTCAAAAACATTTCCAATGAATTATTATCCACCCTATTCTTCAAAATGTTGATCTTTTTAATAAAACTTTCAATTTTATAATTCAAAGTAAAAATATTGCTATTTTTTCCTTGAAGAGACAAGTTAAGATCATTTAGCTCAGGGGTCCTCAAACTTTTTGCACTTAAGAGCACATTCTATAATACCGGCCAGGTGGCGGGCATCATTTATTTTTTTCAACCAGATGGTGGGCACCATTTATTTTTTCAATGTAAATTTATAGTTGGATATTGTTAATAATACACATAATGTACTAAAAAATATTTATTTCAAAAATAAAATTACAACATATAATTAACATTTATACTTTTATGCTGTAAAATATAGTATGCCCTACAATTTGATTACAATATAATACAATAATTTATAAGAAATTTTTAAAATTAAATTTATTTGTATCAAATAAATAATTTTTTATCGTGTTCAGATAGCGGCGGGCACATGTGAAATGGACTGTGGGCGCCACGGTGCCCGCGAGCATAGGGTTGGGGACCCCTGATTTAACTTCTCAAAAATATCAGACAAATAGCACAGCTTTGATAGCCATAAATTATTTTGAAAAAGAGCAGCAAGATCAGATTTTTGTTTGGTTAAAAATACAATTTCTTCTTTTAATAACAATAATCTTCTTAAACTTCACCCTCTTGATATCTATCTTATTCCTGCATGTAATAATAAATTTTTGTATTCAGAGTCCATGTCTTTACAAAGATTTGAAAATAAATAGCTGTTAAGGACATGGCTTTTAATAAAGTTTATAATTTTGACAGCATCCTGAAGCAGCTGACTTTTTTGCTGCAAGGACCTCTCAATGGATCAGTCAGTGTGTAAAATTTACATGATTATTACCAGTAGCTTTAATAAATGATTTAAAACCAATATTTTCACAAGTCATTGCTTTTGCACTATATGAGCATAGTCCAAAGCAATTTTTCCATTCTAAACCTTCAGTTTTATTGTCTTTTATATATGTCTTCCCCTCTTGTATATTTTTCCAAAGAATGACAAAATAACAATTCTTCCTCAACGTTTTCTTTAATAAATGTATCTGACATGTACTAATAATTGAGCTATTTTTGAAATATCAGTTGTTTCATCCAACTAAATTGTAAATATTGGGTTTTCTTTAAGTCTAGTAATAAGTTTCTCAAATTGGTCATTGCTAATTTCAGAAATTCTATTAGTGACAGGATCATCACCATATTTATTTCCATGAAGTATTTCTACCATTTTAATAGCAGCAGGTAATATAAAATCTTCAATGGTGTATGGCTATTTATTTTTAGCAATCAGATATGAAACTTCATGTGATGTAAATACTTTTCATTAACAGTTATAAATTTCTCATTTCCTTTATTTGAAGTTTTTAACAGTCATTTGAAATATTCTTTTGGTTTATTGACAATTGAAGGATGCTTGGATTCAAAATGCCTTTTTAATTTTGATGATTTCATACTCTCCATAGACAAAACATTATTATTGGAAATTAAACAAAGAGGTTGTTCATTACCATCACAATTAATAAATATCACATGATCACCATTTCTTATGCTTGCAATACATATAGAGAATTTTGCCTGTTTTAATACCATCACAGTTGTTGAAAGTAAAGCCAAATTGAAAAAATTACTCATCATATTTTCTTTTTTGCATCTTATATGCCTCTTTCTGATTACGAGATCCTACTTGAAGAGACTTTATAGCATTGCCATCTGTATCATTACCTTTGGTACTAAGCCAATAAACATCACATGACCAGCACTTCTTATGCTTGTGTATAACTGTTGTTAAAACAGGCAAAACTCACTATATGTATTGCCACACACAAGCTAGAATAATCAATGGATGCCATAAGGCTTGTGCATAAAATCCCCATCTAGTGCCTATTCATCCAATATCCCCAGACTAGTTTCTAGCTTGTGGCCTTCATCAGTGAGGAGCCTTGGATCTGAGAGCACTGCACCTAGTTCTTAAAATCTAATGCAACTCTCCAGCAGCCAACTTTTATCTTCACTTAACTACAAAACTATAAGTCTTAAACTGAAAACACCTTAATGTTTTCAATCCAAGTCCATTAGCTTATATAGTCATATGAGTCTAAACTCAGTTCAGTACCCATACATTTTGGTGTCTTTGGTTCTTTAATAACCATAGCCACCACTATCCTATTAGGCAGGATTGGTTTTAAGCCAATAAGCATCACAAGACCACCACTTTTTATGCTTGTGTATAACTATTGTTAAAACAGACAAAACTCACTATACTACGTATTGCCACGCACAGCAAGCTAGAGTAATCAATGGATGTCAGAAGGCTTGTGCATAAAATTCCCACCTAGTGCCTACTCATCCAATATCCCTAGACTAGTTTCTGGCTTGTGGCCTTCGTCAGTGAGGAGCCTTGGATCTGAGAGCACTGCACCTAGATCTTAGGATCTAATGCAACCCTCCAGCAGCCACCTTTTATCTCCACTTAACTACAAAACTATGAGTCTTAAACTGAAAAAACCTTAATGTTTTCAATCCAAGTCCATTAGCTTATATAGTCATATGGGTCTAAACTCAGTTCAATACCCATACATTTTGGTGTCTTTGGTTCTTTAATAACCATACCCACCACTATCCTATTAGGCAGGATTGGTTTTAAGCCAATAAACATCACATGGCCACCACTTCTTAGGCTTGTGTATAAATTGAGGTTAAAAAAAAAGGATGTCCAATATTTTCTCTAAAAAAGTTTTAACTTGTGCTTCAGATTGAGAATATTTCATTCAGATTTATGTTAAAAACACTAAAGTAATGTTTAATGGATTTTCTGAAAATGATGAGTGAAAAGAAGTTAACATCTACAAATACTTTGGTCAGATTATTAATACAGATGGAAATATAATGCATGAAATTAATCACACAATTAAACTTGGTTGGAATGCTTTTGGTAGAAATAACTTGATACTAAAAGGAAATATGCCTATGTATTTGAAAAGGAAGGTTTTTTAATAAATGTGTTTTACCAGTTCTTACTTATGGATCTGTGATTTGGACACTTAATAGAAGAGCAATACAGAGATTTCAAACCAGTCAAAGAAGTATGGAGAGATGCATGTTGGGAGTAACAAGAAGAGATCGAAAATGCAATATATGGATAAGAGAACAAACAGGTGTTACTGACCTCATTGAAAAAATTAAAAGACTGTAGTTGGGCTGGACATATTGCTAGAAAAGATGATAATAGATGAACAATTGAAATCTTAAACTGGATTCCAAGAGATTGGAAAAGACCCAGAAAGAGACTACATGTGAGATGGATGGATGAAATAAGAAAGTGTGCAGGGGTGATGTGGAGAAAAGAAGCTAAAGATCATAGAAGATAGATTGAACTTGGAGAGCCCTTTATCCTGCAGTGGATTGATAATGGTTGATGAGGATGATGATGATTATATAATATTAACTGTTGGGAATTTCATATTTATATATATATACCTACTCATACATATATATCTATATTTTGAAACAATTTTTTTTATTCACATTTAATTCAAATCTTGGATTTTATATATAATTTAATTTAAATACTGTAATTGATTTATATTTTTGTGTATATCCATATATTACTATAATTTTTAACAATCACAAAATATAAAAATGTACATGGCTATACATAAATACAAAAAGATAAAAACATTTTTATATATTTAAAAAAATAAGATTTGATTTTAAGTAAGTATTTGCAGATATATATATATTGTAATATTTGGTAGTAATGTAATAACAAAAATCAAAATATTGGATATATACAAAACTATAATTAAAACTTCAGTGAATAAATAAAACAGAAGAAAAAAATCCATACATTATTAAAAAATAATTTAAAATAAAAATTAGACAAGTAAAAAAGTGATTAAAAATAAGTTTTAATCAATTAATTAAAAATTGTAAATATTTAAAATATATATTAAATAAAATCAATTAATTTTTTACATGAATACAAATATTTGTGTGTCATCAAATTCTGTGATATGGTGGGATAAATACATTTCATCAAATAAATAAATAAAAACATATAAAGTATAAGTAGACTATTTTTTTCAAATTTAAGAATAGGAATAGGAATAGCTAAACCTCAACAAGCATGCTACTAGTTGCAAAACTGAGTAACTTCTGAAGAACCTTAGCATCCATGGAAAGAAAAATTGGATTTTTTTTTTTTATCCTAAAGTTTAACAATTAAAATTTTTAATATTAACACTTTATTAATTGTCTATGGAATAATCCATAAACTAATGACAAAATCATTTGGCTGGGGTTTTTTTCCAAACTTATTTTATGGTTAACTGTTTATCACGACTTATGCACAAAATAAATTTTGACATTTATTAATCATACAGTTTGTAATAATTTTTCAGGTTAAATCTATCTTTTATTTAACATGATAATTATACTTAAATAAAATAATAATTAATTAACAAGGCATGTAAAGAATTTATACTCTTCATGATAAAATAATATGCCAATTTGTCTGAACTGTCATCTAACTAACTGTCCCACTTTCTTAATGGTTGGAGGGGCTTTCTTGCATTCACTATTATCAAACATGTCCAACAAATTCTACATTCTAAACCTATATATAGGACTACAATAACCTATTTGTGAAATACCACATCAATAATTAGCAATAAAATTGCTATGTATTTTGGTTCTCATCTAATACTAATTTCTAACTGTATTGCTACCTTTAAAATAATGTAACACTGCTAAATATAAACTATATACTTAAAATCAAAACTTATAAACAGACATTTTTCTCAAGAGTGTAAATTAAATAGTATTTTACAAATTTATCAATTTGTGTTGCCTTCTTCAAATATTTATCATACTCTCAGTATAACAATGTATATTTCTTCAACTTTATAAGAATATGAGATGACTTAGTATTACCACTGTTATACTCCTCATTTCATATATTAAACTATATTGAGATATACTTTTTCATTTCTGCTTTTCAAATTTTTTTCAATTTGAAAAAATATATATATATATTTTCACAATCATTCTTCTTAATTTTATTTCATTTATCTTATGTCCTCCCTTCCCCCCTAATGCAAACCATTTCAATTATATTTTCTAGCTCATGCAATGCCCAAATTCCTATTTAATAATAAATAAAAAAAATCTTCAACTATTTAATAGATTTTTTATTTACTTACAAAGATCCATTAAAATAAGCAGATTACTATAATAAAGCATATTACTCAATATGATTCTTATTTCAGTTTCTCATTTCTGCTCATAACGATTTTTAATTTTTCAAAAAATTAAAATATTTAAGATTTTCTCAAATATTTATCTATTACTCTTTAAATTAAATCATATTGTTATTCTGAACCTCATTCTCCATTGATTTAAGCATCCCTTTTTATTATAACTTTATTAACAATATTTATTTTATTATTTCGTCTGCATTTGTTATTACTGTTGATGTAAATTTTAATGACATCTACAGGCACAAATTCCCTTTTTTACTTTCTGTTTATCGTTGACTCTTTCTTTGAATTAAAATAGTCATACACATTTATAAGCGGTTACAAATAATAGTTTAATGATCAGGAGAATCATCGACATTTTTTTTTTTCACTTTGAAAAAATTTTGAACTGAAGCGGCCATAAGAAACGTGAAAAGCAGAAATGAAAAAATATATCTCAATATACTTTAGTATATAAAATGAGGAGTATAGCAGTGGTAATTACAAGTCATCAATCATTATTAGAAGTATCCGTTTCTACTGAGTAGAACAAATGAGCAAAAAAAAAAATCAGTATTGGAAGTAAATAATATACATAACATTTAAGTATTTATAAATTATAAACATAGTATTTCAGAAATAATTACCAAGAGTCAAGAAACATCCTTTATGAATGGATTTTAAACAGACAAAATATTAGGCTAATCATCAGCCAGCCAATACCAAATTTAAAGCATAATATGAAAACAACTAATAATATTTAATCTGCTCCCACATATATTAATGCTAAAAATAATTATAAAAGTAATCCTACATCAAAAATTCTGGAATCATTGTATTAATGTTGAGCGTCATCAATGTTCTGGGTCTTCAGATACCACGAAACTATCAATAATCCAATTATTAAATCTATAGATTGAAACGAGGATTTTAAAAGTGATTTTATGACTTTAGCACAAGCCAAATAATCCTACAGAGCAACATCTGGACATTCACAACACACACTCATGCATATACATTGCAAATATCACGTTGCCTGCACTAACGAAGAAATCACAAAGTTCTTAGGGATTGTCAACAAGGGTGAATATATATGATTAATTCATTGCATTATTCAATAATAGAACTAGGATAAATACAAATCCCTTAAAACAAATTCTATGATGAAATTAATCACTTACACTGGTAATTTACAGAACAGATAGCTACAAGAATAAAGATAGAAAAAAAAATTAGAAATTAAAATAAAGGCAAAAACTGTCCATATAGTAGTACCACAAAGTGCAATCCAGAGTAATCAATGGATACAAAAAGCTTTGTGCATAAAATCCCTATCTAGTGCCCTACTCATCCAATATCCCCACACTAGTTTCTAGCTTGTGGCCAATGAGGAGTCTTGGATCTGAGAGCACTACACCTGGATCTTAGAATCTAACGCAACCTTTTAGTAGCCATCTTTTAACTATTTAGTTAACAATAAAGCTGTGAGTCCAAAATAAAACACAATAATGTTTTCAATCCAAGCCCATTCACTTGTATAGTCATCTATATATTTTGGTGTTTTTGGTTCTTTAATAACCATGCTTTAAAAACCATAGACACCATCATCCCATTGGGCAGGATTGATATTAAACCACTAAATCTCACAAGACTATCATTTCCTATGCTTACACAAGCTGCTAAAACATAGGCAAATTTCTATACAGTAGTGCCACTCAGTGCAAGCCAGGCCAGATTAATCAATGGATGCAAAAAGGTTTGCAGATTATGGTTATTAAAATACCAAGACAGCAAAATGTATAAATGCTGAATTTGGTTCAGATCTATATGAATATCCAAGTAAAAAAGGTTGGATTAAAAACATTCTGTTTTCACTTTGGAATCATAGATTTATAGTTAACTAAATATGTAAAAGGTGGCTGCTAGAGGATTGCATTAGATCCTAAGATGTAGATGCAGCATTCTCAGATCCAAGGCTCTCACCAATGAAAGCCACAAGCTAGAAACTAGTATGGAGATATTGGATGAGTAGGCACTAGATAGGGATTTTATACACAAACCTTGCATCCATTGATTACTCTGGCTAGCAACTGGGTGGTGCTATTGCATGGAGTTTTGCCTCTGTTGTAACTGTTTGTGTAATCATAGGAAATAAATTGTAGAAATATTTTTTTAAAACTATTATCATATATAGTTAACTAATAAATAAACAAAAAACATTTAGTAAATGATAATGTGGCAAATCTAAAATTAAACATATTCATCAACCCTATCTGTGCAATACACATATAATTTCATATAATACTTATAGATACTATTCCTTTCTGATCCTTCTTAATTAATTAAACATTTAATCTAAATAAACTCTTTTCTTATAATAATCAAATCCTAAAAAATATTTCATAATAAAGCAATGAAAATAATTTTAGCTTAAGCCTCCACCTCTTCTTTTTTTGACAATGAGAACCCACACAATTTTAACCAAATATAAAAACATATTTTAACAAAACTACTACTACTAAAAAAATTATTGAATATTTTCAATTATTCATTTTTTTTTCATGAAATGTTTATACATGAGATGTGTGTATTTCTTTTTAGTCCTTTATTTGAAGTTGCTTAGTTGAGTATCTTATTGGAGGTAGTAGCTTGATTAATCTCTTGGCTCCAGATTTTTTGTTTTCTCAATTTTCAACCATTTTCTTATTCTTTTCTTTTTCTCTTTTTCTTTGTACCTCAAGTATTCTAGATTAACGATTATTTTTTATTTCATATTTTATATATTTTAGAATTTTTGTCATTTCTTTTGTAGCAATGGATTTTCAGTTTAATAATTATTTTAATTTCATTTTTCATCCATTTGCCTTTTTCTTCTTTTTTAATAGCTCCCGGTTTTTAATTTACAAATTCTTTTCATTTCAGATTAGCTTTTATTTCTTTTTTGTAATTACAGATTTTCAGGTTAATAATTATTTTCATTTCAAGTTAACACAAGTTGAGATAGACATAATTTTGAGTGGATCAATACATAAAAATTGTTGTGAAAGTTTCTCCCAGTAATATTTTCCTTTTCTTACGTTCCTTTTAGTGAGATTGGTTAATGGTTGGCTCAGTAATGATCAGATTTAGCAAATCTTAGCATATACTATTTTGCAAATATTGTTTCCTTTTTTGACTTCTGAACTCACTTTTATTAAGGTTTATTAATTCTGAGCTCATACACAGTTCTGATATTAATCTTCTAACCAATCACATGATTACCTCAGAAAATACTGCATGATTTATTTTTACAAGAAAGTTTTTTTTTTTTCTTAAATATACTTTTCTATTTACATGAATTGAAAAATAATTTTTAATTTTTTCAAAGATATTCATTTTTTATCCTTTGAAAAATAAAATATTCTATTTACAGGCAAATTGAAAAATAACTTTTCTGTTCTTCAGATCTCTTATTAGTTTTTATTTTCAAAAATAAATTTAAAAATATATATAATAAACTTCACAAAAAAATATTTTTTTTCTTTTACAATTATATCAAATAAAATTAAATATTATTATTATGCCTGAAAATCTGTGGCATAATCACTTCATATATATAAATCTTTCCATAAGTATAAAGTAATTAAATTCCTATTTAACAAATATACTATCCTGCAACTAATATGAGAAAAAAATATTTTTTCAATAAACCTTTAATTCTTATGAAATTTGATATTTTCTTTGAATTCACCAGGTGCTTTTTGCAAATGATCAACCTTTTACTAATGTATTAAATAATTATTTTACATTAAAATTCAATAAATTGGATTTGATTTTTTTTAATTAAATTTTATAAACAAATAAATAATATTTTAAGAAATCACATTTGAACTTTTTAAATATTTAAAAAGTGACTTGTAAATCAGAACAATGTACCATAAACATCATCAACTAAGTTATTACAAACATTTTCAGAAAATGAACAAATTATTTTTTTAAAAGTTTTTTTTTTAATATGAACCAACTAAGATATATTTATAATAAATTTATCATATTCTGCTTCAAAATCTAATGTTTGCTACAATATTTGAAAATATTTTAACACCATGTTAATTCTGATATACAATGATGTATTAGATGTTGTGAGTTTTTTTGCTTTATATTATACCAAGTTTATTAACTTCTATTTCTAAAAATAATATATAAATGAATAAATTAAAAGTTTACATGTGCATTCTTTTTGTTTAAAATGATAATCAACCAATTATTATGTAAAAATAATCAAAAATATTTTATAAGCAAGCAGAAAATCATATTTCTTTCATTCCAAATACTTTGCAAGAAAACTACACCAGAAGGAAGTAAATACCTTCTAGGCATTTTTTCCTGTTGTAAACAATAGAGGAATATTTTAAATCTAAGTCAATTATCTGTGGCATACTGACCTCTTCAGATTTTGTTTTAAATTAAAAGTTAATAAGACCCACAGAAATTACCTTTTTAAAATAACCCTATGCTAATATAACTTATGATAATGTTAAAACATTTTAAATGTAAAGTGGCAGAACAACAATTTTTTTTTAAGTAAACAAGCATATTTTCTAATGAATCTGAAAATTATCAAATTACAACTTGACTTTACTACTCCACCACTAAACGTTAGTCTGCACAAGTCACATAAAAATTAAGACTTTGCAAGTATAATAAACATTTACTAATTCCATTATTTTCTTAGCTTCTCAATACATCTGAAATAAAACTTATCTACATCACTATTTATATTTCATTAAAAAAAAGTTACTGCAAAGTTTTCTTAATATTCTCAATGACAATCTTGCTCTTTTATTAATGATCAAAACATCATCATTCCATTCCAAATTATTTAAGAATGCCTTATATATATATATATATATATTTAAGGTTATCTTAAGAATATATATATATATATATATATATTTAATGTTAGCTCTTTACCACTAACTGATGTATAGAGTTATCTAGGAAGTTGTTCATTGGTGCACAATTAAAAATTACTATAGTTTAATGGCCTGTTTGCAGCTCTCATTCTTATTCTCAAAACATTTCACTGTATATATAGTTATTATGTTTCATTTTTTTAAAATTAATGTCATGTTTCACTGTCAATATTAATTCATGCAAAACATATTACTTAAAAAACTTTAGCAACTACCTAATCTCCATAAATATAATTATCTACTACTTCAATTTTCTTGCTATTTTCTATAATCTCTTTATGCAATATAGCTGTTAAATATTACTTTAATTTTGCAAAAATTTATTTTTCAAATCTATTTTCAAATTATTTTACTTTTGTTCACAAATTCAACATAAGAACTTTTTAAATTATTATTATTGTTAATTGTAACGTTTTAAGCTCTTTGTAGGTTGGTTTGTAAATTATTATAGCTATTATTTAAATGAATAAACTGACTTCAATTACTTATTAATACTATTATTATCACCATCATTACAATTATTATTCTTTCAAAAACAACTTTATTCAAAAATTGATAAAAAATAAATCAGAAACACAAATAAAATACATGTTTTGTAGTATAATAATGTAAATATTATCATTTCTAAGAACTAGGGATATCAATGAGCAAGAGCCTGCAAGTTCTAGACAAAAATATATGTAAAATAAGATTGGGACTAATAAAAAAAATTAATGTTAGAAAAACAAATACTTATGTAAACAAAGGCCAAAGAGTCCAGGCATTGATCTTGGAAAAAAAAATTAAATAATTTGGACTTAAATGATCGGTTTTGGAAATTGCTAAGTCAGAATATCAAGAGCTAAGATAGATAATTTCCCATTATTAGGTGACAATGAGATGGTACTAGTAGAGAAATCCAATATATAGACAGAAATGTTAAGCGATCTGTGGGTAATATCTTTAATATTGGTTCAACACATGGAAGTGATCTAGATAATAATAAAAAAAGCTTTAAAGTTTTAAAATTCTAAAAAAATAGAATGAAGATTAATACCATTTAAAGAAAAAGGAAAAGTAAGATGTTTCAGAGAAAAGTAATTTTCTATAGAGTGAATATATATGTAAAAGAAAAACATTTTGTAAAAGTAATACTAGGTAATAAATATAAAAATTTTACAATAATTGATTAATGAGATATTATTTTATATAGCACTATGTTTTAATACTGTAATAGTGATATTAGCAATTAAGCCAATGCACATGCGCCTTTAAAGATAAATTAAATTATAAATGAATACTCTCACTTTTTTCGAGACACAAGATATAGTATTTTAGTAAGAATGGAATGAATCCACCCACTCTTTCGACCCAAACATTTATGTATGGGCAAATCTTAAGCATATGAAAATGAGAGCGTGAAGGTGTTAAGCAATCACTTTAAATTACATTTGTTATGTTTGAACGAATGACACCTGTGAAATCTTTACAATTTATGACATGTCATTCTCTAGTTAAAATTAAACATATATAATGAGATATTATTTTATATAGCGCTATGTTTTAATACTGTAATAGTGATATTAGCGATTAAGCCAATGCACATGTAATTTAAAGTGATTGCTTAACACCTTCACGCTCTCATTTCCATACACTTAAGATTTTCCCATACATAAATGTTTGGGTCGAAAGAATGGTAGGATTCATTCCATTATTTCTAAAATACTATATCTTGTGTCTGGAAAAAAGTGAGGTATTCATTTATAATTTATGTTTAAAAGTGCATGTGCATTGGCTTAATAATTGATTAACTAGAGACATTTTTTAATATTGGATTTTGAAAGAGAAGTAACTAATCTTTGTGGCTTTTATTGAATTTTTTCTCAATATATGAGCGCATCACAGAAAAACATAGATAAAAAAAAAAACTTAGAAATGTGGAAGGTTTGTCTTGAAATAATTTAATAAATAATAATCTTATATATACATCATATCTTATTCATATTAAATTCTTATTTTATATTTCTGCAAAATGTTTTGAACAAAACTGGCATTGTTTTTTAATGGCAAAAATACAATTATATATATCCATATATGCTATACAATACACATTTATGTTCAAACCATCAAACTTAATATATACACTCATGAAATCTACTGTTATAGTAGTCCTTGTAATACTGACTTATGGGAAATGAATGCTAGCATTTAATTTTACATGAATTACACAACATTAAAGACATTTGTGATAAAATAATGATCATGATATTGTAGTATCAGTAAGATTTTGTACAGTAATATTAATTGGTAGTAAATACAAAGCTGTTTTATGTCTAGATACAATGCTAGAGTCTGTATTTTTTTCCTTAATTGAATAAAGATTAGAACTGTTCAAAAGAGAAAATTAGCCTGTTCAGTGGATAAACATTTCTTGATAAATAGGATTAAAGAAAGAAAGCATAAAAGAAAAGATTTAATTAACCCTGTTCTTGAACAATGATTCTAAAATCATTATTTCCAATAGATCTATAGAGATAAGATATAGGTTAGTTAATGGGAAATATGTCATTGGTTTTTGTAACAAAAAGAATCAATGAGATTGAATCAATGAGATTAGATATAATCCTTGAATTTTATAAAGTGTTCTTGAATGATAGTTAACCAAATGTTTACAGTGGCTGAAAAGATCAAATATAAACTGTGATATGTCATCTGTTCTTGGATGACATGAATAGATATGGTTGTAAGTTTCAATGCAAAATAATTTCAGATAAAATAGGATTAACTGGGTAATCAAAAAAAAGGTAGAGATTGAAACAATTCTGTAGTAAGGAGTTCCTACTAGAAGAATAAAAATATAACTTCAAGTAAATTGTTATTAATAAAAAAATATTCTCTATATTAAGGGCAATGGAATTTGCATTTGTGGAGTGATAAGCCTTAATGAGTATATTATGGAAGGATTAAATAAGACCTCTTTTTTTTGTATTCTAATAGTCCCAAAATGTTTCACATACTGTATTATAAGTCTTAGTCAGTATTTTAATAGATGGTAATCTATTTAATGTAGATAAGCTCTGAATCAATTCTTCTACATAAGCTATTTGCAAGTGCGAACAGACTAGATGGGAGAAAATTAGCCAAGTAATATGGTTCACTATATTTAATAAATGCTTGTGAGCAAGGTAATCCAAGTCAAATAATTTTATAACAAGCTAAGAACTAAACTGGCTAAAAAGGATAAACTACATATGCTTTTACCATATATACTTACCTTGACTAAAAAAAGTCATTAAAACACTCTCAACAGATTTCAATTTAAGTTTTCATACACCACCTGCCACTAACAGATTAATCAATACTTCAAAAGACAAGATCACACCTGACCAAACCCCTCAGGCTGTTTCGAACTTACATGTCTCCATAATGGCTGCAGATGTGGCACATTATGGGGAAACACGAGCTGCAATCGCTACCAGAATATCGTAAAATCGATACTTATATAAAAGGGCAAGAATCAAATCTGAATGTAGCTCAATATTTTTCGAACATCAAAGGTTCACAGACCACATATTCAAACCTATGATGGCTGAAATGGTTTGCACTGAGTGCAATGACACTAAGTGCATGATAAAGGCAGCTTGCTTTATAGCAGAAGACCCCAACTCCATCAATATGAGAGATTCTTGCTTTGCTATTTCAAAAAAATGGCCTGATTTGCATATATTTGCATACATCTTTATTAGACAAGCTAACAACAAACATTATTTTTATCATCTATGAATATAGGAGCATGAAGTTTCTGAAAGTGCTAAGCAAGTATAAACTTTTAATATAGCTTCACAGATGTGCGTTTGAAGTGCAATATATAGATTAAAAAGCATATTGCAAATTTTTGGAAAGCAAGTATGAATTCAAAAATATGATTATTATTTTACCAAAATGTGCCATACATATAGAAAAAAATTCAAGACTTAGTAATATCATAAGAGATGAGTGATAAGAAAAAGAGAATACATTTAAAGGCACGTGACAAAATGATGCATCAAGAATAAGAAAAAAAAATATGGCCTAAGTAAGGCAATCTATTATTGTGGAATGAGATAGAAAAAATAAAAGGCAACTCTCCCCATTTTAAAAGGAAAAAAATGAGAAAATGCATTAATAAATGCCAAAAAATGATAGAATGTATTAAAGAGTCCAAAAATAGAATATAGGATGTGAAAAGGGTGAAAAAAATGAAATTAATATAAAGATAAGTTTATTAATAATTATAGAAGTGAGCACATGAAAATACTCTATTTAATGTAATGAATGGGATTATGATGAATTGTGATCCCCAAATAAGTTAGAATCCCCATAAAAAATTTAAAAAAAAAAAAAGAGAATATCCAATATTAATGACCCTAATTTCATTTGAAGGACATTGAAGAATCAGTTTGTGAGACACTGTAAATTGTTGTTTCCAGCAAGTCAAAGATATGGGGCTGAAATGAGATTCAAACATATAGAAAACTTTATGAATTATTCCAAGTCTAATTACTTATTATTTTACTTTATTACATCATATTAATTATAAATATGATTTTTAAGATCCCGTTACTCAAGCAGAGGAGTAAATATTACTATTTACATAGTAATCATACTCCTGGTCAGACCGAGATTTAATAAAAATATTACACTGATGGTCACTTTTCCAGACCAAGGTAACTCTCTCTGGCTGCAAGAAATGTGAAACATCTTATGGGGATATTTATAATGGGTTTAAACCTTAGGTCACCATCAACTAGACTAGATCCCAAGAGATAATGTAAACATGATCCAAGTATTTGACCCATGGCTAGCTATAAAAAAACATGAAATTGGCATCACAAAATATTTAAATAAAATTCATGGTAAACATATTTTAGTACAAGTGAAGCTTCTTTGTTCTGCATCCTACGGTGTGGGTTGTTTCCATTGATTTGGCATGGCAGGTTCAAACACTGGCAAAAAGGCAAGTCAGGGTCATATATCACTGCATCTGGCTAATGTACTCAAGAGACAGGTGGTGGAAAAATAATGAACACTCAGCTGTTGGATATAGTCACACATTTCACTCTTGGCATGACTGTAAAAAGATGGTTTCATCATGCTGGACTTCATTGTTTTAGCTGCTTGTAGATTTAGTTCACTGCTGCTGGCTGACCTTGGTTAACTCTCTGGTCAACTATATTTTTTTAAAAACTGATTTCTCTAAAATTCTCTGGATAATCATCTGAATAATCTCAATAGTCTGAATCACTGAAAAATTTGAAGTCTGAATAACTGAAGAAACTGAAGTATGAATAACTGCAGAATCTGAATAGTTGAATAATAGTCGATTTCAGTTTTTTATATTCTCTGACTCTACCCCTGCGAGTTTTCACCCATGCTATCAATCCATTTGATCTTTATTTTTTTAATTAGTATATATTTTTCTTCTTATTTTTCCATTTTAATTACACTGTACTTAGTCCTATATTGTTTATTTAATCGGTCTGGAATCTAAATCTCTAGAACCTGATTATTCTTGTACAAATTGTTTCAATTAATTATAAACTTTCAAAAATCAAACTTTATTTACACATTAGAGTGGATACAAAAGCAATCAATGATAGGATAACATTGTCTATAAGAAAGTTTCAATGTATACATATAAATGTGGTATGCAAGCCATGTATACAGAAATATTAAAGGTTGTATTAGACCAATAATTTAGTCTTAAGAGCAGTATAAGAAACTCATTATGGTTAATTAATGCAAGTATGAAAGAAACATAAATAAAATCAAAGATTACATTAATGCCTTAAGGCAGCATGTCATGAGCTTAATTAGTTAGGAATATAAAGTAATTCAAACCTATGCATAAGATTTGGAAATTCCATTGATTAATGATTATCCTGGCCCAAGGAGTAACGAGGACTATAAAAATATTTATAAGTTGATATAGTAAGTTAATTGTATAGTATGCAATTAATACAAAGTTTGTGTATTAAATATATAGGGTGTATAAAAGATCATAGTTTTAAAGTTAGATTATTCTTAAATGAAAGATGTAATATATTATTTGTTTAGTGGATGGGAGAAAATTCTAGTTTTGGGCCTAATAAACACATGAATTAAGATTCTAGCCTCATCTGGCTCCAGGTTTGGTCCATTAGCCAAGGCTGACAAGTTCGTTTATCCTCTTCTTTTATCTTGTAGAGGGATTTGAAAAAATGATTAATCATCGAGTCATCACAGCCATGATCAAATATCATGCTATATCTGGCAGTCCAAATTGAGAAGTTAATGAAAGTGGCCAGTCTTATTGTTCCAAATTGACCCTTTTTAATTGCTGCATTAAGAGAATTGTTAGCTGGGTCACTGCCATTTATCTGATCCAACGCTATATTACGGAGATGAGTCCACGAATCACATTGATCCAGAATGTAGCCAATTGACTCTTCCTGTTTGTTACATAGGGGGCAAAGGGGGTTGATGTTGTAACGCCCCAGTGGGGAGTGCTCCAAGGACAATTTTTATTAAAAAATCAACAAATTTTGGACTCAGTTTGATGAATTTTGTTAATTTGGAAAATTGAGTGATTCCTATTGGAAGTATATTAACAAATTTAGTTTTCCCAGAAAACATTAATCGATAAACCTCCCAATATGATAATTTCCCCTAAAAAAGGGAACCCAACAATTGGAAGTTTTGAAAAATTATTGTAACTTCCTTCTGTAGCCAAATGCTTCTTAATCTAGGCGGAGGTCGATCAGTAGGCTCTATCTTTTCCTTGGGGAAGGGGCACTCCATATCAGGATTATTCTTAAACATCTTGAATAGTATATTATGAGTTCGTTGGAGGTAAAAAATCTTCAGCGAGTGAAGGCTAAGGCCATTAAGAAGTTTGGGTTTTTGTAATATGTTGAGGCTGATAATGGGAGTCCTGCCTCTCCAGCAAAGTTTTCTGCATAAGGTTTCAATTTTTTGGATAGACTTGCAAGTAGGGGAAAATCCTGCAAGATAATATGTTATTTTGGGCAATACTATAGTATTAAGTAGTGCTACCTTCCCCAATAAGGACGACAGACCTTAGATAGTGATGTTATTGTAGAATTGACCTTAGCTAATAAGGAAGCTTGGAGTTCTCATAATGGATGGGAGGGAGGCTAGGGGGAATCCAAGAAATTTCTGAGGGGGCGCTTCAAATCTACCTGGTATTTGTTTGCCTAATAGAATTAACTATATGGCCGATTTCGTTGTTTACTCTGAGACTAGATTTGTGAGAAAATTGGTCCAGGAGTTCCTCAAGCCTAGTGAACTCATCCTGAGATGAGAGGAACACCACCACATCATCCATATAGGAAATATGGCGAATGTTCTCCCTCAGCATAGGGATGGATATCCCAGGAAAGATTGCCTCAGGGCTGAGCAGTAATGGGTTCAGATAGGCCATGAAGAGAAGAGTACTTAGTGGTGAGCCCTGAGGAATGGAAATACAGAGCCGAAATCCTGCAGCCACTCCACCATCGAGAGAAATACCTCTTGATTGTGAAGCAGGTTCTCTATTATCTAGAGATATGCTGAAGGCACTCAGAGTTCCTCCAGCATAGTAAGCAATACTTCGACCCTGACGCAGTCAAAGGCCCTAGCAAAGTCGAGTTGGACTGCAATCGGTCGGTTCATCCTTTTTCTACGAACATGATCTATGAGAGGGTGAAAGTGGCTGACGGCATCGGCAGTTTAGCTCCCCTTCTTGGCAAATTGGTATGAGGACAATTGATTTATGATGTTGTCTTGGATATCCTCTTTAATTAGTACCTTTGAAAGAATTACAGTATATGAAAATAGAATACACACACAAAAAAGAATAAAAGAAAGATAAGTTATAATTAATAATTTTTAACCTACTTCCCAATATTAGTACTTTTTTTTTAATTTTAACTTTTACTTTTTTTTTTCTAAACTATTAAATATTGACATATATAGTTGTAACTATATCATGTAACTGTATAAATACACACACTTAGGCAATGTGTACATATACACATCCTTACAATATCAATTCATTTTTTTTAAAAAAGAACATTTTTGAGGAATTTCTTAGGTCTAATATCAATGAGCAAATGAATATTTTTTTACTTTTATCATCAATCTACATCCCTGAGTAAATTTAAAGCAATTGTAGATTAAATAGATGCAATAGTTAATGATTTCTGAATAAATTTCCAAACAAGAAATATACTTGATAACTCTCAGTTCTGTCAAGATTGTGCACAACCTGTTACTTTGTTACCCAAACACCTTTAATCTATTAAGAAACTGATGATAAGATATATTAATATATTTAGCTATTTATCTCAATTCTCAATGCACTCTCTTTATTACTATATCCTTGTTAAATAACAACTATCAAAGAATTTAAAAATATTAATATAACTATCCAAGAATTTAAGGATATTAATATAAGTGGTTTTAATTTTTGATCCAAATATGGCTTTTAATCAAAATTTCTACACACATCCTCAACATATATATCCTCATACATATATTTATGCACTTTCACCTTAAACTTTCTATAAATTCTAACAACGCCAATATTTTAAAATTCATTATTATCATACAATTAGAAAATCTGAGCAATAAATCTTTCTTTATCCATTGGTAACACAATTCTTAAACTAGTAATTTAGCAATGCATCTACATAAATATTAGACGTAACTCTAGTATACATTTATTTTTGTATTTTTATTTATAACTATTTTTGAGAAAACTTAAATTTTTATACATCTTCTTCCTTGCATACAATATTTCTAATAATTATCTTTTGTTTTAATGCCTACTTTTTTTCTTACTACCAATTAAAATTAATATACTTACCTCAAAATAAATCATTTTCCAAGTTTAATAAAACAATATTAACTTCTCTTTTATAAAATAAACAACAAAACTTTTAACATTTTTTTCTTTCCACTACCTTTGAAATTCAAATTACACTTCTGATAAAAATATGTTCCCAAAAAAAAGATATTAAATTATTTATTACAAAATTCTCACATTTCACTGAATTGGTCTTTCCCTAATGAAATATTAACTATTGCAAATTATATTTTTAATATCAACTATTTCTCTCAAACTCTTTTCTTCTATACTTTAATTAATTTAGAATTTCATCAATTCTCTGTGGCTTACTAGTTTTTATATATATAACTCATTTCTTTCTTCTTCCTACAAAATTTATATTACTGATACAAATATCTTTTTTTTTTCAATTAACACATATAAATTTCATCATCTTTCTTATATTTATTACATACATTTTTGCCATCTTCTCAATATATTCCCTATTTTACTTACCATTTATTGTTATTTTCAATATATGCTTCACAAGTTTAACTTTATTTTTGGCTCTACTAAATTGGAAAAATTATTTCTTATATTAACTGCAGGATAATCTAATTGTTAAATAGAAATTTAGTTAGGATGAACTTAGTAAAAGAATTACATACATGAAATGATCATAATGTTTAATTTTTATTGGATATAGCTGTAAAAAAAAAAAAAAGATATTATTTTCTTGTATTGTTTCATTTATTTATTTATTTTGAAAAACAATTGCAAGAAGAGATTACGATCTTTAAAAATTATTTGTCATTTGAAAAATAACAAGAAAGAATAAAATCTTTAAAAGTTTTTAATAAATTAATTTACAATAATAAGAAAGGATTGGGATCTTTATCTGAAGAAATGAAGTTTGTTTTTGATTAGTGAATTTTTTTTTTTTTAAAAAATAAATAAATAGTCAAAATAAGAGTCATAGATCTCATGACCCTATCTCTTAAGCTTCTAAGTTATAAAGAATGAGGATTGTCAATTCCTCTACAAACTTTGTGATAAATGCTTAGCCAGAGCCAGTACTTAAAATATATGTCAGGAACCCTTCCCCAAATCCCTGACCATGGTTTCGTGCTTTGGCACTCCTCAGAGAGGTGTCAGGGTAGGTTCAGACACTAGATCTAAAAATACCAACCCAAAGCCAAACACTTATCTAAAAGTTATTTATTGACTGGAAAATCTGAAATTTTCAGACATCTACATGTCTTCAAACCCATAGCATGGCTATAAGAGTTGGATAGCTGGATTTGAAGACATGTAGATGTCTGAAAATTTCAGATTTTCCACTCAATAGCCAAAGCACGAAACCATGGTCAGGGGTTTGGGAAGGGGTTCCTGATAAAGATATTTTAAGTGCTGGCTCTGTCTAAGCACTTATCACAAAGCTTGTAGAGAAATTGGCAATCCTCATTGTTTATAACTTACAAGCTTAAGAGATAGAGTCGTGTGATCTATGACTCTTATTTTGACTATTTTTAAAAAAAGATCTTTTTAAAAAAATCAATTTGTTAAGGTTTATTGAAAATAGGCATGTAATTTAATTGAAGATTGCCAATAGCATTATTTAAAAAAATAAAAAAAAGTTGTGTAAGCCGTATAATTCAATAAAAGTTTTGTACTGGTGAAGTCAGTAGTCAATAGCTCAACTTGGAAATCTGATGCTAGAATGATCTCTTTCTTAATTTAAAAAATGTTTGCAAAGCAGTGTAATATTATGGACTTTACAAGAACTATGTGCTAAACTCTTGTTAGAAGCTGATCATTACTGATCCAACAATGCAACCAATTTCATTAAAAGAAATAAAAAGGGGAAATATTCCTGATAGAAACATTTTCAGTCTTTTTTTTTTTTTTCATGTGTCAAAGCATCAGCCAAGAAGTGAACCTGGGACAACTGCTTGTAAGGCAGCTGCGCTAACCTCTCGGCCACCAACGCTTGACTAACATTTTCAGTCTTATGTATAGATCCATCCAAAACCATGGCTCTTAACTTATCTTAACCTGAAATAAAAATAATTTGTTAAGTTGGAAACCTGGAACTACATAAATGAAATAAAGAAAAGACCAATGAATAAATTAATTATTAAAAAGTCTATAATAAAAAAACTGTAAAGCCAAGAGAATAATCAAGCTACCACCTCCAAAAACTACCAGAAGAAACACACACAAAAAAGGGTTATTTTAGACAATACATCTAATATATTTATAAATGTCACTTTATAAAGAAAATTTAAAAAATCATGGAATTCTTTTTTTCTCTTTCATATTTCAAAAATGTTAACTAGTTTAATTTAATGTTGTGTAAAAATAAGAATTTATTAATTAATCAGTTAAAATGAAAAGAATTAGAGTTAAAAACAAGTGTTCAGCTAATTGTTGATAAAACAATAGAGATTAATAAATTTGCTCTCATTGTATTCACTGCCATTGAAAAGTCATTAATAATATTAATGTTTTAAAGAAAGTATTTAAAATGTATTCAATAAAGATTAAAAATACATAAATCTGCCATACAAAACAAAGAAAAGAGTAAGAATGATAATGGTGTCTAAAGAAGTAAAGCAAGCTTGTGAATATTCAAATATTTGCTCTTTAAACAAAGATGCTAAAAAACTAATAAAAGAAAATTTTAAAATAATGATTAATTTAATAGCACAATTCAATCTATAAACTGCAAAACATTAATACAAAATTGAAAATGATTTGCATAAAGCTCTGCAAAATTTCAGTGATTTGTTAAAAGAAAAAATGTTAAACATGTATTAAAACTGGCAACAAAAACTGCACTGAAGATTGACTAAAACAAAAGCACTACTAATAGTAAGTAATTAAAATACACAATCATTTTATTAAGAGTATTTTTTAGATCTCATAATGTAAATTATAAAACTTAAACTACTTAAAAAAAAGATCAGAAAAATCAAAGCTTTAAAGATTTTTAATTGTGATAATAGAAACTGAAAATGATGACAGATTTAAAAATAATGAATGATATTCTAATTCACAAAAATAAATAAACAGAATTTACTTTTTTTAATCCATTAAAAAAAGTATGTAATAATATATAACTGATTAAATAATTAAGCATTATGACATAGGGATAGACCCTTGGTTGGAAATATGAATAACAGTTTGAAAATGAAATATTAAAAATTGAACTTTTGGACAACATTCAACAAAGAAAATATTACTGAATAAAATAGAAATCATTGGATAATGATTGTGATGTCCATTAATGAATGAGATAAAAAAGTTATTAGAAAAAAAATTTAAATATAATAGTTGTTGCTGTTTTTATAGTATTGCAAATAGGGGTTTTCAATTAACAAAATATTTGCATGTTGTATTCAACTTTTTGCTTTGATTTCTATGGCAGCAAAAGAATATAGAATTATTTGTAGAGCAAAACATTATTTCTATTATAAAGGAAATTAATTTTTTTAATAAGGCATCAAATAGTTCAACTAGTTTCTATAATGATAAAAAAAAATTCCTGTTTATATAAAATAATTTTTAATTATTTTATATAAACTGAGAAATTTTTTTCATTTTATGAACTGTGTTATATATTTTTATTACTTTATAATAATAAAAATGTATAGCAATTATATTGGTGAATATTCAAAGTGGCAAGAACAAAATTGATCACCATTAATTATAATAATTTCATTTCTGAAAAATAACTGTATAGAAATATTTCTTCAAAACATCAAATGAAAATGAATTAGTAATAAAATTCACCTCAACTTGTATGATGAAATTTTGCAAAAAGATCGTTATAGAAAATAAAAATAAAGGTACTCAGTAAAGGTAACATTAATTTAGTGTGTCAATATGTACTGACACAAAAAAAAATGTTTGGCTATAATATCTAACATTATACATTTCTCTACAAATAAAAATAAGAATAATAAACTTTTTGGTACTGATAAGAAAAATATTTCTATCCTTAAACTGCCAACCAAATCAAAAAAATCTGTCTTCATATTGACACTTGTAACTCTAATAAGAATGCACTCTTTCTCTTTATTCTCCACATATTGGTTCTTATAATCTGAAGAAAGAAGATTCAGAAACTGTATTTGTTCCAGTATGTGAGACTGATTTGGTTGTTGAAATACACTTGTAATTGATGTTTTGAAAAAATATAAATAACTATAATTTCAAAAGCAAAACTACCACGACAAATGAAAATCCATTTATGTATTAATTTACAGAGTATTATAAAATAAAGCACCCTGACCATAGAATGATTCTGATAGTAAATTTATAAAAATAAAAATCAATTACCTACAAATTATTTAGATGCTACTCATGTCAAGTTTTAATAACAAATTCAGATTTAAAAAAAATAGTAATATAAATAAAGTGTAAAATTTGAATAGATTCTGCCTCAATTATTATTTGCATCAAAAGTCTACTACTTTAAAAAAAGAGCAAAAGGATCTCATTGAAACCATAATACATGTGCTATAAAATAAAATCAATTTACCACAACAACATTTGAATCTTTCAATTTATTGCTGCAGTATAAGAAAACCAGTTCTTTATATATTCTAGAACTATGCATTGTAAACTTGAGTAATAAGTGATACTGGATAACAGTAGAGGAATGGGAATTAAATTGCACTACTATCTGATATCCAGAGTTTACTAGATTTACAGAAGATATCGATCAGTAAAATGGAGTTGAACTATCCTTGAAAAACAATTCTACTATATTTCTAAAAAATCTAATCACATTGTTCAAGAAAAAGCTCTGTTTAATCTCCCAGACTTTAATAATATTGTATTGCAAACAAAAAGTATTCATTTTACTGTCCAATACCTCACATTTCATTTTAAGAAGGTAGAAAATAGTAACTAAGATTTTTTTATACAATTAGGCTATTCTGGAATGTTCCATGTCTAAAAAATACTTTGCATTTCAAAAAATGTAATTGTAGAGATTACTTTGTTTTCTTCTTTTTTTTAATAATGTATAATTATTTCCAGAAATCTTCCATTTTATGATGCTATACATGCTGAAACAACTTATGTTGTACTTTTATCATGCTCTATAATTTTCCTTGCCAATTTAAAATTATATTTTCTTATATCAACATTATCAAAACTTTTCATATTTTTTTCTGTTCTACATACATTACCTTATCTCAATTAAAAATGTATTGTTGAATTGTTACTTTTTTTGTACTAGCTAGCTATGTAACAATTTTTAGTAGAGTTTCAATTATTTTCATACTGAATTGTAAGTCTGAGCTACCACTGAAATCTATTAACATTATAAATAATTTGCAAGATCTAATTTAAATTCCATGGAGTGATTCTAAAGTGAAATATAGCAACTGTTAGTATTGGTTCTCTTAATAGTTTAATTTCTCTAGCTTTGCATTAACACATATTTTAAATCTGAATAATGGAATATCATCTTCTAAGTTAAATCTATTAAATACATTACAGGATAGGAATGCATATTTTATGTTAATCAAAATACAATTAAAATCTGCTATACCTTTATTTTAATGTTTCTCCATCTATTTATGCTTTGGATTTTTCTTAAAAAAAAAAAAAAAATGAATTCATAATATAGAGATTTTCTTTTTCAAAAATCCCAGAAATCTATTTACTCCTATTTTGTCTCCATACTAAAACTACAATTTTCAAATGTTTTTTGGTCTAATCAAAAGCATTCTGTATTTGTAAATAAAAATTCTCTTCTTTATATAAATAAAAACTTATTGGATTTTAGGCATGAATAATCTGCACATGATATTTTTCATAAGTTGAATAATTAATCTTGATATTCTATCTAATATATCATTACTCTTCACAATGTTGTTTTTCTATTTTTTTTATTTATAAAGAATCCTATTCCATTTATCTTTTTTGTCTCTATGGTAAAGTATATGTATTTTTCAAACCATTTCTCTCTTCACTTTTTCTTCAAACTTCACAAAGTATGACAATAACTTACTTTATATTAAACTTTTTTGCCAATTGATATGATCTTCCTTTGCCTTAAAATGATGTATAGCTACAGATAACTAGATAAAAGCTCATCACAAAATAGTAGCCTAGGTTTATAATCCATTCATTATTAATATCCTCTGATTTCTGTTGTCTTACTTGACAACTTTACAGCTTCCAGAATAAGAGGATTATAATTTATTTTTGTTGCTCATAATTGGAAATATAAAAGACATTCAACATTTACAGAATACCTACTGTGTTTTCAAAACAACACAACTATTACCTTAGTTAAGAATTATCAGGCATTAAAAAGAAATACTAAGATGCTTTTTGGTCTAAAATTCAGAGCTAAAAGTCAATAAACTTACTCTCCTGGCTGGTTTCATTATTATTATAACATAATAGCTGTGACAAGAATATATGGAGAGGACAATAGAAATTTGTTACATTCAATTCCAATCTTGCATTCTTATTCCTGTTAAAAATTACAACTATACTAAATTCTTATCTACTTGTTTTTTTACTTCTGTAATTATTTTAAAAATAATTAATTAAATTCGTAAAATTATGTCCTTTGTAAATTTATATATAAAGTTAGTGAAATAAACTCTTATTCAGAGTAAAAACTTTAATAAAAAAAGAAATAACCTATTATTTAAAAAATGTGAGATATTTTATAATGATTATTAGATTAAATTAACAGTTTTATTTAACATGATGTGAGGTAGGAGATTCATATATTTTCCCATTATTTGAACATTTTAATTATTTCAATTTGTTTACATTTCATTTATAGATCTAATTGTTTCTATTTGTATAGATGATTGCAAAACTTAAATAGAATAGTATATAAATATTTTATGAATTCATACATGAATTTCAAAGGCTTTATTCATTATAAATTACACATACTATCTCATTATTACACAAGGAAATACTAGTAGAATAATTGGAATTTACATAAGTGCTATGTGATCACAAACTGAATATATATATATATATTTCTTTACATTGGAAAAACAATTAACAAGTAATTAGGAATTCTTGACTTATCTTAGAAATTTCTTATTATCTATGTATCTATATCTTTTCATGACTCACATTTATTAATCTATTTCTCATAGACAGACCTTCAATTTTAATAGTGACCATTTTTCTGCCTGTGTGTGATTTTTTCTCTTATCTTTATCAGTTCCAATTTATTTAGAAAGGTCTGAGGTATCTCCTGATATTACTGCCACAAATAAAAATACAGTACATACTTTGAAACATAATGAGTAGAAAAAAAAAAGTTGTCTTCTGATGTTAAAATCAAATTGTTGAGACTTTCATATGCAAAAGAGATATTCCTCTCTATAACATAATACACCCTATGCATTACTGATACAGTATCCTCTCTTGTATCTCCAGAAAGCAGTTGCATCCATGTTAACTTTCAGAAAGGAATT
The DNA here is from genome assembly GCA_028023455.1 of Epiperipatus broadwayi. NCBI lineage: Eukaryota > Metazoa > Onychophora > Udeonychophora > Euonychophora > Peripatidae > Epiperipatus > Epiperipatus broadwayi. The sequence continues at coordinate 2,138,148 of JAQFVV010006374.1, forward strand.
AATGCTGGAATTATTGGAAAACTTACTTATTGTTATTAAAATTAGTTGTCATTTATCACACAGGGGAATGGAAAATAGCTGCTCTGAATTTTCTAGCAACTAAATTTTGATTGTTATAACATAATGGAGATATTTTCAAAGTCTTTGATTAGGATAATCAATTTTCCAAACATTTACCAAAGAATAGAGGCCTTTCTGAGTGTTATTTTATGTATTCCTTTAATTATTGGATATATTAGAGGTAATGCTGATAATGTAATACTGACTTTTTCAGATGATCTCATACATATATAATGCATCAAGACCAAGTTCATTGAAGTGTGCTAGAAATTAAAATTATTAAGATAACTATTTTTTGCATATTTATAAAAACATGAGATTTTTATGTAGCTTATAACTGACTAGTATTATCAAATTTTGGTTATGATTAGTTGATTAAACAATTATATTTTTGAGCATATTGCTAATTATGATTGTGATAATGAGGTGTCCAATTGTTGTTCCAACTTCTTTTATATTTTATTTGAGTTCTCCTTGCTATTGAACTAAAATGGGAATTCCAAAAAAGTTAAAGATTTCTCTGACATCAACCTGTAAATATTGATATTGCTCATGACTTATTTACATTATTTTCTATATGCATTCTTCAATCTATTTCATTAATATGTTGAAATAGTTAAGGCTTTACTTTGATAATTTTACATACATTCAATAGCTTCATTATCTGTGCGCAGAGCACATATATATATATATATATTAATTAATATGTTGATTAAAATTGGTATCCCCTTTTTGATTTTAAAAAGACAGTTATTTCATTCATACAGAAAACATTTAATACTAATGAATAAATTAGGTGTAAATACAAGTTAGTATTTTTTTAAAAATTCTTGAAGCAGAGATAATATATGCTATGAAAAGAATGGTACTTGTAATTGGTACAGTGAAACAATAGACGATATTCTTCCATTTGGTGTGATTTGTAGTTTGTTAGGCGGAATTGAAGGCTTTTAGTATGTAAATGTTTGTAAGTATTTTAATGAGTATCTCAATTAACACAGAATCAAAGATTACATAAATGTGGAGCTTTATTATTATTAAATCATTTTTTACAGTGTGAATAGTGATAAGCATTATTATATTATGGAGAAAGTTTTTTCTGAAACTGTGATTTTGATAACTTAAGTGATAAATACAGCTCTACTTTACTTTTTGCTATGTATTTGCAAAACAAACTATTAAAATATAACAATAAAATAGATTAAAATAGCATTCAATAAATGTACAAATCCAATATGCTAAAATTAATTCTTTATTGCTATGACAAACAAACAACATGTCCCCCAATGATAGAAAATCTCCAAACTGCAAAAGTTAATGTTGAACTCTTCAATGCTTTGACTTATGAAATATAGTGATCATTACCTAAAGGTGCCTATTATTTGCTATGTCCCATAAATTTATAACAATCAAACAATACTTCTACTTTACCATTTAGTAGTAAATCCTTGGAGACCCTTGTGAGACATTTATGACATAATAATAAGTACAGACCGATGTGTATAAGATTCTAACCAGTTCATTACCCTTCAGGTAACTGGTACCTAGGACCAGTATCACCATGCTGACTTGTGGTGTGAATTCTCCACTCCATATGTTTTCAGCTAATTCACTCATGATGGAGGAAACAAAATTTGTCTCGCACAATTGTAAAACCAGAGAAATTCTGCAATTCTTTTTTTCTTTTCCATTCTGTATATATCTCTGAATTTCTTTTTATTTTCTCACTAATTAAATTCAGCATTTAAAGATTCAGTTAGTGTATTTTAATTTATTCGACAGCCTAATCATTTCCTTTCTTATTAATTCAAGTTATTTTTCCTCAACTTCTTATTTCATTAATTATAGATTTAGTCAGATCATTTTCTTTTCTTTAATTAAACTAACCATATCTTACATATTTTTTCTTTATCATTTCAAAACAAAACAAAAAACATAATTAATTATTTCTATTTATACAAACACCACTATACATTTATTCTCATTTCCTTAAGTCATTCTTTTATCCCAAATTCTTATCTTTTCTTCAGGTGTGATTTTCTTTTTCTTTTAAAATTCAATTAAAATTCCAACTTTCTCATTTCCAGTATTTCAAATTATATTGTAACATTTCTTTTTTATTCACTCTTTTATATAAATATAATACACTTCCCCCCACTCCAGAAAAACGTCCTCTATGCATTTTATACATAATCTTCTAATTTTTTCAGCTTATGTTTCTCATACATTGGACAATTTAATGTACTGTTTGCATTTTCCACCATTTTGCTTTCCATAATGTAATTTCATTGTACTTCATGGCTTTCCTTTATCATTTTCGATTTCTACATTTTTCTTTACATATGTTTTGACTTTTGCCTCTAGTTTTGGGTCCAATGGCCATAGAAATTGCATATCATTTTCACACCTCACATGATTTATGTGCTTGGTATATTTTAATATTATTTTACTCTTGAATTATCCAAATTTGATTTCCCATTACCTTATCAATAATTCCTTTCATCCATTTCTTATGCAAGAGATCATGTACTGACTCTCTATCTAATACTAAAGCTTGTATGCATTTTGCTATTGACTACCAAATCCATTTTAGTTGGTTGAAGTAGTGACAACTTAATCCTTAGCTTCCTTCCTAAAAACAATTCTGATGGTGATTTCCCTGTTGCTGTAGATGATTCTTGTCTTCCATAGATTTTTCTTCACTTGTTGAACTGCTTTTTCTGCCTGTCAGCTGACTTCAAGTGGTACGGGGTTGCCCAAATATGTCTAATGCCCTTACTTTCACAATATTGTTGCATTATGTATCCTCTGAAACCTGCTCCATTGTCAGATACAATGACTTCGGGAAAACCATATACTGTAAAAATCTTACTACATATCAAAATTTCATCTGTTCCAGTAGTATATGGCATTCAGATCCACTTTGAAAATGAGTCAATCATCATCAACAATATTTTTCACTTAATTAGTCCTGCATAATCTATGTGAACCATTTCATAAAGTCTGGCTGATAAGACCACACTGTCAAATTGCTCACTGGAAATTGCATTATCTCCTGACATGATGAACATTTCTTTATGAACTTCTCAATGTCAATATTAATTCTAGGCTACCAAACATAACCATGTGCAAGAGCTTTAGCTTGTATGACACATAGATTTAATAAGTTTAAAACTATCTGCATACCAGCAGTAGGTATCACTACTCTATCCCCACAAACTATGCACTCATTACACATTGATAGTTGATCTTTGTTAGCCCAAAATCCCTGCACAAGATATGTTTTTGTTTGGCCAACCTGACCTAATCCACTTTGCCAAAATTTGATATCCCTTATCCTCTTTAGTCCAACTATCTACTATCCAACTGTTTAAAGTTTTTGATTTCATTACATCTATGTGATTTACCTCTATTTCATTTGATAGTTTCATGTCTATGTGGCAATCTGGAAAATGCATCTGCATGGATTATCTCTTTTCCTTTTTTTTAAATTTAATTCATAATCATAACCAAAAAGAATATTTCACTATCACAACATTCTCAGACTTAAATTAAATGTTCAGGAGCTATCTGACTATGGGTAAAAATATCTAACAAAGGCTTATGATCTGTCACTATTTTAAACAACCTTCCAAATATGTACTGGTGGAACATTTTTAAAAAAATACTATAGACAATGCCTCTTTGTCAATTTGTCTATAGTTCCTTTCAGCCTTCGGTAGTGTGCACAAGGCATACACTATTGGGCATACCCCACTATTGGTTGAATGCGATAAAACTGCACCCATACCCCAATCTGATGCATCAGTTGTAATTTGAACTGATTGATTATTGTTAAAATGCAAACAACTTATCAGACACCAACAGTTCCTTAGACTTTTCAAAAGCTATGTCTTGTTTATCGGTCCATTCCTATTTTTCGTTCTTTTTTTAACAACTCATATAATGGCTGTGTACACTATTGCTTTATTTTAAAGAAATGGTTAAAAAAAATTAATCAAGCCAAGAAAAGCTTGTAACTACTTTACATTTTTTGGCTTATCAGCATTCTTGACAACCTTCACTTTTTTGGGAACCAGCCATTCACCTTTTTCCCAAATGACATGTCTGAAAAAAACTAATTAAACCATTTGTCACTGATGTTTCAACATTGCACAATACTTCCTGGGATTCTGCAGAAATCAGTATGTCATCATAATACAGTATCCTCCAAACCTTGTAAACAATTATTTATTTTTGCTTGGAAAATACTGGGAGCTGTAGTTACACTGACTAGTAATCTGTTACATTTAAACAGGCCACAAGGCATTGCTAGTATTAGTATTAGTGCCATTCTTTCTGTCACTGCTATTTGGTGGTACTCTGAATTTAAATCCACCATCACAAAAACTTTTGCATCTGCTAATGCTGCCAATACTTTTCTCATGTTTGGTACTGGGTAAACCCCCTTATTTAAAAATCTATTTACCATAACTCTATAATCCCCACAAAGTCTAATTTGTCCATTCAGCTTCATTATAACTACACTAGGCATGACCCACTCTGAAACTTCAACTGGGGTGAGTTAATACTCCATTTCAAACCATTCATGTGCTATAATGGGACTAATATCTGATTTCACTATATACAAATGAAGTTTTATCTATTTCTATCTTTAAGCTTCCACTATTCCCTTAATATTTATCTCATTTCCACTTAATCATGTGCCTTTATAAATGTGTTCTTCATATCAATGTTATTTTCCCCAATGCTTATATTTTTTCATAAGTCCAATATTAATGTGATTCCCAATCCACTATCTATCTCTGTCTCAACTTCTGTACCCCATATCTCTAATTTTGTCATGAACTTGTTTTCCATTATTGCTTTTATATTTTTTATTGTATGAATGCTACTCAATTTTCCTCTCTTCAGCTTTTTATTTTTGGATCAATCATACTTCTGTATGTACATATTTTTGTTAGATGCCCTTTAACTTTACACTTGTAACATCTCATTTTTCCATTTGCAAAACCATGCGAAATGGTCCTTTGCTCCACAGCAAAAACAAATAACTTTTTTTTATATTGTCAATCCCCCATTCTTTTTTCTCATGTAAATTCTCTCTGTTTTACACACTAACATTTTGGAATTTTTCTCATTTCCATTTCTGAATGTCAGGGCTTGTTCAACTACTAGCTTATAAGATATTCCCTTCTTAATTGCAATTTTGTAAGTTAAATCTGCCTCCAGAAGTACTTGGTCTACAGAATTGCCACAATTACGATTTTTTGATAACTCCTGCAATACTATATTATACACTTTATTAGTCTTGCCATTGTATTGCCTCCTATTTCTTAGCATTAATCTGGCTATATGATGAGATAGTTTCAGGCTAAAATGATCATTCAATTTTTCACTATAGCCTCATACATGATTGACTGATCTAGTGGTCATTCAAAATATTTATTTATAATATCAATAACCTTCGATCCTGCCAGATTCATCAGAGCTACTATTTTTCATTTATTATCTTGAATATAATTCAGCACAAAAAATTTCAATTTGCATAATATACAGTGGCCATTCCTCTGCATTACCAATATCAAATTCTGATATATTTGATTGGCTCAAAGACATTTTTTTATCCTGACTAGAGCAATAGTCCCACACAACAACTAAAATAAGAAAAATTCCTACTATATCTTATTTCATAATTTTAAGCTTAGTTTCTTCCCTACAGCAAGGTTCAGGTTTTTTGACTACATGAACTTTTGCTATGTATTTGCAAAACAAACTATTAAAATATCACAACATAATAGATTAAAATAAATCAATAAAATTACAAACCCAATATGCTAAAATTAACTCTTTATTGATATGACAAACAAACAATATGTCCCCCAATGATACAAAACTCTAAACTGCACAAGTTAAAATTAAACTCTCTAATGCTTTATTTTATTAAATATAGTGATCCTTAACTAGAGATGGCTATTATTGGCTATGTCCCATAAATTTATAACAATCAAAGAATATGTTTCTAATTTACCATTTAATAGTAAATCCTCAGAAAGCCTCATCAGGCATATATGACATAATATCATTATGAAGTTCTAATCAGCTCATTACCCTTCACATAACTGGTGATTGATATCTCCATATCTTGTAGTGCCAACTCTGCGCTATATATCTTTTTGTCAAACTTGGTGATAAAAAAAAAAATTGTCCCACACAATTGTAAAAATGAAAAAATTCTGCGATTTCTTTTTCTTTTTTACTCTATCTCTTTGAATTTCTTCTTATCTTCTCACTAATTAAATTCTGCTTTAAAGATTCAATTAGTGTATTTTAATTTATTCAGACAGCCTAAGTTATTTTTCATCAACTTCTTATTTGTTAATTATAGATTTAATCAGCTCAATTTTTGTTAATTAAATTAACATATCTTACATATTTTCTCTTTATCATTTCTAAACAAAAAAAAAACATAATTAATTATTTCTATTGGTACAAACACTACTATATATTTATTCTCATTTTCTTAAGTCATTCTTTTCCCCCCGAATTCTTATTTCTTATCTTTTCTTCTGGAGTGATTTTCTTTTTCTTTTAAAATTCAACATGCCTTTTAAAATTCCAACTTTCTCATTTTTGGTATAGCAAATTATATTGTAGTATTTATTTCTTACTCACCCTTTCATATAAATATAACATCTTTCAAGATGGGTTCTAAATTTTTTATGGCTAAAGGACATGTATATAGGTTATTACTATATATGACTTAACAAAAGTAACCAATGAATTTTATCTTAAATATCATAATTCTTTTTGATAGGAAGTTTATCAGTTTTATCAATTAAAGGTCTGTAAACTGGCCCAGATGAAAAAAAATCAATAATTGGGATGCTATATATATCACTGAGTGTCAAGGATGTAATTTAGTGATAAGCTTTGTGATGTCAATTGATGTGAAGAATTCTTTATCTTTAGGTTTATCCATAAATAAGAGATTTAGATGAAATTTATTTCTTTTTTTGAATTCTTTATTTAAAATATATAAATAATAATTTTATGATGTTATTTCTTGTTAAGGCTACACTCCCTACAACTTAATTGCTGGCAGCACTTGCATTTTTGATGGGTCACCCAATGCTTATTGGATATTTTTAAATGTTCAAAATATTGGTTTCAGAGACATTCATTTCATTTACTATCATATATTCTTTTAATATCTCACATGTGAGTTTATACACTTTTCACAATGTATTAAAATTATTCTTATTCTTTGTAATAGATTTACAGTAAACTATTCTTCTGAATAGTTCACTAGCCAAATTCAGCAATCCTGCAAATAGTAAGCTGACTTTGATATGTTTTTACTACATTCAATGTTATCTTTATTTTAATTTTATATTGTAGAATACAGGTTTCAGAGTAAAGAATTCTGGGAACTCTGAAAGGAAGCAAGATTCTTATTGTTTTTAGTTTAAGTCCACATCAACAGCTACTCTTACTGCAGAACAATCAGAGTGATGAAAAGCATATGAATAAAATACCAGATCTATATGTACTGTGAATCTACCATTATGAAATGTTACTCCAATTTGGAGAAAAGAAACACTTCCTATCATCAATAGGAGACATGAAAGATGTAACCAGTTAGATCTGAATCTTTCATATATCACATTATAATTGCTCATTACCAGTATTTTGTATGGGAAGTCAGCAATGAAGATTTCATTTTTATTATTCTATTCACTATATTTGGACCCAGAGAAATGTATATATATATATATTAAATTTAATGGAAAGCATTATGGTTAAATAGTGTTATAATGTAATACATAACTATGTGCAGTATGTTATTTTGAATGTGGTGAAACAAAACCATTTCCCAATTAGTATTTCAAGGCCTCTTTCTTGCTGGTAATAATGATTTTGAGAAAGCTGAATAACTATGTTTATTCAACACTATAAATGATTCAATATATAATTTTTATTTCAAAATCCCTAGTATATGGGATAAATAAACTTATTTTTATCTTCATATAAAATTATATTTCAATTGTCCCACACTATGTCATGTTCATTAGATTTCTTAAGATTGATGACAATATTTGTGTTGTGTTTTACTGTATTAATATTCTGGTAGTATTAATTATTTTCTTTCTTCAATCATTTTATACCTATCTGGTTTTGCATTTCACTTAGATATTCTTTTATTTGAATATTTCTGAACATATTGTTTTCTTTATTTATTATGAAATTTTTTAATTATGTCTGTAAAACTTCCACCCACTTGCTCTTTCTTAGTTGGATTGCTTCTTGTTTTATTAGTTTTTTATATGTTCTTTCTCACCCTTTTTATGTTGACAATGAGTTCAAGGTATTACAGACTTTCTTTTACTTTGCTATGATGTCTTTTATACTAATCTCAGTGCTAGCTTTCAGACTAGTGACCCTATACTATTAAGGCTTGTTTTATTTATAATCAGGGGACTCAAATCAGAATTGGTGATGTATTAGAAAACTCTGTGCATTCTATCTTATTGTCTATTTTATGATTTCTATCTTAGAAACAGTTTGTATTCACAGAATTATGATTTACATATATATCCTTGTCTTTTTATTCTCCGAGTCATTTCTTCTTTAAGCTATTATATTTGTTTCAGAGTTGTCACATTGTCTACTATAATCCAATTTGGATGTGAGGATCCACTTAACAATTTTTATCTTATATATATTCACACATACATTGTATCAACTTTTTTTTAAGTTAGCAAAGATATATTTCTTTCTGAGTTGTCAGATTATCTCCTATAAAACTCATATTTTGATGTAAATGTCTGTTTAACATTTTTTTATTTCATACATATATATATATTATGCCAACTTCTTTTTGAAGCTACCAAAAATATCTTTTGTTTTCCTCTTTGAGCTGGTACATTTCCTTTTGAGTTGTCGGGGTGACTCCTATAACCCAAACTTTGATGTGAGAATGCATTTTTTTCTCTCATATATATATAGACACATATGTTGTGCCTCCCTGTTTTTGAACATATCAAAGATATTTTACACTTGTTTAAATAATTTAATCTTAGTACTTAATTTTAAATATTATGTATATCCATACATACATTAATTGATTATAGAGAGTAAAAAAAATTAATAAATGTATTTTTGAAAGACATAAATTGCAAAAAAACAATAAAACAGTTTTATAATAGTTCAATCTTTGCATTTTAAGTAGTACTGCTAATTTTCCCACACATCTGCTCATGTTTCAGTACTAAAAAAAATAAATAAATAAATATAAAAAAAAAGTTTCAATTGAAATTTCCAAAAGCTTGATAATCATTATTTGAATTCTTTAGTCAATTCTCCACCAACACAAAGACTTCTTATAGAATTTCCATTATATATACATACATGATGGTCGAAATCTTTTTTTATGCTTAACAATGTTAGAGTTACATTAACTCCACATATGGCATACTTGTAGAAACTCTTAAACAAAACTTCTATAGATGGACAATAAACAAATAGACCAATACCACAACCACCTGATAGCTTTTTATATTGATTAACAGCAGGTGTCACCTATCAAAATCATTATGTCCATAACCTTTATATATTATAAATATATATACTTTCTTAACACACACAAAAAAATGAACCTTCATAAGCTATTTTGAAAACTTTGCTTTTTCAAGTTTCATTATACTAGATTCTTTTATAGTAATTTTCTTCTCTATTTTTTTTTCCCAATCTTGTGGTTGGCCCAAAACAGAGAAATTGGGAGCCTTTCCACAAGCACCATGTCTATGAAAGCATCAGGTTGATATGGAGATATCCGACATGCATGGCTGCATTACTCTTAAAAGCAGAGATGAGGTTTTTTAAAAAATTTAGTAAATGAGTCATAAGTATTTTTGATATAAATTAAAAATTGACACATTCTATAAATATATAAAATAAAAAAATATCACGTCTAATTTACAAGTATAAAATAATTTTGATAATTTATTAATGAAATGATTGTGTATGTGTTGTAAGTATATATATTTCAGATAACAATGCTAAAGCTGCTGAATGGGTAAAAAAATAGTTGATCACCCTATTAACTATGAAAGAGCTCTGAAATAAATTGTTAGATAACTAAATTCTATTTTTATGAACTTATGCAACAAAAGTGTTACTCTTAAACAGATTAGAACCTTTAATTGTAATTTATAAACAATTAATATTTTAATCATATCAGAAATCTGATAAAAGCTAATCATGCCTCTTAACAAAAATTGAATGATATAAAAGTGATTTAAATCATGACTACATGTAGTGTAGAAAAATAAAATAAAAATAAATATTGATATTAGTAGTAATATTATATGTATTATAAATGAAAACAATATTGATAATAGTAATGTTAATTCTATTGCAAGTAATTATTTTTCAGATTCATTATATGCAATAAGTCAGGTAAAATTTTATGTAAAATAAAAAGAACATGAAAACTTCAAATAATTCATCTGTTATTTTTGATCTTACAATAACTACGTCCTAAGATATATAACCAACTCAATTTCATTTTTTAATTTTTTTTAATGTTTTTTTAAAATCATTTTTATTATTATTGTTTTGTAAATTACTCACAAATATTGTCTTTTCTATCTTTCTCTACATTCATAACTTAAAATTTTTTTCTAAGTCCTATATTCTAAATCCAATTCTGTTGCATTTTTGATCAAAAATATTAATAATATTTTGTCAGGTGAATAGAAAATTTAATTTCCAAGCTATCTGTTATTTTCTCTACTCTTCAAACAGTTAAAACTATTCTCTTCCTTAAGACTATTAATCAATTTATTTCTTAAATTTGTCTACTATTTACTTTTACAAATCCTTTAATAATTTCTCTATTCCTAAATTTATCACATTGATCACAATATCTTTTTTCTCATTTATTAAAAATCTACATAATCAATATTATGTAATATATTAACTGTTTAAAATTTTATTGTCAATTAATACTGCATCCAATAAATATTCTATATAGAGTTCCAGTTCTAAAATAATATATCAAGTGGCTATATGTTTTCCTTCCATATCAAAATTCATCAAATATAATAAGAAAATAACAATAACTACAACACATAACTTCTTTTCACCACCTCTATTATTATTTGTCTATTTCCTACATATTTTAATAACTTAAAAGATTTTACTTTTTAAGCTATAACTTTTTGTAATCACCAATTAAATCATAGCTTAAATTTTGTTTGTCCATTATTTATCTTTAATACGTAATCTATTAATCATGGTCAAAATTATTACTTGCAAAATAGACAAATGCCAAATGTTAATATAGCACCATTTTTTCCAAGCCATTCTCTCCCTTTTTCTACTATTCAAGTTTTTAGTTATTTTCTTTCTTCAATATTCCTATTTATTCTGTATTACACAATTTAAAATTATCCATGTTATATTTAGATGCAAGTATATGAACTTAATGTAATTATAAGGGATTTGAACTCAGACTTTCAAACTCCCTACAGCTATTGTTCCATCTTATACAACCAATACACATGACCACATACATGTGAAAACGATAAATGATCTCCAATATATATATATATTTTGTGCTAAGCCAGCAATCCTCAGTTGGTCCAGATTATCATCTCCCACACACACACACACACACATATATATATATAATCAATGCTCATATATAATCACTGTCCATTAAAGTTTGAAGATTTGCTATCTTAATATAAATTGAGCACTGATTACATATATGTGTGGAAGATGATGATCTGGACCAACTAATGAGTACTCGTTCAGCATGAAATACATATATTGGAGATCATTTATCTTTTTCACATGTATGTGATCATGTGTGTTGGTTATATAAAATGGAGTCTATAGCTGTAGAGAGTTTGAAAGTCTGAATTCAAATTTCTTCTAATTATCTATGTCTAAATTAATTTTCAATCTAATATTACCTTTGTTTTAAAACTTTTTAAAAATAATCTCTTTCAATTACATTTTAAACACTTTTACACTGCAATTATTATCACTTCACAATTTAAGCTTTCAATCTTTTTCCTCCTAAACATTCATGTTGATTCTTCTTATAAAATTACCTACAAATAAAATGTTTTATAAACTTTTTTGTATATTTAAGTTCAATTAGCTATACAAAGATGTCTCATTCTTATTAAAGTAGATTTGCCCATTGCAAATCTTACTTTTCTATCTTGGCCACTAGCCATAAAATGATTTTCCACTCTTATTAAATGCAGGTTTTCCCACTGCAATTCTAACTCTATTACCTGTCACTAGCCGTAACATAATCTCCACTCTTATTAAAACAACTTTTCCTATTATAATTCTTATTCTGTTATTATTTTGCCAATATTTCCACAATCAATTACTCAATTTTTGAATAACTTAATAGAATCAAATTGCATTACATTTTTTTGCCCAAATGTCACAGTTAATTTTTTACCACTCCTACTTATATCTTTGTTTTAGTCTTTATATTCTTAACTCAAATTTTACCCATTTAATACTTTTCCATTTCTGCAATATTAAAAAATCTAATACAATGAACTGTCTTAAAACAAATTTTAAAGACATCTTTATCAAAATAGTATTTAACCATTTATCTAAAAAAAAAAAAATATTAAACAAGAACAGAAAAAATATAATTAACTCTTCTTATATGTATCATCTATTCTCTTACAAAGATTATTAGTAAATATCCTGGACAATGTTATGTTTTTTCTAATAATCATACTTTTTTCAATGTATTTATTTTTTCTTCAAAATAGCTAATAAAATCCAACTCAAATGCTCTTTCTTAATCCTGAAACAAATATTAACTTAGCCTCTTTTTTTCTATATGTTAATCAACAATTAATTCTTTGACTTTATGCACATCTTTTCTTTTGTCAGCACTCTCAGCAATTCTTTAGATATATTTTAAATCAAAATCATTCTAAAAATCTTCATACTTTATTGCAATAGATTTTTATTCCACAAAAATTATAATTATTGAAAGGTGAAAAAAAGACTACTCTCTTATGTCATCAATTTTATTGCAAATATTGTATTAATTCTCTTATATTGTTAATACAAACATCTTTAAAAATTTAACTATAAATAAATCAATTCTTTATGCTTTGACAATCTTCATTTCAATCTATATAACTGCACAATTTATAACATTGCCATCTTCACTTTCTTTTTCCATTAACACAATTAAAAAATTATTTTCATCATTCAAATAACTTAGATTATTTGTATCTTTTCACACTGCCTCTACACATAACTTAATAGACTTTGTTCAATTCATTATTTCATTCCTATAATCTTGCTTTTTCCATCCAAATTATTTTATTATTTTATATATATTAGGCTCATATATCCTTTTTACTAAAATTTTACCTATTGCACAATTCAAATTAGTATTAAGCTTTTATAATTCTTTCTTATTTGTATTTATAATTTTACATTGTCTTCTTTTTAATCATCTAATGTTCTCATAACTTATTGTTTATGTTGCAGATTCTTTTTAATTTTTTATAAATATTACCCACTTTTCATGTTTACCCTCCTATTCTCTATATTTAATTCCCTATTTAAAAAATTGAAAATATTTCCCAATGGATCTTTTTAATTTATAAATTCTTTTCTTTTTTAATTAAAAAAAATTCCTTATTCTTCTTTAGTACTATTTCACATTCAAATATTTTTGGTCACAGACATAATTTTCTTTTATTTCCTTCTACTTATACCATTCTCTTCACATTTCCTTTAGGACCTTTTTAATATTCTTCCTTTTTTTTTTATTTCTTGACTGAAATATCAATGATAATCTTAGTTATCATTTTAAATACTTTATACAATTTATCAGAGTAATGGATCAACCTATTCTTTCCAGTGTTTGAACAACATATAGGCTCCAAAATATTAAATATTGAAATATTTATTTTAATATCTTTTCAAGTTTTCTATTATTTTCGATTCTTTTGATAAGTTTACGTCTATCTCAGACTGTTAGATTTAAAAATAATGTATATTAGAATAGCTTCATACAGATCATAAAAGTATTTCTTTTAATTTCAATTCTATTTATAACTTTTATGGAAACAAAGACTTTCTCAATAGTCCATTTTCAAAATTTTGGATACCTGTCTAAATGAAAAAGAATAATAAATAATATAACCAAATGTCTGAAACAAAGAATAATATAAACAATTTTTTTTTTTTAATTTAAAATTTAATTAAAATTCTACTGCTTCTACTGGCAATAGTCTGAATCTATGTCAACTCCATGATGTACTTATCTATATTTTGTTAATATTATTTCTAAATGAAATCTGTTTCAATTAAATTGCAATCAGTTCTTAACTTTTAAAGAGATGCATATGCAAACTCTCATTTTGTGAGTTTTTAAACCATATATTCATTATTATCTTTATTCTTTATTTATTACTTCTAGTTTAAAAATCAAATAAACTTCCCTATTATTATAATACAATTATTTTGCATTCATTTTCAATTTAGCCATCATTTTTTCTATATTTTCAATTTCATGTTCCCTAATATAAGCATTATTAAAATTATTACATCATTCAAATCTACTTTCAAACTCATTACTAGCATATATCATTTATTTTTGGTATTAAAATAAAACTTGATGCATTACGTAAATTTTCTCAAATATCTATCATTCATTATTAATTCACAATATATTATATATATGAAAGTTTGCTTGTTTGCTTGTTACTTAACAAATCAACAAATACTACACCAATCTTGAGGAATCTTGTATATATATTTTTTTTTTTGGAGAATTAAATAGACTATATATTTTTGCCTCATGATATTAAACTGTATATAATATCTCATCTCTAAAGAAAATTTATTAGTAAATAATTGTATTTTTCTTTCTAATATCATTGTAATAGTTTTTAATAGAAAATAATGCCTTCTTTTTATTAATCTTGCTAAGCATTAACAATCTTCAAAGTTGTTAATACTTAATTACAATCTTTAAATTCTAGCTCAAATTTTCATTGAGTATTTCTGAAAGTTAGGGATATCAAGAATATTAAATTTCTTAACAGATTTAGCTCTAGTTTTGCATTAATACATACTACATATCTCATTAATTAATAATTATTTATTGCAACAGTCATGAAAGAAGTAGCTCTACTTTTATTTGGATTTTCTCAATATAAATATCACAAAGTATAGTATTTACTTCCTGGAAATTCTACAATTACCATTTCATTCTACCATTAAAATCTACCATGCTAATTTTAAAATTTTGTACAATTTATTCAAAAGCATTCTGTATATCTGTATAAATTAGTTTAAATACTTTATCAGAATGACTATTTCTTGTGGCATAAACTTGAATTATCTGCATATGGTAATTTCAATTAGTCTCTCTATATCACAATATTCTTTATAATCTTTTATTTATAATGAAATCCATTCCATATATATCACTATATTTGTATCTTTATGGTACATGCTCATTATTCAAATCAATTGTTTCTGCATTTTTTTCTAATATCAAAAAAATATTATAATTACTCATTTAATATTAGATAGTTTTTGTTCTTTTCTTTTAATTCACACAAATCTTGTGTCTCTTGAAAGTAATTTATGATTGTATAATACCTTAAATAATTCAAATTGTTTCTCAAATGTAAACTGATCAAAATTATTAAAAATTTCTTTAGTTGTAACTCTATTATAGTTTGATTTTATATAATATTAAAATTATATTTTTATAAAAACTTTAAATCTTGTTACATTATTATTTTCTGGTAATCAATTTCTATTTCCATATTATATTCATGCAAATGAGCATTCAATTCTAGTTTGAAAATGATTAAACATATCTCATTCAGTAATGAATATGAGATTGACTTTAACCAAAACATTAAAACTGACAAATAGTCCAATGTTTCATGAAACTCATTTTGCCAATTCCATCACTTTAGTACATAATGTGAATGTTAATCTCTTTTTTCTTTTAAATAAGCATGACATTAATTTTATGCTACTATTTATTACTAATGCTTTGTAATTTAAAAGTGCTTTAATCCCATATTATTTTCTAAATACTCAAATAACATTACTAAATAAATTTTAATATTTCTTAGTTCAAGTTTGTATTAATACAATGATTATATAAATATTTGTGTTTATGGAAAGTAACAACTGAACCACTATCAATTTTAAAAAATAAATAAATACTAATATAAATAATCCAAATTATCATATCTTAAATAAGACCTTAAATATATTAAAAGATAAAAAAATCAGACACTCTAATAACTTTTTTAATTAATCAATTTATGCATCACATTCACTATTGAAAGAATAATTCCAATTCCATCATAATTCCTGAGACATACATTTTATCTCTATCTGAAACCAATAATTCTTAAATCAATGTGTTAATATTTTCGATCCTTACATATGCATTGTATTAGCCAAATTTAAAATCTCACACCAACTCCAAATCATGGTTCACAATTGCAATCAAGGTGCTTTTTGGCTACTATATTCAAAATGATGGAGAGAATTCAATATTTTCACCCAAAACTATATAATCTGAATGGCTATATAATACATTCCTTTAATAAATTTATTACCTCCCATTACTTTTGAAAACATTCTACAAAATACCATTTTAAGTCCTCCTACATAATAAATTCAAATTATTTTTATAAATGTGACTTGATCAGATTCCACCAAGATAAAAATAATTAAAGACATGCAATTTATGTTTGATCTTAACATTTACCAATAAAAAAATATTGCATGACATAGATTTTAATAACATAGTATAACCTAGTTCAAGACATTAAAATAATTTCTTAATGAAATCTTTTTTATCATTTTGATCATACTTTTTCTCTTATCATAAACATTTGTAATCCACCAAATATAATTTATAAAAAACTTCAGCTTATACAGAAACTCTAAATGATAGAAATATTCATTGATATTAAAAAAAATTCCATTTCCAAATCTAATTTCAAAATTAGAGAAATAATGTCTATTAGGATCTTTTAAATTTCTATTAACCCTTCTGAAAAAATATTATTATTAGTCTAATTTTCTATATTTTTTTCAGTATCATCAAAAAATTCAAATCATTGTCTATTCCTGAATCATAAATTTACATTAGTCACACAATTAATTTATTTATTTGAATATTTTGATAGTAAAATTACATTTACTTTTTATTTGTGCATATACAGTTTTCTGAAACTTTTAAGAGAATGATATAAGATAATATTTTAGACTACTTTTCTTAGATATTTCCAACATTTGTTAGTTCCAAGCAAAGTAATGAAATGAAATCTCATTAGCATAAAATAATATAAGCATAAAAAAAATTAATTCCCAAATAAACACAAAATCCTTTACCATAAAATATCATTTAATACAAAAGATATTTATATTCTCATACAAAAAACATTCTTATTAATGTGAAATTAGACTATTTCTTGAATGGACAATATACTTTTATTTTATAAAGTGCTTCTAAATTACTAAATAAAAATTTACTATTTAGATAGAATGAAAAAAAACTATCTTGGTTTATGACACAAAATTTGGAAAACCTCTATTGTTTGAAGATAGTAACTATAATGCCAATTTATTATAATATTAATAACTAACAATAAATTAAAGTAGATTAGGATAAGATTTAGAATGAATTGTTAATAACAAACATTTAAAAGTTTAAAATACAAGTTAATTAATACAAATGGAAGTGCATTAGGATTTACACTCACAGATGTCTTACAATGATGAGAGAATCAGATACAAGGTTTCATCTTTAGAATGCACTTTAAATCATTTAATTTCAAGTTTATTACCCAGCCTTGTGTGTGCGTGTGTTTAGTCAATTTAGTATTAATTTATTCATTATTCCCTGAGTCTTATACTCCATCCTTTGCCACTGCCAGTACGTGAATTAAAAGAGACTGAGTGTAACCTCTGATCTGTCATTCATAAGGTAGTAAATCACAGAACATTGATGAAGGAACTGAGGTGCAATCTGATTCAAGGTCTCAACCCCTCATTTAGACCAGCTTCGGGATAATTTGCCAAAACTCTGGGTTTTTTTTCTTTTTTTCAGGTGTCAAAGCATCGGCCGGGAAGCAAACTCTGGATTTTGTTGTGTGAATGTACAAATATGACCATTACAAGCTAAAAATGGTTATCCTGTGCATTATATTTTTTGTTAAAAAGGTAAAGTAATTTAAGGTCAATATCAGCTGAGATAATCTAAAAATTTGTCATATCTCAAATTTGTTTTTTTTGTTTTGAATCTTTTGTAAAGATGGAAAAAGCTATTTCCATTGTATTAAAATTAGAAACTATATGTAAAATGGAACTCCTTGAGGAATTAAAACAGTCTGAGTGGAAAATGAAAAAAGTGAAAGATAAAAAGGTGTAAAAAGCTATATCAATGGTGTTATGATCAATTATCCAAGAAAATGGAGATAACAGCTGGAATAGTGAAAAAGAGATACTCAATTTGTATTGTTATAGGTATGCTATAAAAAGTTTTCAGCAGGTGATGGGGAGTCTCTTCTGAGTTTGTTTTCCTTGCTATGTTTGTTTGCTAAGCAGTCAAGGGTTTGCTGAACTAAGAGAAATATTCTAGTTGTAAAGCAGGGAGAACTTTATGAAAGAAGGCAGAACTGAGCCTAGTTTCAAATTATAGTCTATCCAGAATTGCATGATCGATTCTTGGTTGGCTGCTGTCGTTATTATAAAGATCTAGAGAAAGATGAGAAATATTAAAAATGCCTAAATTTTATCATTAAAATGCTAATGAAGTAAACTCCTAATGTTAATGCACCAGCCAGACTCCTATGCTGCTGTCATGTAGCTACAGATGCTAGCTGATGATGGTGAACACCTTAATGCCTAAGTTTTGCTGTGAAGAAGGGAAGCCCTCACTACCTTGTAAGTCCAGAGATTGTTAATGGAAAGAAACCAGAAGGAAGCCAGATAGTATATATATTTTTTATTTATTATCATTATGTCTTGTTGCTATAAATTTTATTGTATTTTTTTTTATTTGTATTTTTTTTTGTTTCTCTATAAATTATTATTTTATTTTCCTACTTTAAAACAGTTCTATCAAATTATTTTCTGGAATGCTTGTGTATATGCTGAGGCAAAGATATATATATACATATTTGTTTATTGTTGTTGTTTGCTTTTAACACACTGTTCAATTTGAGAAAAGAGAAACTTACTTTGCATGAAATTATTATTATTATTATTATTATTAAGGCTGTAACCTCAAGAATAAGTGTGTAAAAATGCGATAGTAGGGACCTCTACAGGTCTTAACCACAAGCTTATGCTTTGGAAGAAAAGAGGGGAACCCTTCTTTACTTCAACCTACTTTCTATTTAAATAGGTTAAGCTGAAGCGGTTAGATCTGAGAGCATGAAGCTATTCAATACTTCACTGATTAAGTCCACCTTTCTTATTACACATTAATACCGCGAAATCTTTCGATTTACAACAAGTCCCTACTATCGCATTTTTACACGCATATTCTTGAGGTTACAGCCTTAGTAAATATTACTTATGTAATCAATGTGCATTTAAATAAATTTATAATTACAACTGTATATTATTATTATTGTAATCTCTGTATGTGAATATTGAAAATTTATTGACATGCTGATTTTTTTTGTTGTTGTTGTTTTGTTGGCCGTGGTATTTCCTTATTGAAAGTGTTTTTTCTTCTCGAAAGTGGCACATAAAAGTGAGATTTAGATTCAGCCTTTCAAAGATATTTGGCCTAAAACTTTGTGATACCAATTAGCAGAGTATTAGAGTTTTGGATAGAGAGAAATCAGGAAATATAATCGATTTTGGTTTGATTTCACTCATTTAAACTTAAATTTAATAACTTTAATTTTTTTTTCTTGTTATTGATATTGAGTTTATGTTGATGCCTTATTCCAATGTGTGACATTGACATCATGTTATATCTTATGTGAATTGTATGAATTATGGGGTAGGCATCAACTGGTACAGTATCAGTAGTTGCTACTTATGTCCCAAATATTAGATTGAATGTAAGGAGCGTTACAAAATTTATGTCTTGCAAAGGTGGCAATGGCCTGAAAAAGTTTGAGAACCTATGATCTAAATTTTAATTCTATTAATAAAAGAGTATAATAAGATAGCAATTAAAAATTAAATATACATTTGGAAAAATTATGATGAATACACTATGTAATATCAATATAGTTTAAACTACTTAATGTTTACAGACTAAAAGTATTATCAGAATAGTATAATTATCAGTTAATAAAATATTAAAATTTTGGTTGTCAAATAAAAAGTGAGAATTAGAAGAAAAAAAAGCAGAGTTAGCAAAAAAAAAAAAAAAGGTATATGTATAGAATGACAATTATTATCAGCTTAAATTTAAAAATAATACAAAAAGTCATATATTTATCCTGTTGCAGTCTGTAATTGTATGAATGGATTTAAAAAATATGATCTGATAATGAAGTATAATAATTAAAGATAAATAGTCATCTTTCAAAAATTTGAGTAACGTAACAATGTGTGCTATGTCAATATATACTGCTTCAATACTATACTATCCCAAAAAAATAAAATAAACACAAAATAAAAGCTTTAAAATTTATAAATATAATAAATTTCACAAGGATATCACAATATAACAGCAGACTAAAATTTTATCTTGGCTCATCCTCACTAAATTCAATTTCTCAAATGTTCCGATCTTATTTATTAATTTTCTTCAGTTACATTAAAAGCATATTCCTTTTTCCTTTCAAAAGTTTTATATAGTAGAGTATTTTATGTAATAAAAATATTTTCTAAATTAAAAATTATTTAACATTAAACTCTTTTCATATACTAATGAAATATTCCCAAAAAACTTGAGCTGAATCAAGCCACTATGAAAAGGTATAACCATATAGATATATTCCAACTTAATAGCACTGAATTAACTTTCAGAGCATTCTTGCCAGAATCATGGTGTAAAATTAATTAACTAACTATGCAGGAACAGGAAGAATATATAGTTTATAAAATATGAAAACTATTGCAGTGAGAAATGTAAATTACAAATGTCAGATGTTCCATTTTTTGACAAAAAGATGCAAGATTCCTTCTTGTTGATTGAATTAGGATCTTTTGCAATAACCCATGCTTCCTTGAACTTTCTCTTATTATCATCCCTCTCTGTGCAGATGGTCTTAATGTTAGAAATGGAAAACATGTGTCCTATAGCAAGCTCATGATGTGTGTCTTGTTTTGTCTTTTTATAAAGATAGGAATGCTGGGTGACCCTGTTAAAACTTTTAGCTCAAGACTCCTTATAGTATGCTGCTCTGAAAATTGGAGATTCTGTCTTTAATATTGTTCAAAAGATTGTTAAGAGAGGATGGTGTTCTAAATGCTATTTGAACTGTGCCAGAGCAAATTTTTTGAAAGTTTTGTTGCTATGCTAGGAATATATGGGAGGCTAATCCTTGGCTTAGGCAAAATGTCATCTTTTTTTCTATATTTATTAATGTCGAATGTTTATAGCCTATGTTTGTGAGGTCTTTGATGTAATATTCAATATTAAATTTTCTATCAGCTTCATATTTACACAATTTTTTGCTATGATGTAAAAATCCCTTAAGCCCTGCCATTTTGTGTTCAAGTGGCATGTTAGATTTGGGATGGCTAGCATCTGTCACTTACATCAGTTTTCAACAATTTTATACTTGAGCATAGATTTATTTCTTTAAATTCATAAGTTCAAAAAATTTATGCCTTGATCTTTATCGTCTACTTCCAAAGTCCATTCAAATGGAGATTCTTTATTAAATTCTGAAAGAATGTTAGTGATTTTATCATTGGCAGCACATATAAATACATCAGCCACATATCTGAAGTAAATATCATTTATTGTAGGCTCTAAATATTTTAGAAGAATTGTGTTTTCAAATTTAGAAACAACTAAACTGCTGATAATCCTGCTGATTGGAAGCCCCATGGACCACCCTTGCATCATATAATATGTACCCTTAGAGCAGATTATTATGTCCTTGTCAATCCACTTTGATACCTCAAGGATGAAATCTGTCTTATGCTGTTTATAGTTATTTTACTGCAA
The DNA here is from genome assembly GCA_028023455.1 of Epiperipatus broadwayi. Lineage (NCBI taxonomy): Eukaryota > Metazoa > Onychophora > Udeonychophora > Euonychophora > Peripatidae > Epiperipatus > Epiperipatus broadwayi. The sequence continues at coordinate 2,160,406 of JAQFVV010006374.1, forward strand.
GATTTCTAAAAAGCATGCATAGAAATGTCTCTAGGCAACAACCCATATAGCTCTTTTATATCCAAAGATGTGATAGTATGGTGTTATTTATTTTTATATCTTTAATTCTTTCAACACTCTCATAGAAAGATTTGCTTGAATAATGATAAAATCTGAAGTCATTGATTAACCAGTCTGCAATTAATTTTGTAGCTTTGAAATAATATGCTCTCATAAAATCTAACATCAATCTTAGTGGAAATGCATTTTTATAAAGCTTAATGTAAGAAAATAATTGTGGAGGTATTGCCAATGAAGGATAAATAGCAAAATACTCTACATATTTATAAGTATTATTGCAAAATTTATGCAAAATCATTGAAACAAATTTATCTTTACAAGTTTTAATATTATATTAATTAATGTTTATGAATTTTAAGTTTGTGATTACAAAGACTAATCTGTTGCCCTTGGCTTCCTTAATGCATACTATGCTATTATTCATAAAAATTGTTTGACTTCTGCTATTTTTCCAGCCCAATCATTGTTTGTTCTATTAACCTTATATGAACTGATCAATCTCATAGTTCTCTCAATTATTTTATCTTTTGCACCCGAGTGTTCAAAATTTGTTTCAATGTCCACAATTTGAAAGATAAATATCAAGGCATATATTTTTTGAATTTCCAAATTTAAAGAAATAAATCTATGCTTGACTATAAAATGATCAAGAAACTGATATAAGTGATAGGTGCTATCCATCCCAATTACATCAAAGACCTCACAGACGAAGGCCCAATTACATCAAAGACCTCACAGACGAAGGCTATACAACATTAATAAATATATTAAATTTTTTATATAAACATTAATGAATCTGCTACCAATGACATTCCACCTAAGCCATGAATTAGCCTCCTGTATATTCCTAGCATAGCAACAAAACTTTGAAAAATTTGGTCGAACATGGTTCAAAAAGCATTTAAAACACCACCCTCTCTTAACAATCTTCTGAACAATACTAAAGACAGAACTCCATTCGAACATGCTCCTCAAATAGTTTATAAACTTCATGTCCAACTTCATTTACTAGAATTGCCAAGCACTCCTTTATAAAAAGGTAAAACAAGGCCCACAACATAACTCAATTTTCATGAGCTTGCTACAGGACGTTTTCCCCATCTAACATTAAGACCATCTACACAGAGAGGGATGATCATAAGAGAAAGTTCAAGGAGGCATGGATTATTGCAAAAAAAACCTAAATTCAATCAACAGGAAGAAGTCTTGCATCCCTTTGTCAAAAAATGGAACATCTGACATTTGAAATTTACATTTCTCACATATTTTATAAACTATATATTCATCCTGCTTCCAGTATAGTTAGTTAATTAATTTTACATTATGATTTTGGCGATAATATGCCAAAAGTTAACTCAGTGTTATTAAATCAGGATATATTAATATGGTTATACCTTTCCATAATGGCTTGACTTAGCTCAAGTTTTTTTGGAGTATTAAATTAAAAGTTATAAAATTTAAGAGTTTTATAAAGTATTTTCCTTAAATGATAATAAAAATTGTTAATTTAATAGTAACAGAAAAAAAAAAATATAATATTATGACAAACATTCTTTTATTTTGTCAGAAAGCTTAATGTTTGCATGAAGAGTTTATTTGAGAATCTGAAATGGATATTCACAAACAGGGATACAGAAATCAATACAAATTTAAAAACTTTAAAATATTTGGGAAAGCAATGTCTACTGATAATATGGCTGCTACTTTGTTTCCATAAAAAAAAAAGTTATTGACAAAAAAGGATATTGTCTAGAGCAATTTTTTACTATAATAAAACTGGATTGTTCCGATACATCAATGGCTCAAGAAATTTGACTGACCGAACATATACCTGTCAAGAAAACAAGTAATGTTGTCTATCAAATTTTTTGTACATGTATGTATTATATATAGTTGAATCAAGGTGTAATATTGAGAAAAGATTAAAAGATCATGAATTATTATACAAGCATATGAAAAGTAAAAATAATAATGATTTAATGAGTGCTTCAGTGTTCATTGATCATGAAAAGACATATAAATATAAATTTAAGTTTGATCTTGAAAGTGTTAAGGTTCTTCATGAAGAGAGAAACCATAATAAAAAAAATTAAGGAGGCAATTTTAATAAATAGAAAAAAAATGAATATAAATTAATAGACAAGCTACTAATATTAAAATTCAGGATTCGTGGGATTTGACTAGATGATGTTTGCTTCCATTATGTTTTTTTTTAATTTAATAGCATCTGAGCAGCATTAAGGAATTAACTGAAAGTACTTCTGTGAATTGAAAGACTGTATATAATAGTTAATTACTGTTATTATTTTTATTATTATAGCAAATATATATGTATATGTAATATCTCTATTTATTACTGATAACTATGGATATGCATTTATTTTTATTTTAATATTAATTTGTAGTTGTTATATATATATGTGTGTGTGTGTGTGTGTCATTTTATACATTTTTAGGATAATAGAATAAGCAATAGATATTGTATTGTAAATAAAAGATAAGCTATTATACATTATACATGATATACTTTGAGGGGCAAGGAAATTGGAATAAAATATCATGGAAATTGTAGCTATACTCTATATATATTATTGCAAATATAAAAAAATCAAATTACTGTGTTTCCAAAATCGAAAATGAATGAAAGTAAGATAAGAAAAAACAAAAAAAGGAAAGGGCACCCATTGTTATTTAGTTTGAAAACTTAAACTTTTCAATTATATAAAATAAAAGTAAACTATAGTTTGATAAAATGTATTTTTAAAGTATCTCCCTCATTACTGAAAGTTGCATTATTATACATTTAATATTTTTAATTTTATGGTCATTGAATAGCAGTTATTTGATAGATTTAAAATTATTCAATGCTAAGAATAGTTAAATATCAATTTAATGATCAATATAAAATAATAGAGACTGTGTTATCTATAACTTACTTAGGAAATTCTTAGTTATTTGAAAAATTTTCCAAGCTCTCTACTAGAATATGTGCATAAAAATGCGATAGTAGGGACCTCTACATGTCTTAACCACAAGCTTTAGTAAATATTACTTATGTAATCAATGTGTGTTTAAATAAATTTATAATTACAAGCTCTCTACTATAAGTTTGAATCTCAATGACTACCAGAAAAAGTGTTATAATGTAAAAATAATAAATATAAAGATAAAGGTAAACAAGAAAGATATTGCATATGACAAAATAAAATATACAAAGTTAAAATTGAAAGAGAAAATAAAATCAATATATATCAAATATTAGAGATGAGCTCAAATGTTTTAATTTAAAAAAAATCTAGGAAAATGTTTATATTGCAAGAGAATTTTTATAGTCTCAGTTTGCACATAGCAAATATATGATCAAACAACGTGATTCTAATAAATGTAACATAATGGATATTATTACTATTTAGAAAAACATTTTGAAGATGAACTATCATCTTGAATAATGAAAGCATCATAAACAGTTGTTTCAAAGATAAGAGTGGCTGCTTTTAGAAGACAACAATTCTTCAATCAATTGGTAACTAAGAAAAATGATAAAAAAAAAAAAATTTTAGTTTGGTTAAATTAATGTTTTTGTCCTCTTCCTATTATTATGCTATATATCTAATGATAATTAAAAAAAGTTCAAAGTGTTTATGCAAAGTATGACATATAGTAATTTTATTTATATTTATCCAGTCATTTTATTCTTATGCAATTTTTTTTAGAAGTTGCTCTCAGTTGAACAGAGATCAATAAACTAAGAGTTGATTTCATAGACAATAGGTATTTATGGCATTACCATTTTATTGTTTGCATAGCCTATTCATCATGAATTATATTTAACCTTTACAATCATTTTAATATGCTATACTACTGTAGCTTGATGATAATTCCTCCAAGCATATTATTGATATATTTTTTATTTATTTGTCAAAATGCTAATATAAACATAAAAAAATATGAGAATAAGACAGATTTAGAACCATACTTTTCTTCAGAGTTTGCTTTAGAAAATAACTATGAAAATTTATAAAAATAATTATAATATTCCTGTTTGATACTTTCTGAACTTAAAAAAATTATAATTATCTAAATCACTAAATTATTATTAAACTTATTTTTAAAAAATTGAATTAATCCCCACCACTTGCAATCAATAATTATTTGGCAATTATCACTTTGGCACATATATTTTTTTAAAAAAAATTAAAAAGTAATATAAGAAAAATATGCTTTATTTATCATTACAACATAATACTATTTGTCAAATAATGTGAATCAAAATCAATTACCAGTTTGTTTGTTTTTTTTTAAATCTCAATATAGATGCTGTGTTGAATTTAGAATATTGGTAGTTAATGTCAATTCACCTTTTGAGCATCTTATCACATATTATTTATTTATTTAATTCTAACTTATATTTAAGTATCTATTGATTTTTCAATGTTCACATAAGAGAAGTAATTCTAAATGAATGCCATTATTATTAAATATCAAGGATAAATTTTAAAAAGAGTCAAATGATATTTATTTTATAATACCAGATGTACCCAGCATATGAAAAGGCCATCATTTACTTTAATTGGTTAATTTAACAGAATTTTTTAAAGATTTAATGTAAATTAAACAAAAGATTTTATATAAATAAATATTCACAGAGGCAAAATTCTCCATACAGTAGCACCAATCAGGACAAGCTAGAATAATCAATGGATGCAGGAAGGTTTGTGAATAAAATCCCTATCTAGTGCCTACTCATCAAATATCACCAGACTAGTTTCTAGCTTGTGGCTTTCATCAGTGAAGAGCCTTGGCTTTGAGAGCACTGCACCTAGATCTTAGAATCTAATGCAATGCTCCAGAAGATGCCTTTTACTTTTTTTAGCTAACTAAAAACACCAAAAAGTATGGATGCTGAACTGAGTTCAGATCTATACAACTAAATAACTAATTAACTTAGTTTGACAAAATTATTGTGTTTTCATTTTGGACTCAAATCTTTATAATTAGCTAAAAAAGTAAAAGGTGGCTGCTGGAAGGCTGCATTAGATCCTGAGATCTAGGTGCAGTGCTCTCAGATCCAAGGCTCCTCACTGATGAAAGCCATAAGCTAAAAATTAGTCTAGGGATATTGAATGAGCAGTCACTAGATAAGAGATTTCAGGCACAAACCTTTAATGCATCCATTGATTACTCTGGCTTGCAATGAGTGGTACTACTGTATGGAGAGTTTTGCCATTGTGAAAAACAGCTTGTGTACACATAAAGAATGGTGATTACATATTTGATGGTTTAATACCAATCCTGCCCAGTAGAATTATGGTGAATGTGGTTATTAAAGAACCAAAGATAGTATGGATGCTGAACTGAATTTCAGATCTATACAAATATACAAGCTAATAAGCTTAGTTTTAAAACATTGTGTTTTCATTTTGGACTCAAAAGCTTTATAGTTAGCTAAAAAAGTAAAAGGTGGCTGCTGGAGGGTTGCATTAGATCCTAAAAACTAGGTGCAGTGCTCTCAGATCCAAGACTCCTCACTAATGAAAGTCCAAGCTAGAAACTAGTTTGAGGATATTGTATTAGTAAGCACTAGAAAGGGATTTTATATACAAACTTTACTGCATCCATTGATTACTCTAGCTTGCACTGAGTGGCACTGCAGTATGGAGAGTTTTTGCCTGGGAAAATATAGCTTGTGTAAGCATAAAGAATGGTGATTATATGATGTTTGATGGTTTAATAAATAAATATTAAGAAATATATTAGGCCTGAAAGACTTGTTTTTGTAAAGCTAAATTTACATTTTTAAATATACTTGTTATATTTGATATGTGAATTTGACAGTATTACAAACAACTATAAAAATTACAGTTTGTTAATGGCAGAATTACTTCCTTCACATAAAATATGTTTCATAATAAAAATTACAGATTATTAAATATAATGGGTGAAATTATTTCTTTTGCATAAAATGCTTGTAATTACAGTTTGTTAGGTATAGTTATTTATTTGAAAAAAAACAAATTTAGTTTTTTTTTCAATTGCGAATTTGATAGTGTTACAAACATAATTTTTTTTTTTAATTGGTTATGAATTTGACATATGAAAGTCTTATGGACAAACATTCATACATTCACATGAATTTTATTATATAAGACTAGATATATCTAGCCTATGGAAAGGCTGTCATTTTTTTTAATTGGTTGCTTTGAGAAATTTTTAAGATTCGATGTGAATTAAATAAAAGATTTTAATATTATATAAATAAGTGTGAGAAACGCACTCAGCATGGAAACACATGACAGTCTTACAAACAAACATTCACATGGATTATATATATATATAGTATTATTGAAGCTGGAAATCTGTTCTGCAGATTTGTGCTTCACTTAGTGCCAATTATATAAGCACTAGAGTGGGTTTGAACCCAAATTATATCTGAATTTAATAGGCAATAGTATATATAGAGAGATGTATGGATACACAAACATTTAATTTGTCTGCCCATTCAACTTGCACACGTGTATGTGCGTATGAAAATTAACATTTGAAAGTTATAAAAGTTTGTAATTTTATTTCAATAACTTTCTAACCAATTGAAGCAGTCAATCCTAATTAACAATTGAGCTTCATGGTCCTTTATACTTATCAAGTTACTAATCCAGGTTTAAACCTTATGTTCCATCCTGCTCCTATATTAATGTATATCTATTTTATGTATATGTTTGAGATGTGTACTGAAAAAGTTATAAAATTTAGCTTTTAATATTTTTTACTATTATTTATTATTAATTCTTCATATTAAAATCAGAATATATTAGGTACAGAATATGTTTGAGATGTGTACCAAAAAAGTTATAAAATTAGCTTTTAATATTTTTTACTATTATTTATTATTAATTCTTCATATTAAAATCAGAATATATTAGGTACAGCTCAAATATATACATATAGCAGGAGAAATTACTAACACGACATTAATTTTACAAATTTTTTTTTTAAGTTTGTAAAATTAAAACTTTTCGTTTAAACTCTTTATTAAAAAACTATTTTTTTACTTTTAAAATTCAAAGATGGAGTATGCAACTGCTAATCGTCCAAAAAAAATTAAAAGGGTGGAAGTTTTACATTGTCTAATTTTGGGAAAGAATGTCTAATTAAACTGTACTAAAAGTAAAAAAACAAATCAAATTAAGAATTTCTACTTTTGCAATTAACATTTTATCAAATCTATTTCTAATCTGGAAATAGATTTGAATATATTTTTGGACAAATTATCTAACAGTTGCATCTCCAAAACAATAGGTGAAGGAAATGAGAAAATTCCTACTAGATAGCATTCGTGAATGAAAAATTTAAAAAAGGAATATTAAAAGCATTCCTCAAATACCGGAGGTCAGTATATAACGGGCCTATTTTTGACCACCTAGGGAGAACTAATTTATAGATTAGCAGTCACAAAAATACTCCACACTACTTTATTTTCCAAAATGTTGAACGAGTAGTCAAACTAACCACCTTTTCTCACCTTTGGTGGTCAGTCTCTTGCCACCAATAATCATCTCGCTGGTGCCCCAAAACTTATAGAAAGTATGACCTAAGAATGGAGAAATGCCTGATGGAAACTTGCTACTATATTATGATGGAGTTGAACTGTAAAAATGGACTCTTTAATATAGCAAGATAATTAACCTAAGAATCACCTATGAAATTTACGTCTAATTCCTTCTAAAACTAATCTCAACCTCAGCTATCCGGATTTCTTATTTAATTGTTAAATGAAATGTTTTTTTTAACTGTTAATGTAAATTTGCTCTCATATTAATAATTTTTCTTTTATATGTAAAGTCTGTCATATACTATTATTTCTTTAATCTTGGTGCAGTTCCTTTCTTAATTTTAAAATGTTTTATTTTATTATTTTAAGTTGCTAATCTAAACAATCTTGTGAGTCTAATGTATAGTTATTTTTCCCTATCTATTCAGACCACCTTGGGTAGAGGTTAATACCCCCCTCCCTTTTGAATTAGATTTACATGCAGTCTTAATTAATATGCTTGCCAGATTGTTTCTCAAGTTAATCTAGTTTCATGATTTTCTTTATGCATCAAAAAGGATATTATTTATGTATAACGTTTAAATCACTGAAAAATTAACACTATTAAGTATTTTTCCATGTCGCTCACTTAATTCTGAAAAGATGATGTCTTATTGTTATTGCTTTTTATATATTCCATATTACAATGCTATACTCTTAATATTTCAAAGACTTGATTATTCTAAAGTTATAAATTTTTGAGGGTAGGATTTCAATATGTTAAATAGCAAGGAAGGAGAAAGGGGGTAATTTTAAAATCTATTTTGTATGAATTAAATCTTTCCTATATATTACATAGCATAGCGTTAATTACCTAAATTATAGCATTCGAGTGAGGTTCATGTATCTTAAAATAGTAACTTCCATTTCATGTCATTAAAGACATATTGTTATGCTGTGGTGGAGGGTTGTGATGATATTGTTGTGCTGTGGTGGAGGGTTGTGATGAGTTCGAACCCATAGACGGTCTTCATGCCCTATCCCGGGGACAGTTGACCTTACCAGGATCATTTTTGTATAACAGGCCTCTTGCGTCAGTTGCACCAGTGAACCCTCGGGACCATGCGAAGCCTAAATAAAATTCTCTAAGTAGTACCCTAGAAAAGGGACTCTTAGCCACTTTGTTTTCTTCGTTTAGAAGCACAATCTCATATCGGATTCTTCTGCTTTTATATCAGCACCGTTATTTTTCCATTATTATTCATTTATTTATTTATAACAACAAATTAAAAATCCTTCTCCTTTTTCTTTTCAAAAATTTTATTTTTTAATATCAATACTTGCGCTTTGCTTGTATATGTATATATCATTCCAATAGTAATAATTAGTTTAATGAATAATGTTGCTTTTCTTCTTATTTTAAAAAAATCCCACCAATTATCCCGTTTATTTAAGAGTATATATCTGTTAGAAAGGTGAAGCGTTCTTTTCTTTTTAAAATCTGAATTTAAAGAAAGGTTTAAAAATATTTTGTTCACTAAGCAAATAAACTTGATTTAAATGTAAGTTATTTTATTAAATATTCACAAATATTATCCTTAATGAGTAAACTATTTATAAAATATATTTTATTGATTTTCATGATTGAAATGGCATGAAAATAGTTTATATAATAAGAATAATGATTCCTAGAACACTCCAGAAATTTGTACATTAATCATCGCCTTTCAGAACCAACACTAAAACGTTAATTCAAATACGTTATAAGTTTGTTTTGTAATCAAATGATTGGCATTTTGATCTCACCCACCAAATATACCTATTTACGTATATGTCATTTATTTATAAGAGCATATGAATCATAATAGCGTGATCAATTGTATGTAACTCTCTATCTCCAGGTAGATCATCTTGTCATGCACATTCAAGTAAATATATAATTAATTTACTGTTTCATTAAATGTTTTATTAAATATTTTATTATTCAAGCCACTTATGTAGTTCGAATTATCTTCTCTCCATTTCCATACATTCCAACATATATACATTCTTTTCTCTTTCGTTCTTCTAGTGGGCCAGATTTAAGAATTAATTCTCAGGTGCCATCATTATTTATGTTTTTCATTAGATGTTCAATTAAGGGCTTGTGGAATGGGTTCAAATCTAGGTTGGTCCCTGATATAAATCTCAGGCTTGACTGGGTTTGAAGTACATTTCATTGAGTTCCAGATCATGTTAGATGAATCAACATGTTTTGACCAGTACATGGATTTTTTTTCCATGTTTGGATGCCCAATCGTGAGGCCTTATTAATTATTCCCACACCCTGGATAGGTCACTAGTATGTGTATATAATTTGCTATGTACAATCTAATATATACATAATGTTCTAAAAATAAAAATAATTTGTTTTGTGATATTGAGTTTATAAAAGTCAAATACTGTTGTGTTAATAAAGGAAAGAAATGCCATGCTTTTCACCCAGAAATTATAATAAACTGATTGAGTAAATAAAAGAAATCTTGCATAACCAGTGGCAAAATGTTAGTTTAAAACTTGTGTTCTGAAATATTTATAGTAAAGTAGCCAGTTTATAAGTATAAAATTCACGTGTAAGCTAAAAAAGAAAAAACCATTTGTTACAATCATAAGTAGGAATTTTTTTTAGTATTTGGTTTTATGTCCAGAAAAGTTTGTTTTCATGTTTGATAATTAAAAGTAGAATGTACTGTAAAGATAAGGCCCATGTATTTCAGCCATAAGTACAGAGTAGATGTAAATTTTCTTCTTCAATGCAATACTTAAAATGAATATATCTGTCTATGCTACAGATAAGTGTAGAGATATTTTCCAATGAAAAAAATTTTTTTTTGTATTTCAATGGTTGCTATTCAGACATGTGTAAAAAGTGTTAAAATTATTCTAAATCAATGATCACTCTGTGTTGGCTGGTACCCTTATAAAAGAAATTTTGCCAACCAGTAGTGAGTCAAATGCCAAAAATGTTGGAAGGGGAGAATTCGAACCCAGACAAATAGTATTGAGAGCAAATTTTTTTTATTTAATGATGTCATGTATAAATATTAAATATGTATTAACCAAACTGAGTTTTCTTTTTCAGATGCATGGGTGTGACCAAGGAGAAATCAAGGGAAAAAATGGATAAGAGATTAGGATCATACGGGTAAATATTGAATAAAATGTTTAAATAAACAAATTTTGTTAGCAAGTGGAAGTTAGGGTATCAGCAAAGTGATAGTTGATGGTATATACATAGAAAGGGGAGAAGCAGTGGCTGGTTAGTTGGGAGATGATCTTTAAAAGGTCGGGAAGGTGTTTATTAATGCAGAATAGTATAATATAAATATATATCTCAGTAGAATTTTTTTTAGATCAGCCATCAAAGTGAAAAAAAGACTCCTAAGAATAAAATGAATCTCAAGACAGAACATGCCAATGGGGATGCAAGAGACAAAAGGAAATGTGAAATAAAAGAACTCAGAAAAGATTTCAAAAATTGGCAGGAAACGATGCACGGGAAAGAAGGAAAAGAGGAGGGAGGAGACTCTGAAGAAAAGAAAAGAACCAAATGAAATTAATGAGCCAGAGCAAAAAAAACAACCAATAATTAAAATGGTTGAACCAAAGGAAAATGTAATGCCAGATACCGTAGTTAAGGGTATTAAAACAATAAAACCAGAGCAACTGGTCAATCACCAAGGGTCAGCCTTCATGGCATGATTTATGCAAATACAGATATTCAGTGGTGAATCCAAAGAGTCCACAGGAGTATGTGGAAAGTCTGAAAGAGATGTTCACACTTTACCTCCTCAGCAATGATGAACAAATAGACATCACTAATCAACACTTAAAAGCCATAGCCAAAGATTGGGGGTGGTCTTCAAAGTCCAAACCAATGAATTTTGAAGAGTACCACCATGCCTTATTCAAAACGTTTTGGAGCGAGGAGAAACAGGAAAATGTCCTACACTCCATAACCATAGAAAAGTTCCCAGATAACCATGAAGAGACGCACACACAATTTTTTTAAAACAGGTTGCTAAGCTGAGGTCTTTGCCAAAATTTGTGTATTCAGACACACGTCATTCAGATAATCAGACAAAGGATGATGATCTCAAATAGAATCAGTAAAATAGAAATGACCAAATTTCTCATGTCAATAGATTGCAGACATATAGCCCAAGATCAAAATCAAGGAGCAAGTAATACGCGACCAATGAAACCGTATGTACCACATGATCCTGGTAAAAGATAAAGATAAAATACCTGTCTGAAAAACCCGTGAACCATGAAAAAAAACAATCCAACAGAACCAGAGACAGTAGATTCTCTAATTTTACTTTATTTTGGGTGTAATATAGCTAAGAGAATAGGAGATAGAAGAGAAAATAGTATAGGTAATATTAATTTAAGATAGACAACAAAAAAGAAATAGTGTATTTTAAATAATTTCTTTTAGTTGTCACTCATAGTCAAAATATTGTTAATATATAATTATGAATCTTTCCATTCATTATAAATGGGGAAGTATGAAGCAGTCAATCCTAATTAATGATTGAGCTTCATGGTCCTTCATACTTATCAACTTACTAATCCAGGTTTAAACCTTATCTTCTATCCCACTCCTATATTCATGTATATCTATTTTATGTATATGTTTGAGATGTGAAAAAGTTATAAAATTTAGCTTTTAATATTTTTTACTATTATTTATTATTATTTATTATTAAAATCAGAATATATTAGGTGCAGCTCAGATATATACATATTATAACAGGAGAAATTACTAACACGACATTAATTTTACAAATTTTTTTTTTTAAGTTTGTAAAATTAAAACTTTTCATTTAAATATTTTATTAAAAAACTGTATTTTTTTTCTTTTAAAATTCCAAGATGGAGTATGCAACTGTTAATTGTCCAAAAAAAATTAAAAGGGTGGAAGTTTTACATTGTCTAATTTTGGAAAAGAATGTCTAATTAAACTGTACTAAAAGTAAAAAAGGAAATCAAATTAAGAATTTCTACTTTTGCAATTAACATTTTATCAAATCTGTTTCTAATCTGGAAATAGATTTGAATATTTTTGGACAAATTATCTAACAGTTGCATCTCCAAAACAATAGGTGAAGAAAATGAGAAAATTCCTACTAGATAGCAATCGTGAATGAAATTTTAAAAATGAATATTAAAAGCATTCCTCAAATACCTGAGGGCAGTATATAATGGGTCAATTTTTGATCACCTAGGGAGAACTAATTTGTAGATTAGCAGTTGAAAAAATACTCCACGCTACTTTATTTTCCAAAATGTTGAACAAGTAGTGAAACTAACCACCTTTGCTGGTCGGTTTCTTGCCACCAATAATCATCTTGCTGATGCCCCAAAACTGATAGAAAGTATGATCTAAGAATGGAGGAATGCCTGATGGAATGCCTGATGGAAACTTGCTACTATATTGAAAATTGTTTAAATCCTGTTAATTTGCCATGCTGGAGCCAAACTGTAAAAATGGACTCTTTAATATATCAAGGTAATTAACCTAAGAACTGCCTATGAAATTTACATCTAATTCCTTTTAAAACTAATACCAACCTCAGCTATCTGGATTTCATATTTAAATTGTTATATAAAATGTTTTTTTTTTAACTGTTAATGTAAATTTTCTCTCAGACTAATAATTTTTCTTTTATATGTAAAGTCTGTCATATGCTCTTATTTCTTTAATCTTGGTGTGGTTCCTTTCTTAATTTTAAACTATGTTTTATTTTATTATTTTAAGTTGCCAATCTAAACAATCTTGTGAGCCTAATGCATAAAGTTATTTTTCCCTATCTATTCAGACCTCCTTGGGTTGAGGTTAATAAACCCCCCCCTCCCTTCAATTCTTAATTAATATGCTCACCAGATTGTTTCTCAAGTTCTAGTTTCATGATTTTCTTTATGCATCAAAAAGGATATTATTTATATATAACTTTTAAATCACTGAAAAATTAACACTATTAAATATTTTTCTATGTTGCTCACTTAATTCTGAAAAGGTGATGTCTTATTGTTATTGCTTTTTATATATTCCATATTACAATGCTATACTCTTAATATTTCATAGACTTGATTATTCTAAAGTAATAAAATTTCGAGGGTGGGATTTCAATACGTTAAATAGCAAGGAAGGAGAAAGGGGGTAATTTTAAAATCTATTTTGTATGAATTAAATCTTTCCTATATATTACATAGCATAGCGTTAATTGCCTAAATTATAGCATTCAAGTGAGGTTCATGTATCTTAAAATAGTAACTTTCATTTCATGTCATTAAAGATATAGTGTTAAGCTGCATTGCTGATATATGGCTTAGTTTTTTTACTATTACGTGCTTCTAGCTTGGAGTGTTGCAATGAGTTCAAACCCATAGACGTTCTTCACACCCTATCCCATGGACAGTTGGACTTCCTGGGATCATTTTTGTATAACAGGCCTCCCATGTTGGTTGCACCAGAGAACCCTGAGGACAATGCCAAGCCTAAATAAAATTTTCTAAGTAGTACCCTAGAAAAAGGACTCTTAGCCACTGTTTTCTTTATTTAGAAGCACAATCTCACATTGGATTCTTCTGCTTTTATATCAGCACCGTTACTTTCCCATTATTATTAATTTATTTAATGACCTCATTTCGATGCTATAACAATAAAATTGTGCTTTGCTTGTATATATATCGTTCCAATAGTAATAATTAGTTTAATTAATTAATGTTGCTTTTCTTCTTATTTTAAATAATCCCACCATTGCAATTTATCCCGTTTCTTTAAGATTATATATTTGTTAGAAAGATGAAGCGTTCTTTTCTTTTTAAAATCCGAATTTAAAGAATGGTTAAAAATATTTTGTCACTAAGCAAATAAACTTGATATGTTATTTTATTAAATATTCACAAGTATTATCCTTAATGAATAAACCATTTTTAAAATATATTTTATTGATTTTCATGACCAAAATGGCATGAAAATAGTTTATGTAATAAAAATAATGATTCCTACAATGCTCCAGAAATTTGTACATTAATCATCACCTTTCAGAACCAACATTAAAGCATTAATTCAAATATGTTATAAGTTTGTTTTGTAATCAAATGATTAGCATCTTGATCTCACTCACAAAATATACCTATTTACATATAATATGTTGTTTATTTATAAGAGCATATGAATCATAATAGCATGATCAATTGTATGTAACTCTCTATCTCCAGGTTGATCATCTTGTCATGCACATTCAAGTAAATATATAATTAATTTACTAATTTACTGTTTCATTAAATGTTTTATTAAATATTTTATTATTCAAGCCACTTATGTAGTTCAAATTATCTTCTCTCCACTTCCATACATTCCAACATATATATGTGTTCTTTTGTTAAATGTCTCATTGTCTCTTTCATACTTCTAGTGGGTTGGATTTAAGAATTAATTCTCGTGTGTCATCATTATTTATGTTATTCATTAGATGTTTGATCTGGGGCTTGTGGAATGGGTTTAAGGTCCCTGATATAAATCTTGGGCTTGGCTGGGTTTGAAGTACGTTTCATTGAATTTCAGCTCATGTTCAATGGATCAACATTTTTTGACCGGTACACAATGTATAATATATATATTTTGTAATTTATATATTTTGCAAATAATAATTTGTATAAAAATAAAATTATGATTTAAAGGACAAACAATAGTATTTTGGAAATTTATTGCTAATAATTTGTATAAAAGTAAAATTGTCATTTAAGAGACAAACAATAGTATCTTGGAAATTTATTGCTAATAATTTGTCTAAAGTAAACTGATGTTTATGAGTGAAACCATGCAATCGGTTGGTCATAAAAGTTTGCGGGCCATTGTGTCATTCTAAAAGATGTACACAAGGTTATCGGTGCCAGAGGTTCTTTAATTATTTTGTTTAACCATTGTTCTGCTCAGTTTCATTCCCATATATGGAAATGGAGGTCAACTTTGAATCTCAACCAAGTGTCTGAGATTAATGCAGTGGCCAGCATTCTTTAAATATTTATTTATGTATAAATAGCTAAAGTTTATTTATTTTTTGTTCTTTTGCTCTATTTGGATATTAAATACTTCATGCAAGTTTGCGTTGTGCAGCAAAATCATGGTGGGTAAAGGAGATCGTCTACTTCCCCATACCTCTGGGAAGCTTATTTAGTTCACTATGCCATGGTCTGGAACATCTAAACCAAATATGTGGACTGTTCAATGACCTGTTTGCCTGAAAGTGACTCTTAAATCTCTACCAATGTCTGTTTCAAACCCAAGCCAGCTTATGATCACGATCCACCGATTACCTACATCAACGTGTCCTCAAGCCCAAGGTAACATCTACATTTCTGTCAGCTATGAACTCTTAACTAATAAATTATTTTAATCCTAAACTACATTGCATGCCTTTCTTTTTTTTACTTAATTTTTAAAAGCTGTTATATAAATGTTAACAATGTCTGTAAAGCTCATTCTAACGCTATATTAATTCTTAGGTTTTGGTGTGGCAATTTAGAATTAATTTGATTTTCTTTTATTTTATTATTCTAATTCAGTTTAATATGCCAAGAAGGTATACAATTCCTTCCTTTATGGTCTGTTGTTATAAACTTGCTCTGTTTTATACCAATTATTTTTCAATAATTTTATTCTTTAAATGACTGGAAGGTCTTGATATTTACGTTTAATTGTTATCCCTAACTGCAAAAATTAACCCTCATCTAATCATTAAAGTTGTTTTATCATTTTAACTAATTAAATATCACCCAAAGTGGATTTAATAGGTAATCTATAATTTTATTTTGTAAGTAATATCAGTTATCTGTGCAATGATGGCTCATAAAAATATGAGATATTTCCGAGATATGGAAAAGAGCAATTTATTCCCTTTTAGTTTTAACTCTGAAGGTGTGTTTTATTAATCATTTGTTAACTGCCTGCGATGGTTTGTGTTTAAGCATTTCATTATGCAGAAGAGCATTGTATAAGAATCAGGTGTTTACTAATTTACCATGGTCATTAATGACACAAACTATTTATATGTTTTGGGCATTATAGGTCTATCGTTGCAAGCGTTATTTATAATTTTCTTGCTTTGTCATGTATTTTGGGATCTTCAGAATGACCAATCCCACTCTTCGTTATCCCCCTCAAAGTAGATGCATTTCCTACTCAGGATCTTCTTCAGGCACCTCCAATGAATAAGTGTATGGGAAACATACAGATGAACCATCCGAACACGCAACTAGTGCCATTGTTTTTCAGAGATATGACCTTGGCCATTGTGCAGGTATACTCCTTTCATACAAACATGACCAAGCCACTCAAGAGCATCTTAAGTGACCGCCTCTCTGTATGCGATTGTGAGCGATAATGTGATACTGCCTTTATTATTATTATTGAGTTGTACACAGCTATTTTGTTTATTACCATATTTAATTATTTAATAAAATTTATATTATATCATTTCTCTGTATTCTTGCATTTGTCATTCATTGCCCGAATCTCTAGTATGACTGTTCGATTAAGTTGTTATTTCAAATTGAATGAAAGATTTTATTAGTATTATTAATTAAACTCCTTTTTGTTTAACATTGTCTTGAACAACATTATGGATCTGATTATTAATATATTAAGCAATAATCTGCACCATCCTTTAAGTATTATATTTTGTAATTATCATTAGCTAATTATTTGAATATTATTGATTTCCAAGTCTCTTTGCTCACCCTGTTTTCATTGCCAGGTCTAGAGTAATTGAAAGCTTGCTAGTATCCTCAAAAGCATTGTCCATATAGTCAGAGACTTTGGAGCACAGGCAAATAGGTTAGTGTTTAATACTGTTCCAGGCCTGTGTATCTCACACATGCTAGATTGCTATAGCTTGCTTGGATTCTAGGTCTTGTTGAATGAACACACGATTTTGACTGGTACATTATTCTATATAAGATCAAAAACACTCAACTCATATGGAAAAGTTAAAGCATCATAAAACTTATTGATTAATCTATCGCAGTGGTCTTCAATCTTTTCACACCTGTGGCCCGGTAAAAATAAGGATAAGGTTCCGTGGACCAGCAAAAATAAGGATAAAATTTCGCAGACCGGCAGAAGTCTATAGATAAATTTTCTTAAAGATAAGCATAATTGTTATTACTGATCAAAACAACAATGTTAAATATATAAGATAAAGTTTTATATATATATATATGGAGTTTATATAATAAAAAACTTTTTTTTAAATTTTTTTAGAAAAGTAATAAAAAATTTAATTCTACCCCCCCCCCCCCAATAAACATCTGTGATAACTAGAAAAACAAATTAATTTATGAATGATTGATTAGATTTTGTTTTCGTTTTGTTTTCTTTTTTTTTAATTGGGTAAAAATGAGATGAAAAAATAAATAAAAATTGGCTATATTAATTAAAAGTTTAAACTCTTATTATTTATTATTACAAACTTTTTACTGCCCATCTAGCATGCGACCTGCAGAAAAGTTCCGCAGCCCGATGTCGGGCCGCGGACCAAGGGTTGAAGAACACTGATCTATAATAGTGAAATTTTTAAGTTATATCTTATATCATCATCATCAACCATTATCAATCCACTGCAGGATGAAGGTCTCTCCAAGTTTAATCCATCTTCTCCGATCTTTAGCTTCTCTTCTCCACAACACCCCTGCACATTTTCTTATTTCGTCCATCCATCTCACATGCGGTCTCTTTCTGAGTCTTTTACAATCTCTTGGAATCCAGTTTAAAATTTCAATTGTCCATCTATTATCATCTCTTCTAGTAATATGTCCAGCCCAACTCCATTTCAATCTTTTAATTTTTTCAATAAGGTCAGTAACACCTGTTTGTTGTCTTACCCATACATTGTGTTTTCGATCTCTTCTTGTTACTCCCAACATACATCTCTCCATACTCCTTTGAGTGGTCTGAAGTCTCTGTATTGCTCTTCTATTAAGTGTCCAAGTCTCAGATCCATAAGTAAGAACTGGTAAAACACATTTGTTAAAAACCATCCTTTTCAAACACATAGGCATATTTCCTTTTAGTATCAAGTTATTTCTACCAAAAGCACTCCAACCAAGTTTAATTCTATGATTAATTTCCTCCATTATGTTTCCATCTGTATTAATAATCTGACCAAGGTATTTGTAACTGTTAACTTCTTCTAATTCTTCATAATCAATCTTTATTTTCATATTTTGAGCAAATCGATTAAACATTACTTTAGTCTTTTTAACATTTATCTTTAGTCCTACTTTTCTACTTTCATCTGCTAACTCCTGCAACATTTCCTGCAGCTCTGAAGCATTATTTGCAAAAACAACTACATCATCTGCGAAATCTAAATGACTTAAATACTCTCCATTTACTTTCACTCCTTTAGTTTCCCATTTTAATCCACAAAATACTTCTTGCAGCACTGCTGTAAAAAGTTTTGGAGATATGGAGTCACCTTGTCTTACACCTTTCTCAATGTTGATTTTTCCAATATCATTATGTAATCTAATTGTTGCTGTTGCATTTTTATACGACGCTCTTCCGATTAAAATATGACAATATCCTGGATCTATACCTTGATGATCCAATGCTTTAATCACTGAAGAAATGTGTATAGAATCGAATGCCTTTTCATAATCTACAAATCCAAAACATAATGACAACTCATATTCGTTTGTCCTTTCTATGACTTCTCTCAATACCTGGATATGATCTATTGTACTAAAACCACTTTTAAATCCAGCTTGTTCTCTTGGTTGGTGGAAATCCAAAGTTCTCTGTAGACGAGTTGTAATTATCTTGGTAAAAATTTTATATAAAACTGATAAAAGGCTGATAGGTCTGTAATTTCTAATATCTTCTTTATCACCTTTTTTAAATATTAATATTATTACTGCATTCTTCCAATCTTCCGGTACATCTTTATCATTTAGACATTTGGTATATAACTTTGCTAAAATTGTTTCTATTTCTTCACCTGCTTCTTTTAATATATCAATTATAATTCCATCATTTCCTGGAGCCTTTCCTTTCTTCATACACTTAATTGCATGTCTCACTTCTTCATTTAAAATTCTGGGCAATTTGGAAGATGTAATAGATATAGGAGGTACTTGTTCTTTATTACTATATAATTCTTGATAAAAATCTTCTACCAATTTCAAGATGTCATCTCTCTTTTTAGTAATAATTCCATCTTTTTTTCTTATTGCAGATATAAATTTCCTACCAATACCAAAATGTTGTTTAACATTTTTGAGACTTTTATTTTCTTCTACAGCTTTCCTTGCTATTTCACAGTTATACTTTCTTATATCATTTTCAACTCTTTTCCGTACCATTTTACAAAATTCGAGATATTCAATCCTTTTTAATACATCATTTTTGTATATCTTCATATTCCTTCTTTTCTTCATAAATTCTCTAGTCTCAGTAGAAATTTTATTAGTCAATTGCTGCTTTTTTCTACCAGCTATGTTTGTTGCAGTTTTTAAAAGTGTATCAGTTATTTTCATATTAATTTCATTCAAATCTGAATCATGTTCAAAATCTCCTAACACTTGAAACCTATTTGTAAGTTCTAATTTAAATTCATTAGAATGTTTCTGAAGATTAGGAATATCAACTGCAAATATTGTTTTTCTTAATAATTTTTGTCTCTCTAGTTTTACATTAACACGTAACTTACACCTTACTAATCGATGATCACTTCCTGTGTTAAATTTATTAAGAACATTACAATCTTGAAATATGTATTTTCTGTTAGTCAAAATATAATCCAATTCTGCTGTACCTTCATTTGGATGCTTCCATGTCCATTTCCTTTTAACATTTTTCTCAAAAAATGAATTCATAATATAATTTTTTTCTTTTTCTGCAAACTCCACAAGTCTATGTCCTCTCTCATTTCTATTACCATAACCAAAATTACCTACAGCAATTCTAGCATTAAAGTCTCCCATAACAATTTTAAAATGTTGTTTACTCTGATCAAAAGCCTTTTGTACATCCATATAAAAATCTTCTACTACTTCATCACTATGAGAACTTGTTGGGGCATAAACCTGAATTATCTGCATTTGGTATCTGCTATTAAGTTGTATAACTAATCTTGTCACTCTGTCCGATACACCATCAATCTCCACAATATTGTTCTTCCACTTTTTATTTATAATGAATCCTACTCCACTTGTATTTCCAATATGTGTGCCTTTATAATAGAGTATATGTCCACTTTTTAAATCAATTGTTTCTTCTCCTTTTCTTCTAACTTCACAAAGTCCAATAATGTCCCATTTAATATAAGACAGTTCTTCTTCTAATTCTTGCAATCTTCCTTCACTTGAAAGTGATCTGCAGTTGTAAGTACCTAAATAAAAAGTCATCATCAAATGGCAGCCTGGGTCCGCAATCAGGGGATTCTTAGCACCCTCCGCCTTCGGCCACCAAACGCTGCCTTGGTTGGTGACTTTACAGCCTCCTGGGAATAAGGGCCATGCTTTATTTTTGTCTGTCATAATTGTATATATGTATTGGAAAAATATTTATCATTTACACAAACATTCATTCTGCCTTATCAGGCACTGAGAAGAAAGACCATGGTGTTTCTTGATCTTAAACTCAGAGGTAAAAAGCCAATAAACTGACCACACTGGCTAATGCGTGTTGGTGAGCAGCCCATCCATGTTTGTATACTATATGAATAATCACATAGTAATAACAGCTGCAACGACAAGAATGTATGGAGTGGACATTAGGAATTTGCCCTGCTCGGTTCCTTTAAGGCCTCCAAGAGGAATCAAAGGGTCTCCTTTCAGTTAATAGCAAACTCCTTTCTGCAGCTGATATCTTATATAATAAGTAAAAATTCTCATATAATGGCTGCAATTATTTGTCATGTAATTTTTTCTACTGAACATCAAAAATAATTTTTCATCTTTTAAATAATAATTATTCAATGTCTACATGAAGCTGTATAAAAATAGATGTAAATAATTCATAATATTACAAAGTGATTTATTATTTTAAGCTAGAGCAGAAAATCTACAAGACCAAAGTATATACTAAATATTGAAGAAAAGTTTTAAATTTGTAATGTGATTTGTATGAGTGAGGAACTTTGAAATGATGAGCATTTATTATTAAAATGTAGTATTTTTAGTAAAGATTAAAAAAAATATCATATGATATATATATAAAATGAGGAAAATAATTAAGATAAAAAAGACTTGTTTGAGTTTCTTTTTAGAATGAATGAAAAATAACAGAAATTTGAAATAAAATAAAGAAAATGAAGAGAATTCTTGAAAACTGAGATAGAAAAAATAAATGATAATAATTTAGGAATGTAACATATGTATATTAATATTAGTCAACACTTGTTATGGTTGACTGTGGGCAAGGAATAGCTCAATATATCACATCACAGTCAAATAAGTTTTATTTTTATATAAGTGAAAATAACTATATATATTGCATTTGTATTTTATCTTTTTTGTTGTTTAAGAAGGTTAATAAATATTTATAATAAAAAGAGAATAACTAATTTTTAACACACAAATGAATAGAAATAAACAAAAATGTACCATCAAAAGACAAAAAAAGAGAAAAAATTTCAAGGGAATAGTATTATATTTATATAATAATATATTTTAAAAATCCACTTTAGAAAATGACAAAATTTTTAATGATAAATAAAAGTTAAATTATTGTGTTTTTTTCAATAACAATAATATTTTTTTTACAAATTAAATTAGAGCTAGAGGTTGAGTTAGAATACATTATTTTATTAGCTTTCTTTTTTATTTTTAACACAAGAATGCACATAATATGATCATCAGAGATTTTAATATATAAGTAGCAATTCTCCAAAAGTAAGAAAGTCCTGGTAAATCAATATCAGTAATTGATGTTAATAATAAGGAAGAAAAACAAAAACTCAAATCAGTTTGTTCCTTCATGATGATTAAGAATATGTGAAGAGATCAAACTTGAGTTAGCCTCATCTAAATTATTTTAATAAACAACAATAATAATAAAGATAATAAATATCAAAGGATGTGAAAAATTTGGGTAACAAATAGTTCTTATACAGATAACTCAATTTACAATGAGAAAACATCTGAAATCAAACCAGAAATTCCTAAATAATCAGGATAATATTTAGAAAATGGTATACAGTTGCATCAACAATGCTAACAAAAGTGTAAAGAAATAAAAAAAAAATTATGTATAGCTCACTGCAGAATAAAAGCCCTTCAAATAATAATAATAATGATGATGATGATGATAATGACAATAACAACAATAATAATAATAATAATAATAATAATAATAATAATAATAATAATAATAATAATAATAACAACAACAACAACAACAACACATCAAACACATTGAAGGTGACCGAGAACTAGAGGACTTAAAAGTGAAAAATAAGGAACTGGATGACATACAAAATAATAAACAAAGTAAGCAAAAAACAGATAAAGAAGATATAATTGCAGCAATGGCAGACAAGAAGATAAAACACATCAAACACATTGAGGTCAGCCAAGAACTAGATGACTTAAAAGTGGAAAATAACCAAAGTAAGCTTAAAATTGCACACCAGGAAAGCCCAGAAAGATTAAACAATAAAAAAGAGGATAAGAGAATTGCAGAAAAGGTAAGCCTTATGAAATGTGACCAACAAAATCAGTCAGAGAGTGCAAATAAAGATTACACACAAATAATGGCACTTAAGAGTGAAACTGAAGACATGATTGATGTATATAAAAGATGCAGAATTTCAACCAAAGTCATACCATGGCCAACAATTATGAATAAAATATTGACTGAAGTGATGGAGGCTATCACTCTGGATATGCCTACCCAAATAGAAACACACACTGAATATAGGTGCAAACCAGGGCGATCAGCAAAAAAAGATAGATGTAAAAAGATGAAAATTAAACAAGAGAACCCTCACAGAGAGCAGGAGATATATCATTGGGCTATACAGTGGATGAAGAGAGTGGCCTGGTGTTTCAAGATGCCATGGAAATCGAGGAAGAAAAGAAGCAAGACATGAGTGCCTAAACTCAAACAAGATTATTAATGAAACTTAAAATTGCTGTTTTAAATGTCAGAGGACTTAATTCAATCAATAAAAATTTCATAGTCAGTCATTGTATAAATCAAATCCAAGCGCATATAACAGGATTATTAGAAACAAAGATATATGGAGGCTCGCCAATAAATCCAGCTACCTACCTGAGGGGCCAGGGCTTCTCTGAATGTTCCAGAGATTCGTCCTCTCCATCTGCAGAAACTGGAATAGTAATTGCTCAAGATTGTCCTTTTGAAAATTTCAAAATACTTTACATTGATTCAAACTTTCTAATAATAACACTGACTCAAAAAATAATTACAATGAATATAGTGCTTGTATATATGCCAGTAAAAAAAGCAAAAGATAGAATCTATAATTTCCAATATAAATTCAATTCTTGCCATGAATGCAAACCCCACTGTTCTGGTTGGGGACTGCAACTCATCTTATGAAGAATTTATACAGAAATCACTACATAAAATAGCCATACCATTGATTAGTGGACAAGGTTTTCTGCCAGAAGGGGCTGTCTCCTTTCATAATGGTCAGTTTGCAACATTAATAGATCTGAACTTTTACTCGCCATCACTACATCACCTCATGGAGGTAAAATTGGTCCTGACCATGTTTTCTGATCATTCTGCCCAGTTAATCATGATCAATCTAGAAAAACTGCAAGTAGTTAATCACAAGCTAACAAAAATGATGAGAGTACTTATCCCAACAAATGCAACAGAATTCATCTTCTCAGAGACATATATTCTGTTGCAGAAGGTTAAAGGGATGAGCCTCGATCCTATACAGCAATACCTGACTTTTATAAATATCTTGTCTTTCAATGTTGATCATGTAACAAGAAATCAACCACCACCATCAAGGCTTCTGCAATATGCCAATCAGCTACATCAGAGACTAATGATGATGGCTCCAACACACAACACCCAAATACACATAAGAAAGCTGACTGATGCTTATAACAAGGCCTGTGAATCACTGAAAAAATATCTGAATATAAAGAAAAGTAAGCTTTGCATGGCACAACAGCACACCTAGACCCACAAACTTATCAAGTAGGCTTTAGGTTATGTACCAGACCTAAAGGTGCCAATGCCCATCCAGACTGAGGATGGTATGTTTGATGGCCATAACATGATCATGCCATTGTTCAAATACTTTCAAGATAAGTTAAGTGCTGAGCCTCACATTTTCTTCCCACCAAAAATGTTTGGAGATTGAGAGTGAATTACCAGTTAGTGAAAATGATATAATAGAGAAAATAAAAACTATCATCAATGCTTGTCACCCAGGTGGCCATGGGATATCACTGTTCATTCTCAAGCATTTAAGTTTTTTTACAGCTAAATACCTCAAGGATTTAGCAAACCATCTTGCTCAAGAAATTAAGCCAACCACAGGGATATACCCCATGGCAATAGGGCCATATAATAAGAAAAAAAGGCATACCAATGCCAAATGAGCTTAGACCAATATTTATGGGGCTACTTCCTATTAAAATATTGGAAAAGATTATAAAAGATAAGATTGAGCCCTATATTTTACCAACCATCAGTGAATCGCAATTTGCAAAAAAGACATTGTCAACAGTGCAAGCAGCATTGTTATTCAAGACCATGATGATAGCCACTAGGGTGAGGAAGAAATACAGCACAGTGGTGGTGCAGATAGATATTGCTTCAGCTTTCGATTCAATGAAAATCCCTGTGCTACTGGATATGCTCAAGCAGACTAAAATACCCAAAGGTCTGCTATATTTAACTGCAAACTTGATACTGAGCAGAGAACTTTATGTTACTATGAATGGCAGAAATTCACCCTCATTCATCCCAACACAATCACTATCCCAGGGGTCTCCTCTGAGTGCATTAATGTTTATTTATTATATCAATCCACTTATTGAAAAAATCAATAGCACATTCATTGGAGTTCAAATACCTGGTACAACACAGAAGATTGCATGTCTCGCATACATGAAAGATATCACAGTCTTCTTGACATCCAAGAAGCAAATACCACAGCTTCAGGTAGTGCTTGAACAATTCTCAAAGCAATACGGAATAAGAATGAACCTACAAAAGACTGCAGCCGGGACGCTACTCACTGGAAGGCCATGTGGGCCAATGTATCAAGCAAAACCTACTCCATTCCTAGGCTTCTCTTTTTTTCTAGGAGCCACTGGAATGAGATGTCAGATCCAAGCTAAGCTCAAAGAAGAAGTCAAAAGTATAGCTGAATCATTCTCAAAGGCATATTTGTCCATATATGCAAAGGTGCAACTGATTAACAAGCTTATAATAACCAAGATAACATATTACATGCCTGTAGTTGAATTTTCAAAAAAAGTTATGGTATGCATTAATTCCATATGTTGCAAGCTCATCTGGGAGAAAAAGATGGTGGCAATTTCAATGGCAAAACTCAATCGACCTCTTATAGCAAATGGACTAGGTTTGCATAGCTTACAAACATTTCAAACATTCAAAACAAGGAATGCTATAATTGCTATACTCACTCAATTTCCTAAATTAAGACACTTAGAGCAGATAACACCTACAGATAGGCCTCCTCCAAAAGATTGTTTTTTGGCAGTCACCATCTACCAATGCAGGAGAGAAAGAACAATCCTGGATCAATTTGAGCAAAAGTATAAATATTGGGAAATATATAAGTTTATACATCAAAATAATTACAATGAAGAGATCCCATCAATACTAGAAATAGGAAACAAATATCTGATCAAGCAATACAAAAGATGGCAACTAGAACCTAAGTTCCTAGATTTTATAATCAAAATGAATTTGAATGCTTTACCTACTAAATATTTTTTACATCACAGAAGAATGTACAGGTCAGTTGATCCATTCTGTGGCCTTTGCCATATGGCTGAGGAGACTTTACAGCATATAATTTTCAACTGCAAGGCCATGGAGCAGACTAGATGCATTCTGCAGGGGAAATATAGAAAACAAAACACTACAATGATGCAAATTATGTCAACTTACAAAGGTAGGTCTGTACCAGCCATAAGGGCCTCAATGTTTGTCTTATATGCACTTTGGTGCACTAGGTGTGCTTTCTTATTGGGTAATAACCCCAGAAGGCATCCAGCCACATTTGAGAATAAGTTGATTAAAATTCAAGTTAGAGACAAGCAGATCACCAGCCCAGATATTTATGCAGCTACTTGGGCCCTGTTCAGACAAGCAGCAAAGTTATAAAGAATGAAGTTGCTGGTTTATGGATAAACTGTAAGTTTTTAATGATCACAAATATGATCATGGGACTTTGGGTTTGAAGGACAAACTAGAATATAAAGGCTGTGAGATAAAGAAATTCATATAATGTCTTCCATGATATACCACGAGATTTGAAATCAAAAAACAATGATGAAATTAGATCTCCTATTTCCTAAGAATTAAAGAAAGTATGGTCCAGATTATGCTCCTATTGGACAATAATGTGCTTAATTGACATTTCTAAAGTGGATAGAATCATGTACAAATTGCCTATATAGATATGTACTTTTAGCAAAAATGAATATTGTAGCACTCGAAATTGAACTGACAATAATAGGAATAAACATGTATCTTGCTACAATTAAGCAACAATTAAGCAGCATTGTAATACTATGTAACTAAAATGATTAATAAAGTTTATTATTGTTGAATAATAAGAGGAGTAATAATAAGAGTAAACAATAACAACAATAATAATAATAATAATAATAATAATAATAATAATAATTTTATTTTATTTATTTATTCATTATGAAATAAACAATAAATGTATTCCATACAAGAAAAATCTTGAGTGAGGAATTTAAATGTAACAACTAAAAACACTAATAAAATACAAAAAAAAAGTATAAATATAACATAAAATATTGAAATCACACAGATATTACATTTGGCAATTCAATCACAGTAGTAAATAAATACAACATAACTGTTACAGTATAAACAAAAAAATAAAATAAACAAATACAATAAAACTAATGCTTGGCATAATATAACCAGTGCCATAAATGCTTTTTAAAAATCAAATAACTTGTGTTCATTAAATTCACAGAACAATCTCTTATAAACATATTAAATAATTTAGGATCATTATAACTAAATTGCTTCCTACTAGATGTTTTAAGAAAATTAGGTAAAGCTAGATGATATTTAGTAGATAAACGAGTATTTACAACAGAAGATTTAAAATCCAAATGAAGTTTCCTACAATAAATATCAAGAATCACTCTATATTTATACAAATGGAAAACATCTAGTATATTAAACGTGGCATAAATATCTTTAACAGATGTGGTACGTGATCTACCAAAAATGATAAGCATTGTATTATTCTGTAAAACAGACAAAGTAGTCATTGCAAATGTAGAACAGTTCTCACACTGATATATTATAACATAATAAGCTTTAATAAGAAGAAATATGTAAAGTAATCAAAGCTGACCAAGGAAAAAATTTAGATAAGTAGAAAAACATATAATTTAATTTACGTAAACGAGAACAAAGAAAGTCAATATGATTTGACGAGGATAATCTAGAGTCAATAAAAACACCTAGATAGTAAATATTATCAACAAATGAAATGTTAGCACAAGTACAAGTGCTATTACAATGCCAAAAATACTTATTACAAATAGTAATGTTAAATGAATGAATAAATTAATAGCTTTTGTTTGACTCAGATTAATTGATAAATTATTAAATGCTAACCATTTACTAATTAGGATTAAATCATCATTAATTATTTTTCAACAAAATTATATGAAACTGCAGCATAAGATGATGATGATGAAGAAGAAGAAGATAGTCTGAGTGAAGTATTGGAGTGTCTTGGGTTAAATTAAAATATGTTTTTAAAAAAATCAACAACCCAGTATTTAGATAAGAAGAAAATACCTCAACTTTTGTAATATAGTCATTCCTGTAGACAGCACATTCAATCATTCAAGATATAGCATGCATCTGCTAAAACATTTTTGATTATCAAAACAAATCATGTTTTAACAACAAAAATCAACAACCCAGTATTTAGATAAGAAGAAAATACCTCAACTATGTAATATAGTCATTCCTATAGACAGCACATTCAATCATTCAAGATATAGCATGCATCTGCTAAAACATTTTTGATTATCAAAACAAATCATGTTTTAACAACAACAGCAGCAGCAACATCAACAACAAAATGACAACAACAGCAGCAGTGGAAAGAAAAAATCAATTTCCAAACCCCCAACTTCACCATTCAACTATTAATTATGTTATTAAACTTGATTTACTAGTGCCAACTCTGAATTCAAGAGATAATAATAGGCAACAAACTTAGCTGGATGAAGAAAAACAATGGAGAAATTTAACTATTATCCCCAAACATCTATTTGACTCATTTTCGAGATTCTTAATAGAAAACTTGATTATATTAGCCATCATTGACATAAACTGCTCACTCTACTGATTTCAAAAATATATGCTACATGAAGCATTAAATATATACAACTGGTGTAACGCAATTTTCCCAATAGCAGAAGATCCCAATCCAATATATATAGCTATTAAATTCCATAATGAAAAACCAAATTGAAAATTCTAAAAAACAATAAAAAAAACTGGGAAATTATGCTTTAATCAAAATCAGTCAATATAAAAATAATTATATTACTGGTTTACTTTAAAATGCCAATCTGAATTATAATATTGATGACTTCCATTGATTCATGTAAGAATTTTGAAGTGGTCACAGGGCTTCAACCAACTTTTTTAAAGAATACACCTGTTCTGATATATGGCAATAGTTTTGAATTCAAAGTCTGAATACATTGAAACATAGATCCTAAAAATATTCATAAGTAAATTATGGATCAGAAAGCCATGCCACTGTTAATGATTTGTGCCCTCAAATCTCAATGATTTCATTGCAACAAAGGTCACACAATAAATGATTATTATATCCACCATGTGATATGATTACCATGACCTCATACCAATCCACTAAATTAATAAGACACATTCAAAATATACAAAAACAACTAACACAATTGTCAAATAAATCAGAAACAACTACTAGTATCAGAATAGAACTTAAAAATGATGATTTTCCCACTATAGCTAAAAACAAAATTCATTAACTTACTAACAAAGAAAGCATAATGTCAGATATACATCAAAACAAAATTGACAATCACTCATAAGTTGCACAATATCTAACACTCAATAAAATATCACTGACATCATGAACTTATTATCAGCTTTTTTCTATCCTGCAACCATCTCAACAAATGAAAAGTATAATACCAAATACAAAACCTAGTCAAGCACCTTGTAAAAAGTGAGGAAGAAGGTTTGCAACATTGATGAAAGTAGTGAAAAAGATTCTCTACTAGTGCAATCTTAAAAAGAAATTTGAGACTAATGCAAATAATACCATGAAACAACCTGACCTTTCTTCAGAAGAGAAACACACTACTATTGAGAATATTACATTATATTATCCTTCAGTGAACAAAAGCTCACAGTAAATGTAAATTCAAACACCAAAGTAATAGAAATGGCTAATACTGACATTTCTATGACCTTTGAGTCAACAATCTAAAAACATTTTGTGTGTGTGAAGTTCCCATCAGACCAACCTTAAACACTATACTTTTAATATTGGGGGATTAAGTCATCCTAACAAAGTATTTTAATTAATTACATGTTTTGACATTGTTCAATCTCATTTATTAGGTCTACCTGAAACAAAAATATATATAGTGGTTCACAAATTGACCCATAACTATTTCCATAATAGTAGCTTCTCAATTTTTTCCAGTGTGATAATTATAGGTCAACAGCTTTAGTTTCACATAACAGCAAACAATGTTGTGATAGCTTTGTAAAATATAGACAAAGGCAGAACATGAGTTGGCACAAGAAAGGTTTTAGACCACAATAAAGAATAAGAGATCAGATAACTAATCTCGACATTTATTCTCAATAAAACTAAGGAATTCCAATAGCAACTATAGCTCTGTTTTACAGGTTATCACAAAACTTCTGATTTTGTATATCAAGTTAATCTCTGGAAAGTGATGTTAGATACAGAATATTCTCCATATTTAGTACAGCTGTTATCTTTTTTTTATATAGAAGACAAAAAGCCAAAGTGATAGCAGGACAGTTAAATTAAGATTGTTTTCAAGTGTGAAATGGGGTGATACATTATATGTTGTCATTATGCATATTCAATCTTGCAGCAGAAGTGGCAATAAGAGAAACTTTAGGTATATTTTGTATTGTAGGAAGATGAATATGTTTTGTAATGAATATGTGATTGGATTTGTTAAAAACTATGACCAATCTTCCAGATATCCTAATTATAAGAGAACAAAATTCTCAAGTATACTATGAAATTTTTTAAATTTTGTTTTACAAACTAATATTTGATGACAGAAGTGAGATTACTATAATTCATAAAATAATCACAACAATCAATTTCATGAAAACTATTAATTTATATGTGTTGATTTACAAACTAGAATTTTTTTTATGATTTAATAAGATAAAAATTAGTATATTATGGTTTGAAGCAAAAAATTAATCTCTTAATAGTTTGAAGGAATTTCCTATTTTAAAAAAATAGATAGAAAAGTCATAGGAATAGAAAATAAATGTGTTGTAATCCATATATATATACATTTTTTAAAAAGCCTTAATTACAAATTAATAACATTGTACAGGGCAATGGCATTATTTATATTCAAAAAATTTCCATGATAAAAAAACTCCTATTAATATATTGTAAAATCAGATTAATGGATATATTTTAATTACGAAATATATTCTATCATAGTGCACTCTTCTAATACACAAGATATTTACTGAATACCTTTTTTTTAGATACTAGCTTCTTTAAAATTATTTAATAAGCTGTTTTTTTTTTTTAAAAAATGCTATTTCAGGGACATTCTAGTTATAGAATCCTTTTGCACCAAAAGAAAAAAAAACTTAAAAAAAAAAAAACTTTTTAAAAATAAAAATGATAATCATAGTCTCATTACATCTGAGCATTTTGACAATAATATATATAATAAAGGAATGGCATAGTAATAAAGAACATTTTTATCTTTTTTATGACCTAGTTAGAATCTGAATTGGCTAAAGACTTGAAAAATTTTAAGGTTTCAATCTTAAGATTTTTCTTTCACACACCTGGTCCATAGCAATTTCATATTAGTAATTAAATGTATATCTGTCTATTCTTAGCTAGAAAATGCTGAAAAAATAACTCAAATATTACCAAATAACAACTAAAAAGCCCAATGAAGCCTTTTATTTCATTATTCCATTGAGAGAAGATTTTAGAAAGATCTTTTTTTTTCTATAATACATTATTTTACAAAATTGTTTTTACTTTTTATAGACTTTACAAGACATTGATTGTATTATTATTTTGTCTTTCTATGATTATTGGCTTAAGAATAATTGATAGATTAAAACTACTGTTTGGGATCTCTGTCTTTTTTAATGTATTAAAAATATTATATGAAATAGACAAGTTTCATAATCCTGGAAAATCAATAAATCACTCTGTCATATAATAATGATGGTATTTCAAATAGCTGAAGGGAATATTTTGATATTATCTAAATAACAATGTAGGATTCCAGACAACTGCTTTTAATAATATATTCATTGTTCTTATTTAAATTTGGATAAAGATATTCATCATAATGAAATTAAAGCAAATATTTATAATCTTAAAAATGGAATGATTGCAAATCTTAATAGGATAAGTTATAAAATAGAGTGGTAATATGTTTGTCTCAAAATGTTCAATTTTTTAGAAATATAGGAATTCATGAAATTGTGCATTTAATATAAAAGATGCCTCTAATTATTCCATTTTATAAAAATAAAAAAGACAAAAAAAAAACTGCAGTAGTTATCATGAAAAATTATTTCAAGTCATAAATGAGTGCCTATGAAAAACTTAATTGGTTTTAGCGGAAAAAAAAGAACTATAATTCTCAATTTTATTGTCAGACAAATGCAAGATAAATTCATAAATAAATTTAAGATTTATATATTGCTTGCTTATGACAATATTTAAAAATGTTTAGATTTTTATGAAAGTTTATTCGCAATTTAAAAAGCTCATATACAATGATATAAGATGAAACTTTATTAAAAATAGTGCAGTAGAAACTTTGAAGCATTTGAAAGAAAAACTTGTGTTAAATAAAAATTTGTACTAGCTTCAGTTTTCTTTTTTTATATTTATAACAATTGGTTTTTAGAACAATTTATAAATGGCTTCACAAGCGGGCATCATGAAATAGATAGGATGGAAAAAAATTTAAAAACTTTGTCTTCTTAGCTATGAATGTATAATATGTTGATAATTTTACTATTTTTGCCAATTCATAAAATGATAGCCAAAATATTTTTAATGTTAATCTGATTGATAAAAATTTTGTTGCATAATTAATATTCAAAAAATTCAGATGTTTTAATCAATCAATGATGGAAGAATTTTTTAGCTTGGATCGTTATCAACTTAAAAATATAAATAAATTTGAATATTTTGGCAATAATTTAAATAGAAAAATGATCTTAGATGTTGAAATACATAGATTCTAAAATATTGATATTAAATTTCACATGTTAAAAAAAAAGGATTTCATTATAGTGATATGAATTATTTACTTGTATATAAAATAACATTGTTATCTTTCTGAATATATTATATAAAAGAGAAATATCAAATCCTTTTGACAAAAATGAAAATACTATGGCTGCTTTCTGGAAGTACAGATATTTAATCTACTACTATAAGAGGACATATTGAATGGATTTTTTAGAAATCATTTACAGTAAATTTGAGCATAGTTTTTATATAAGGCAAACCCATTTACATTATAAAGATTATCTCAAAAACACTCTAAAGTAATACCATATAGATTGCTTTCAATAAGAAAACATGGCTGAGAATAAAACATAGTGAAGAATTATAATTCTGCAAAATATTGAAGTATTTAAAAATAAGTTTGCTGAAGAAGAAGCTAATTAACAATGCCACAAGATATCAAA
Organism: Epiperipatus broadwayi; assembly: GCA_028023455.1. Classification (NCBI taxonomy): domain Eukaryota; kingdom Metazoa; phylum Onychophora; class Udeonychophora; order Euonychophora; family Peripatidae; genus Epiperipatus; species Epiperipatus broadwayi. The sequence goes on from JAQFVV010006374.1 coordinate 2,194,260, forward strand.
TATACAAAAGAACTAGCATGCAATATGTGAATACACTTGTATTTCATGTATTAGTTGCTTCTGTCATTGTAAAATTCATTTTTTATTTTTTATTTCTTTATTTTTTGCTGTCTTCTGGAATTAGAATGTTCACACTTGTTACTAATGCTAATGTATGAATGAATAAAAACTTGATATATTTAAATATCATATAACATAATATGACTATGTATTTACAAAGCCATAAATGTATCATAAAATTTATGGATAATGTGGCTCTTTTCCTATTTATCCTATATTATACTTATTCACATATTTTTTATTTGGATATCCATATTATTATCTAAATAAATAAATATCAAACAAAATAAATAATTCTCATGCATTAATATAATTGATCTAATTATTAAATGATCCTTATTATCAAATTGACATAGTTAACCTGGCAATTATACTTGACTTCAAAAAAGGAAAATAACATAAATAAAAGTTAACTTTAATATACATGCAGTGCAAAACAGTACTCCATGCTGAAAAAAGTCAATAGCTAAAAAGTTATCAGAGGTTTTGTTTAGTACATCATAGATAAACTGCTGATTAATGATGGCTTAGAGATCAATTAATGCAAAGCGAATTACACCTATCATATTTTTCTATGCAATTCTGTTATTTGTAACTTATATTTTTGTTTGATTTAAAAAAATTTTAATTTTTTTTTTATTCTATGAAAACATTTTCTACATATAATTAAGAGCATTAATATTAATTATTTAATGTTTGGTTACATCTGCAATGAATTTTTGATTTGTTTTTATATTAAAATTTGATTTACATAAAAAGATGCGATATAAATGTTAGGATTGCAAAGTATTATTTATCTTTAAAAAAAATATTGAAGTTTGATTTAGCCATTTTATTATGAAAAATGTTATAAAAGTAGTAAATGAAAAAGGTCAAGCAAAAGAATATAAATAAGATTCAAATAAATTGTCAAAGGTTTATATTTTGGAAAGAACAAAAATAACAAATAGGTTTCAAAATTTTTAGAAATTAATATTATCATCATTTTCAACTATTATTAATCCACTTCAGGATGAAGATCTCTCCAAGTGAAATCCAGTTTCTCCTATTTCTATCTTCTCTTCTCCATAGCAAACCAGCAAACTTTGTTATTTCATTCATCTCACAAGTGGTCTTTTTCTATATATTTTTACAGTTTCTTGCGATCCAGTTTAAGACATCAATTGTTCATCTAGTATCATCTCTTCTAAAAATATGTCCAGCCCAGCTCCATTTCAGTTTCTTAGTTCTTTTAATGATGTCAATAATACCTGTTTTTTTCTCAGCATGTATTTTATTTTCCATTTCTTTTTATTAATCTAACTTACATCTCTGTATACTTTGAACAGTGGTCTGAAATCTCTGTATTGCTCTTCTGTTAAATGACCAAGTCTCAGATTCATAAGTAAGAATTGTGTAATTATTAAAAAGTTTCCTTTTCAAAAATATAACCATATTTCATTTTAATATTAAATTAATTCTACAAAAAGCACTTTTTCCAAATTTAATTCTATAATTAATTGCAGCCATTATGTTTCCATCTCTATTAAGAACCTCATCACAAAAGTGTTTGTAGTTATTAACTTTTTATAATTTATTATTATCAGTCTTTTTCTTCTGAGAAAATTCACTGAACATTATTTTAGTTTTGTAGCATTTAACTTTCAGTCTACTTTCTTACTTTCATCCAATAATTCACAAACATTTCCTGAAGCTCTAAAGCACTATTTGCAAAACAACCCTAACAACTTCAAAATCTACATGACTTCTCTTAGTTTCCATTTTAATCCACAAAATATTTCTTATAAAACTGCTTTAAAAAGTTTTGTAGATATGGAATCATTCTGTCACAAACTCTTCTCAATGTGTAATCTGATCACTGCTGGTGTATTTTGATAAATATTTTTCAGAATATGATAATATTCCAGTTTATATTTTGATGATTCAATGCTTTAATAATTGTAGAAATAACTATAGAATCAAATGCCTTTTCATAATCTACAAATCCAAAATATAATGACAACTCATATTTATTGGTCTCTTCAAGAACTCTCAATATCTGAATGTGATCTGTTATGCTAAAACCATCTTTAAATCCAGCTTGTTCTTTTACTTAGTTAAATAATCTAAAGTTCACTGCAGATGAAAATTTTTAATTAGAATTGATAAAAGTCTGATAAATCTATACCTTGTAATAATAAAATATTGATTTTATAATAATATACAATTTGATATACTATCAGTTAAAAAAAATTTAAATTAAAAAATTCATGAATGTTGTTTTATATTACAATGTATTACCAATCACCATTTATTAATAATGTAAATTATTAATCCTTTTTAAAACAATTGAAAGAATAAAATAAGTCAACAAATTTTTTTTAAAATAAATATAATGATTCTGGGTTTAAATCTAGACCAAGATGGTACATAATATTTCATTATCACCTTTCTTCAGCATTAATATTACTACTGCATTCTTCTAATTTTCTAAAACATCTTTATCATTTAAATCTCTGATTTTAAACTTTGCCAACAATTTTTCTATTTCTTCATTAGCTTCTTTTAAGATATCAATTATAATTTCATTATTTCTTAGAACTTTTCCCATCTTTCTAGATTTAATTGCATGTCTCACTTCTTCATTCAAAATGGCAAGCAATTCAAAAGATATAATAATTGTATAAAATACTTTGTATTCTTATTCTTTATTAATATATAATTCTTTATAGAACTCTTCCATACATTTCATGATGTCAGCCCTCTTTTTAATAATAGTTACATCTTTTCTTCTTATTGCAGAAATAAATTTACTTTCAATAGCAAGATGTTTTTATTCTTTTATATAGCTTTCTTTGCTTATTCCCATTATATTTTCATGTATTGTTATTAACTTTTTTTTTTATTATTTTTAAAAACTCTAGATATTCATTGCTTCTTAATAGATTATTTTCATATATTTTTATATTCTTTCTTTTCTTCACACATTGTCTCATTTCAGCAAAAAGTTTAAATATAAATTGCTGTTTTTTTATGTCAGATATTTTTGTTGTAATTTTTAAAAATGAATCACTTATCTTCCTATTGATTTCATTCAAATTTGAATTATTTTCAAAATATGTGCTGCATTTATTAAAAACATTACAATCTTGAATGACATATTTTATAATAGATAAAATATAATGAATTCTGCTGTACTTTCATTTGGATGCTACAATATCAATTTCCATTTAGCATTTTTTTCAAACAATAATTCATAATACAATACTTTTTATTTTTCTTTGAGCTCCTCGAATTTTCTCATTTTTATTACCATAAATAAATTTACTCATGATATTTAAATCTTTCAATGATTTAGTAATTTTAACATTAAAGTCTCACATGACAATTTTAAAATGGTTTTTCATCTCAACAAAAGCATTTTGAACATCCATATAAAAATCCTCTACTTCTTCATAACAATAAGTACTTATTAAGGCATAAACCTAAAATATTTGTGTCCTGTATCTTCTATTAAGTTGAATAACTAAACTGCCCATTCTGTCTGATATACCATCAATCTTCACAATGCTGTTCTTTCATTTTTTGTGATTCTAATATTTGTGATTTTGTAATAAATTATATATCTACTTTTTAAACCAATTGTCTCTTTACTTTTCTTCTATACATAATACAACAATATCACATTTAATAATAGACTTTTCATGTAATTATCTATATTTGAAATTAATCTTCAGCTGTAATTACCTAAATAAAATATTATCATTGAATACTAGCCTGGATTTGCAATCAAGAGATTCTTAGTACTCTTCAATTTCAGTTGCCAACTACTGCTTTCTGGTAACTTTACAGCTTCCTATGAAGAAAGACCATAATTTAGTTTCATCTGTCATAATTGTCATTTTATTTTCAAGCAAACTCAATTGATACTTCAGTTAAGAACTATCAGGCAACTGAAAAGAAAACCATAGTGATTTCTTGAACTTAAATGTGGAGATAAAAAGCCAATAAACTCAAGCACACTGGATCAACTGTTGTTGAGCATCCTATCCATGTTTACATACTACATGAACTATTACATAGTAGTAAAACCTGAAATGACACAAATGTAAGGAGCAGTCATTAGGAATTCGACTTATTTGTTCCTTCAAGGCCTCAAAGAGAAATCAAAATCTCCTTTCAGTTAACAGCAATTTCTTTTCTTAGATAAATCTACGAATTTGTGAACTCTCTAGAAAAAGAACATATAATATTTTATTTATTTCAAAAGAATTTTTAAATAGGTATTTATTTCAAATAAGATTTATATTTTAATAATATATATTATGTACTAATCAATTGAGATTTATTATTAGTCTTAAAAAGATATTAATTTCATAAAAATAATAGTGAATTAAAAAGTGAAATGATCTGCATACAAAACAAATCAAGACTAATGTAGCTGATAGGAAAACTCAGACTCTCTAAGGTAATTTTATATAATACTTCACAATAATATTAAAAATAAGATTCAAAATCTTTCATAAAAAAAAAGTTACTGCTTTAAATATCCTTTTTTAAAGCAAACAAACAAAAAAAGAATACCATGAAATTGAATGATTAAAATAATTATAACATTAATCATTTCTTAACTAAGTCAGAACTTTTCAAAATCAGAGCTAATCTAATTGCAATGAGTTTAAATATTCACTTATTAAAAACTGATTCACATTCATAAATGGTATATAAATATGAACAGATTTAGATATATAAAAACTACTAATATGAATATGAAAGCACATAGAAGAACAAAAGCAATTATTGATTATATATGAAAAAATATATCAAAACAGAGAAATAAACAAATTGCATACAAATTCATAATAAAATTAATATCAACAAATTAATCTTTTCATAAATTCGTCATATGTATGCATAAAAAAATTCAAAAACTAAAGATTCACTAATTACCAGCAGAATAAATTTTTAAAAAAATCTGTTTTCTCAACTGTTCTGCTCAGCTTATTACTATGGTGCTTAAATGTTACAATTATCCATTTATCTCATCATAATAGAATTTATCTATTAAGAATTTAATTGTATTATTATATTTCAACTTAATATTATTTTAAAAATATATTTCTCTATGCACTTTAGATAATGATAGAATGTGATTAAAGAAGTAAGGGAAAAAATCTTAGTTTGATTAATTGAAAGGAATTATTGTACTCAGTCTGCATTTTTGTGCTTTAATGCTAATATGCCTTCTCAAGCAACAACCATATAATTAATTATTTAAAAATTACTGTTATATTTCCTGACATAAATTTTAAGAGTAGAAAGTAGAAACACTAAATAATGTAGTGTCTCAAGTAAATATATGTTTATTGTACAAAACACTTTTGATACTAAAATAAATACATCCCAGATAAGATAATATTATTTTTAAGAAACTTGCAATACTGAAATTTCTCAAAAAGTCATTATTTGAAAAATAATATCTAGCCAAGTGTACATATCTAATAGTATCCAAGGACAGGGTATTTATGTCGTATTTTACTTCTGCATGTAATGTTGTTAAACAATAAAGATTTATTGCTTGAGGTATTGGTATACTGTTTGTAAAAAAAAAAAAAAAAAACTTTAACTTTTATGAAGTTCTGATTATGCTTTAACTTTAATATGTTCAACAATTATTCTCCAAAGGAATTTGTATCAATTAACATGATCTTATTGAAGGATTTCAGACTTATTCTTTAAAAGCTTTATAAATGGCAGTTTAAATCATATTGCTGCATTTATATAAAGAAACAGAAAGCTGATCTGGGAAAATGTAGTGCCCAGAGCAATGTATTCATGCAATTGGAGGGGTGGGGGCTTTTAGATAATTTTAAAAAGTATCTCTTATTTGCAGATATAAATATATTACTTTACAATTATTATAAATACAGACCAAAAATAATTTTTTTCTTAAAATTTTTATTTACTTTGAATGAGAATTTGCTAAAAAAGAAAAAAACATTCAAGAAAATAAAATAAAATTTTTTACATCATGTGTATTTTATTTTGTTTACTCAAAATAAAATTACACTATAAAGTATAAATAATTACTTATTTATAATTATTTATAAATACTTCTTTGTGCAATTTTATTGAATGAATATTTGAGAAAAAATAAACTGCATATAATGCAAAAATTATATTTTATTTCATTGAATGTTTTATTGCAAATCCACCAATAACATTATCATAATTTATTCTTTTTTGCAAATTCTGATTCAATAGATAAAATTACTAATGAAGAGAATCATTCTTGGCCTATGCTATTTTCACATTAACATAACTGGAACATTGTGAAATATTTAAGCATACACATTGTACATAGTTGAAAAATCTACTTCACTATACAGCCAGTGCTTCTATAAATTGTATTACTTTGACATGACAGGGCCTTCAAATTACAGACCTTTGACAAAATGTTTAACAAGTAATAAAATAATTTAGTTTTTAAGTTTCACAGAAGGTTTTAATAAATGAGAGATACAGTGCAATCACACTGTTTGGACCACTTTCAGGCCAGCTCTGAAGGAGCACATTTGTCAAACACAGAATTAACAATTATTTCTGTAACTAAATATAATCTATAATGCAACTCCCCCCTCCCAGAAACTTTGGTAGAATTAATTAATCCTAATGTTTTACTCTATTTTTAGGTGATTTAATTACAATTCCAAAAAAGAGTTTGGCATGGCATAATAGATGCAAAAAAGACAATTTTTCATATTATAAGCTTGATGTAGTAATTCTTGATAACATATCTGCATGATTAATAGTTTGTAAATTAAAATATTACTGTGCATAACAGGTAGTAATTTATCTAAGCATGACTTAAAATTCTCAGTCAAAATGATTATGAGTTCATCACTATATATATATTAAGTATAGCAGTCATTATCATTAGCAGTCACTCGTAATTTTAGAAGAAGAAAAATGAAGTTAGACAAAGAATAAAAAGTTTTAAAAAAAGAAAAAATGGAATCAGAATTACTGTCATATACTTAATGGATAAAAATGTGGTTGTACAAACACACAATCCTAATTGTCACAGTTGAGAAATGATTGATGGCATGAAAGATTCCTGTACAAATAGGAATAATCCTTGAAATATACTCATGAAGGAGTAAAATATTTTGATTAACATATGTAATTTTTAATATCGAAATATCATAATAGTTAAATTTAAACATGTTTTGCACAAGAAAATATACAGAGATATAAAACTAAAACTATTAATGCAAATAAGCTTTTCAACAAAAAAAATCTTTAAATTACTGTTTTATTTTTTTAATAACCACAACATTGATTAAAAAAAAAAAAAAGACACCACATAAAATTGTTTCATATTATATTATAAGGAACAAAAAATTTCTGCTGAAAAATAAGTCTTATAATAATATCATGAAAGAAAGTTAGCAATAGTAAAATGTTAATCATATATATATAAAACAAAAACTTTCACAATTTTCTTGGTTGAACAAAATTTCAAAAACTGAACTAGCCATTAAATATAAAGAAAATAAAATTTGTAATTATTTTAATCACAAAATATAAAATTTCCAAACTTATAAATATAGCACGGAGTGAAATGGGAGTGTCTACTTAATATAAAATAGTAAAAAAAAAATGCGAGCTTATTTTTTTTTTCCAAGTCAAGCAGTTAAAGAAATATAGTACAAAGACTGTTTAGAGAAAGACTGTACATCAAATACAAAACTTTAGTATTCCCATCAACTTGTTAGTATGCTAAGCAGGCAAGATTTATCCCTCCCCTCCCATGTCATTCTCCATTAGAATGTAGAAAAATTCAGATCCTACACCTGGTTGGATATATATCAACTTTTAAATTAATGGAGTGAAATGTAATAAAAAAAAAGGGACAAAATAAAAATTTAAATATATATAATATTTTTAAGACTGTTTAAAAAAAAAAAAAAGCAAACAAATGAGGATAATAATTGTTACCCTCAGCCCAACAAACTAACTGGTAGCTATGACAACAGCAAATGTTATGCAAAAACAAGGCAAAGTTCAGATTTGGCAGTTAAGACTGGGACATAATCTGAAAATTGAAGAATATGTTCTGTTTTGAATTTTTTACCCCTTAAAAAAAAAAAAAATACTTTTAAAACTATTGCATACACATACAATACTTATATATGTGCGTTTTCTATCATATTCCAATTTCTAGATTATCTGGCATTAAGAATAAGTGTCAATACTTGTGCAGAAACATATACTAATTTTCTATCTTAAATAGATTATTCTAAATTATATCAATAAGATTTTCAGATGCTTATCGTAACCTTAATTTTTTGTTCTGCTTTTGCAGTCATACCTGTTGCTTCTAAAATGATTTAAGAACACTATACAATCAATATAGTTCTTTTCATAATTTTCTCATAAAAATGTTTATTTTCCTCTCCATCTCAATCTGGTCTTTCACTACTTTAGTAAATATACATTTTTTACTCAATGTTATAAATCACAACTACTTTTCAAAAGACTTCAAATATTTTTTATTCCTTATTATAATTTTCTAATGCTGACCACCCCCTATATCAAATTAATAATTCCTTTGAACAATACAATCTTCACTCTAATCTCTTCATCATAACTTTTACTATTTAACTAATATTAAAAAATAATAATCTGTTTCAACAACATATTTTAATTAATTATGCCTCCCCCTGCACTTATTATTTCATCCCAAAACTGAAGTTCAGTCTCATTATCCAAAATTATCACATATATTTGGATTAACCACCACCCCTCCCAATATTAATTCCCCTCTTATTTAATGACCATTTATTCAGTATTGTATAAATTGATTGTAATTACCTTATTTTATTATTTTTTTAACCTATATATAAATTCTATATAAGATTTTTTTTAATTCTTTTTTCTTCAATATCTATTAATTAAACTTAATTTTGCTTTATTAACTAATTTTTCTAAATATATTAATCTCCTTTTTAAAAAAAACCTTCCAATCAATGATATAATCACTCCATTCACAATTTTTCCATTGACTTATTTTCTAAATTTAAATTGTTTCTCAAATAATAATATATTCAAGTTAATAAAATTCTAATAAAACCATAAAATATATAAAAAATCGTGGAACATTCTGAATTCTTCAAAAAATTTTATCATAGTAAGCTTTTCCTTATTAAAATCATAGCAGCTAAAAAAAAAAAAAGTACTCAGTTTCATGATCAACAAGATTACAATAGCCAATAATTAACTTAATCCTTCTCAAAGTTTTAAAATTTTAACTTGCAGAATATATACAACTTAAATCTTGTCAATTTTATTTAATATAGAGCTTTTATTTCAATTGCTTGACTTTTAACATAGTAAATCTTTGAATTTATAGTAACCCCCACCCCTCTATTTTAGTCTTTGTCTACTTTGATCACTTTTATTACTGGATATATATCTTCCATAATATTTGTGCATTTTTATTTATCTAACTTATTTAATCACTTCAGTAACATCAAAAAACTTTTATAAAATATATCAGTCTCCACTATAATTAAATTCTTTCTATTTGTTATTAATACTTTGAAAAGTGGATTATGGACTACTATAAAATTTCTACTCTAAATTATTTAATTCAATCTATCAGTATTGTATAATTTCTCTTTAGAACCTTTTTACTTCCTATACATTCTTTACTATAAATATGATCTTTAATGTTATATTTGTTTATGATATGAGCATATAACTTTTTAATCTATTTAAATTGATTCATAATATATGATACTTGGAAATGTTTAAATGTGTATATATATGTTTACATGTTTTGATAGTTAAAGAGCAAACTATTATATATACAAATATGCTTATAATAGCTTAGTTATTAATTATATAACACGAATGTTCTCCACAAAAATGAAAAGATTGAGATTCAGAACTTTTTATAAAACTTTGTACTTACATATAGAGATTTTCTATTAAATAAAGAGTAATTACATTTAAACAACATTCAATATTGTTTTTTAATTTATTAATTATGCTAAAAATTTTGGTATGCAATTTATTTTAAACTGATTTACTATTTTAAATTAAAAAAAAAAATCTAATATAATTTAAAGATTAAATTAACAGTGATGAAAGTGAGAAGTCATACAAATTTCTCAAAAATAAATTAGAAAAATTTGAACAAAACTTGTGACTTAAAAATCTATTATTATTATTATTATAAACAGGTTAAAAAAAAAAAAGATAAAAAGAGTCTCTAATAGTTTCTTTATCAAATAAAGTTTTTCTTTAGCAACAAATATAGCATAACAGGAACAGTTCAAATTTTAATTTTCTTTTTATAATTAGACAAAATAAAACTTTTTTTTTCATGTTTTTTCATAATTGTTCGTAAATATATATCATTAAACATATCTATTTATATGTTTATTTTAAAAACATGGATAAACTCGCATAAAATTTTAAAATAGTTTTCAGTGTAATTTAAAGTATATAAAATATTAAAGATTCAATAGATTTTCTCCTATCATAAATTATGAAACCATTTGATCATCTTTATTTGTATTTTGTCATTACATTATATCAGTGAATAATATTTTTATTTGCATTTTGTCATTATATCATGAATAATATAACATATTGAATTAAATTTCATTAAATATGTAATAAAAATATGAAAAAAAAAGTTATCAAGTAAAATACTATTAAAAAATAATATCATTAGTAGTGTTGCTCTCAAAGGGATAGTTGTTGTTTGCAAAGGGATGTTACACTGAAATATTAATAAACTTTGCTGATCTATAAACTGCATAAATTTGGAACAATCTTTTTCTTTTTATGTATACATTACGTATGTATAGTTAATTATTTTTCAGAAGAAAAATTCTAAAAACCTAAAGAATCAAATAATGGTCTTTTTTTACAATATATAAACAAAGAAAAATTACATATAACAGTATCAGTTTAAGTCAAAGGTTATTTTAAAATTTCCTAGTGATCTTTTTTTTTACTAGAGAAAAGCAAGGGGACGTGCAAAAGACAATGTAAATAATAAATTATCACCTACTTCAGTATAAATATATATGTTTTTAATTGCAAAATAAGATACAAAAGCAGCTTATAATTATTTTAAAAAATTTTTAAAGTTATTATTCTAAAGTATTAATGTCACAATAACTAATTATATACTTTGCATTTAATAATAATTTGACTTTTTCCCCATTAAAATCAATTTTTATTATGCATTATATTTATTAATCAACTTTTCTCCAAAAAAAAAAATTGTCTTCTTTGCATTTCAAAGAGAATGTTTTATTATAACAAAAAAAAAAAGTATGACTTTATAATTTTATCTTACTGCTTATAATAAGATGACTATAGGACTTTATAACTTTATCATATTGCTTATAACAGCATTATTATAGAAGAAAACAATATATTTTTTATGTTAAGTCTATAGTTTCATTCATGTATGTGAAATTAATATACCTATAGTTAGACCTAGATAATGATGAAATGCATTATTGTTATTAGGACTAAATATTTATATATTAAAAAAAATTATATCGCAAACATACAAAAACTTTTTTTCCTAACATTTTTTTTGCCCCATTCCTGAATAATAGCAAACAATTAAGCTATATTATTTTTCAAATCAAACATCATAAATACAACATTTTAAAAGTTTTAATTATCTTAGTCATATTAACTGTAAAAGAAATATAACATTCGGAACGACTTTAAATATCCTTAAAAGTAAATATATGTATATAATTGTTTAAAGTTTCCTTATTTAAAGCTTTTAAACGTTAAACTGTAGTTAATATGGAAAATATGCATTTTCCATGTGATGCGCGTCAATATATATATATTTATGAAAACTTGATTATTTTTTAAAAATCCTAATAGCTTTTGAACTTAATCTAGTGTGTGTGTGTGTATATATAAGTAAACAATCCTGTGCATATATATATAGTGCAATAGCTAATAAATCAGTGTATGCTGAATAAAAAACTCATGTCTTTTTTTTTTTATATAAAAACATGTGAATTAATATATATATTTAAAAAAGTACATAAACAAACGCAAACAGGGAACTACAAAAACGAAAGCAACGTGTTACCTCTCCACGCCTGCTTCTCGCGGATCGGCTTGTTGAGTTTGGCCAATTATCAGCTCAACTTTTAACGTTCTTACGAATTCTCTATGTTATTAATCAAACATTTAGTATTTATTTACTTCAAAAGATATTTTTGAATTATCATTAAAAAATTCAGTTTTTCATCGCACTGTAATCAGTGAATGATTCCAGAGATAAAGGAAAACTTTTCTTTCTAATTTCCCAAAATTCATTGGAATTATTACCAAGACAACGGATCAGCCATATTGAAACAACTATGAGCTACTATTTAATCGATTAACGATTAGGACTGAGAACATGAAGAACTAGTTTTTAAAAATCCGACAACGATAATTTTCTTAGTGTGGTTTTAAACCGCTCTTTTTTTTTCTTCAAATATTTTAAAGTCCAATTTGACATCAAAAGTGAAATAATTACCGTTATTTAAATTTCGAATTATCGATTTTAAAAAATGAGTGTGTGTTTATTGAAATGCATGAAACATTGTTTCAGAAAAAATTGGGGATTAATTAAAATAAAATGAAGTCAAATTTTTAATTAAAATATCAATAATTTTATTTTCGGCATAAAATTTAGGGACATTTATCTTAATTTATACTAGTAGATAAAACATTTTCAAATACTGTTTTTATAAATGAATTTATCTTTAAATCACTTATAGTAGAGAATAGTTTTGTATTTGGGGTTGGGGGAATTAAGTATTTCGCACAGACAGAATGTTGTCAGCTGTTTATTTAAAGCTATTTCCAAATAAAGACTTCGACAGTTGTTTTAGGTAACTTGAATAAATTGGCATAATAAAATAAAATCAGTAATTTGTTTATGCTTTATTATTTAATTTGTATATATTTAAATATTTAAACCTAAAAAATACAAACTATTACATACATAACTAGCATAACATGCATATTTAATGTTTTCCTGAAGGTTTGACTTGGTGGTATTTTAGCTGTATTTATTTATTGGACTATTTTCATCATCTAGTATTGATTATAGAATGTCTTTGGAAAAATTTAACTTTATTTAAAGTTTCATTCAACTGTTAGTAATGGCACACAGGTTAATATATACACGACATTTCAAGAGATATTGTTCTTTGTTCTTCAACTGGCCTGCCCCGTGTCAATACTAGCATGAAAATCAAACCTGGACACTTAGATTCTTGAATATTGAATTTTAAGGTAATACTCAGTTGGTTAGAGCATTATCTTAAAAATCAGTATTCAAGAATCTAAGAGTCCAGATTCATGCTAATACTGTCAATGGTTAGGCCAGAAACACCTGGAAAAGAGAGGAGAATAGTAATTCTTGAAATGTAGTGTATACACTAACTGGTGTGCTATTACTAACAGTTGAATATACTTTGAAAATTTAAATAAAGTTAATTTTTTGTAAAGACATTCAATACTCAGTGACTAGATGATGGAAATAGTCCAATATATAAATACATGCATATTTAATTTACTTGCTACTAATTTTTACTATTAGCAGTAGCAATAGTATTAAATCAACAAAAAGTCACTCAATAAAATTAAAAATTATACACATAGAACAAACAATTTGTAATCTGTTGAAATTATAAAACCATTATTTATCAAATACTATTTAATAATTCAATATGACTGGACATTTTCTTTTTGTACTGAATTTTTAAATTTTTCTATATCTTTTATAAAATATTCCACATCATTTTATCTATATTGATATCCTAGCCAATTCTTTTTTATTATCATTATTGTTTAACACTTTGGAAAAATGTATCATTGCATATATATAAATTACTTATATCTAATAATATTTCAAGCTCTAGCCAAATAATGGCTATTGAAAGTCACAAAACTAAATATCACTCTTGTACCAATGCAAATAGGAAAAACACCTCACCTTGGCACAATGTTTCACCTCATAATGAGAATGGATCATAACCTAGAAGTAAAAATCAAACTCTAAATATCTATATCAATAATAAAACAAATATAATTAGATCACGCAGGCACAATTAAGTTGTTTAGAGAAAAAAAAGTTATGTTCTTGAATCAAACATAAACCTAATTTTTTTTTTTTATAAAGCTGGAGGCTCTAAGCAATCAAAACTAATATTTAGGATAGCAAAGATATATATATATAAACATTACAAGCATAAAGCTAAACTAATATTTAGGATAGCAAAGATATATATATATAAACATTACAAGCATAAAGCTAAACTAGTCAATATAAAATCAAAACTACCCCAAATCCAAAATTAAACCAGACCAGCATAAAAATAATATTTTTAAAATAATATTTTTATTTTGTAAGAAGATTTACATAGGTCAGAGTAGTTTGAGTTTAAATGAAAGAATAAAGGTTCATAAAAGTAGAGTTAAAAATAGATATCTTAGTTCTGCTTTGTATGTCCATGAAAAAGATACAGGCCACACTATTGATTTTGATGAAGCTAAGGTTGTCTTCTTTGAGAGAAATGAAATCAAAAGAAGAATTAAAGAGTCTTTATTATTGAAAATTTATTATTCTGAAGCAATTAACTTATTTAAGAGTTCTTTTAATATTAAGGGTGGATGGGAAGTGAATGGATTTGTGGGTAGTTTTTAATATATATATATATATTGTGTAGTTTTTGTAGTTCTTTACACTTGAGAAGTCTGCTTGTAGCAGTGAAACCTTAGGTTGTGTTTTAATATTATTTTTATGCTGGTCTGGTTTAATTTTGGATTTGGGGTAGTTTTGATTTTATATATATTAAACTTTCAAAAAAAAAACACAAATCAATCTCTTAACTTTAAAATAGAAAAGGGGAGAAATTCCAAAAGTAGATTACTGTATATGACAAAATTATCTTTAGAAGTGAAGCAAAATAAAATTACAATTTTTGAAACAAAAATCCAAATATAATTTTACTTTCAAAAATAAGAATATATAGGATTCCAGTAAAAATACAAAGCAAACAAATTAAAAGCTTAGTAAAAAAAAATCTCTAAACTAATTATATAAACTCCCGTATTTGCATATATAAATATATTAAATACACAAAGATAAACGAAAGATTATAATAAATTAATTACATCTACTATCATTACAAGCTCTAATCAAAAAAATTATTTACACAAAACTAAATATTAATCACTGTGCCAATGCAAATAATAAACCAAATATCTCACTGCAACCTTGTGTTTAGCCTTGGAAGAGAGAAATGCATCAGGTGGTCCTGAAGATAATGTGGCAGATGTAATAAGTATATATGTGTGTTAACACAAATTTTTTAGAGGAAGTTCATGAAATAATTATAAAATCTAAACTTAAAAAATATATAAAAGGAAGAGGGAAAAAATCCAAAAGCTAAAAAAATTTAAAAAGTGAAAAAAATCTGAAAAATAAATGATGTCAAGAAATGCATAACAAAATTAATTTTAGGAGTGAAACAAAATAAAATTATTAAAACAAAAATACAAATATAAAATTGAATGTCATAAATATAATTTCTTGTATAATTTATTTGGGGAATTTTTGCTTTTAATTTTCTAATTTTAATGTTATGGAGTTTAAATAGCATTTTTGGCAATTTGGTATATATATTTATTAGCTTTTGGAATTGAAATTTCAACTTTGTTTTGGGATTTAAATTTTTTATTAGATTTATATATTCTTTAAGTTTAGGTTTATTTTATCACACATCTAATTTAATTAATATATCTATCACAGTCTTGATGTAAATATTTGGGATTTGATATTTTACATCCAGGTCATCTGATAGGTTCTTTCCAAAGCAAAATACTATATAATGATAAAGTGTTTATCTTTGTTCCTATTTGCTTTAGTATGTGATTGATATTTAGTTCTATGCGTTTTAATAACTAATTATTTGGTTAGAGTTTATAATTTTACATTATAGGTGTATTGATTTATTATAGTATAATATCTAGTTCAGCTTTATATATTTAATTTAATATTTACATACAGTTTTCCTTATTTCCAAACTATTTTTTTCTATTTTTCTACAAACCCATCTTCATATGCTTCTAAACACTGTCATCATAGCAGTGGCATTTCAGCTACATATAAAATAACATTTAGAAGAAAAAAAATGTATAAGCCTCATTGTTAATTACAAATTTAAATTCCAACAAAATAATTTTTTTTATTTCTTTTGTCTATAGATTATTATTTTTTTTAGACAACTAATTATTCACAATATTATAAAAGAATCTGTAGAGAATCTAATCAAAAAATAGATCATTATTGGTTTTATTGTTTTAATAAACAAATATTAACTTAAACAATCATTAACTATATGGCTATAGGTTGTGTTGGGTCATAAAAGTATAAATTAAATACTGTTAAATTCTATTTCTAAAGAAGCTGAACATAGCAATCAATATTGAATCTCTTATGAGATTTCAAAAATGTTTGGGGAAAATTAAATTTTGCAGACTAAATTATTTAAATCTGGAAAAAAAAATTGCTTGGGACTTACAAAAAACTTAATTTTTATACTTTTTTTTTATTGTTTGAAGGGCTTCTTGATTGAACATTCAGATAGTGATCTTGATTTGAGGTTTGCCTTTGCAATGATGATATTAAATTTAAAAAAAGATCTATTAGTCCTCACAATCTTTGTTTTATGATTTTTAAATTTATATGTAGTCTGTTTCAAAACAAAAATAAAATATGGGGTTAATACTCCAAAAATAAGATTTCTCTCTATCAATATTAAAAATGGCATACTATTACAATTGTGTGTTTGTTCATGCTTGCATGTGTATTATCAGTCATGTCAACTCCAATTTATTAACCCAGCTTGATATGAAATATTCACCTTGTAGCTAATGTAATTTAGATACCACTTACTAATAACTAAATGTTTTAGTTGAAAAAAAATTCATGTCTGCTTTTGATCTAAAAAGTGTGAAGATTCATTCAGGTTAAATTCATTCCCCAAATCATAGACATAGCAGATAATATATACTAACTACTATAGCCATGAAACATTTTCAATTTATTTATAAGTTTTCTAAATTAATATTGAACAAGACAGTGAATAAACAAAACAATATTTTTAATGTACACTCTTGTTATGTTGTAGTATGATTAATATTAAGAAAAAATATGTTTGAAACTGTGTGTACTCCAGAAGTTAAAAGTGTTTAATTACATGCGAAAGTAAACGAGTTGATTTAATAAAAATGAAAATTAGAAATTACAAATGGTTTTTCATATAGATATTTTATAAAAAGCAAGATGTAAAACAAGATGGAAGATCCGAATAAATAATTAATTAAATGAAGGATTAAAAATGTAAAGAACAATTTAATTAATTAGTTCAGAAATAAGCCCAGAATAATTTGGTGATTAAAATTGATAAGGAATAAACAATAGAACAAAAAGTAGATATAATCTAGCAGAGAAAGGACAGACTAGTGTCAGTCCTGATTTTCTGAGAGACTTAAGTGTAGCGTTAATTCAGAACAGGACCAACGATGGGAAGAGAACCAGATATTCGGGTCTGAAGGTACCAAAGACCGACCTAGAGTAATTATACAGACTATACCTGTCTTATTATCATTTTTGTAAGCCTTACAGGTGCTAGTAGAACTAATGATAATTCTGTTTATAAATGATTGTTATTTTTCATACTAATAAAATCTTGTATCTGTTAAGTGGGATATCTTAATTTTATGCAAGAGAGTAATAGTTACTTGAATTAGGTGTATTTGGTTGTTTCTCATAAGTAACATTAAATCAAGTACATCACAATTTTGGCGCAGTCAGAAGAAAACCTGTTTTTCAAGCTTTATGAAAGAAGTACACTGAAAGAAGTTGGTGAATTGTTAAAGAATTAAAATGTCGATAAGACAAGCTAATATATCAGAATTTGGGATAGATAATCAGCACGAATGGCCCTTTTATGTGCTTCAATTACAAAATTATTTTAAGTTAAATAGTATTATTGAAAATGACAGGAAAGTAGCAATGTTATTATGTTTGTCAGGTAGAAAAGTTATTGAAATAGTAAACAAATTGTATAATGGACAAGTTACGGATAATAGTAACTACGATGACCTGGTTCAAAGACTAACAGATTATTTTAGCCCAAGACCATCAAAGTATTTAGTTAGGTTAAAATTGAGGAACTGCAAACAAGACAAACTCAAATTGATTAAAGAATATGATATTGTTCTATGCCAATTAGCAAAGAATTGTGAGTACGGCAACTATGGGAAAAAATTCTTATTGACCAGTTATTATGGGGAATGAAGGACGATAAATTGTGTCAATTGTTATTAATTGAAACTCAGATGACTTATGAAGGTGCTATTCAAAAGGGAAAAGTATACGAATCAGTGGTAGAACAAGTTTTAGCATTTTCAAATAGAACGGAGGAAAACTCTAGGAATACTATTTTTTAAATAGAGAGAAAGGTTAAGGATTGTACTAAAGAAGGGAAAAGTTTCGAAATAAAATGTTTTTGTTGTGGTAAAGTAGGTCATTTGTCTAAAAGCTGTAAATGGAGGAATGAAAAATGTTACAACTGTGGGGACAAATGCCATTTAGCAGCAGTGTGCAAAAAAACTAAATGAAAATCTGAATATGGTAAAGATCAGAAACAGTGGAAAACAGTAATTAAAAAAAATATCTTAAAAAATGAGCAGGATCAATTCATGCTAGAGATTAAGTTAAGTAACAAAAGAGTAGAAATGGAAATAGATAGTAGCTCAGGAATTTCTTTAATATCTATGAAAAAGTGGAAGGAAATATCCACAGATAGCCCTCAGATTAAAATACAGAAAGCTAACATTAACGTTAGAGATGTCAACAGGAACCCGATCAAGTTAATTGGGAAATCCGAAGTAATAGTTGGTTTTAAAAATAAAAACTACAAATTACCTATATATATAGTAGATAAAGATATTAGTCCGTTAATAGGAAGAAACTCGTTTAAAAACTTAGGCATTACATTTAATATAGTCAAAAAGGTCTCGGTGGAAAAAGAAATGATAGAGTTATATCCAAATTTATTTACGGAAGATTTAGGTTTGATAAAATCAAAACCCATTGACTTGCAATGAAAATGCTAAACCAGTTATTTGTAAACCGAGAAAAATACCTTTTGCCCAAAGACAGCAGAGAAAAAAATATAAGCATAGTTAAAAAAGACGTGTTATCCCCAGTCGAGAAGGTGGATTCGGCCACGCCAATTGTTGTGTTAACAAAACCAGGCAGAAAAATTAGGCTGTGTGGAGATTATAGAACAACAGTAAATAAGTATCTTAATAAAGGAGCTTACCCGGTGCCGAATGTACGTGAGATTCTCAGTAATTTAGCTAAAGCAAAAATTTTTGCGAAATTGGATTTAAATTCGGCATATCACCAACTAAAAGTTATGGATGATACAGCTCAGCTATTGACAATTATGACCCCTTTTGGATTATTCAAATGTAATTGTCTCCCTTTTGGAATTACATCAGCTCCAAACATATTTCAAGCAAAAATAAATTCAATATTACAAGGCTTGGAAGGAGTGACATCATATTACGACGATATTTTGATTGCTGCAACATCACCGGAAAAATTAAGAAGTAAAATTCAGGAAGTATGCGGGAAACTAAATAATGCAGGGGTAAAATTAAATGTTAAAAAATGCATTTGGGAAACTGAAGAATTAAAGTTTTTAGGCCATCTTATTTTGGAAAAAGGGAAAAGTCCATTAACTGAAAAAATTAGGGCAGTCAAAGATGTTCCAAGCCCAATAAATGTCAAGCAACTTCAAGCTTTCCTAGGTTTGATTAATTTTTTCGAACCTTTTCTAAAGAACAAAGCGATGGTCGCAACTCCTCTATACGAACTGCTACACAAAGATCAGAAATGGATTTGGAATACCAAACATGGAAAAGTGTTTAAAGAAGTTAAGGAATTGTTAACCTCTAATAGCTTATTAGTGCATTTTGATAGCAACAAAGACATCACTATTACTACGGATGCATCACAATATGGAATCGGAGCAGTTTTAGCGCATCAAATAGATGGGCATGAATGTCCTGTAGCTTATGCTTCTCGGACTTTGTCTAAAGCTGAAAAAAATTATAGTCAGCTGGACAAAGAAGCTTTGGCAGTCATGTTTGCTGTGAAAAAATTTCACCAGTTTATATATGGACGGAAATTTGAATTAGTAACAGATCATAAACCTTTGTTAGGGATTACAGGAAAAGATCGTCCGATGCCAGAGCATTTAAGTCCACACATGCTCAGATGGGCTAATACACTTACTGCTTATGATTTCTATCTAAAATATCAAAAAGGAAAGAAAATTTCTCATGTGGATGCTCTATCTAGAGTGCCCGGAAATAATGACAACTATGAAACTGATGTGGAAGTTAATCACATTGACAATATGAAATCACAAGTCACAAATAGTAAAGTAGTTCAGACATGGACAAATGAAAATGATGGGTATGTGTTACTTAGGAAATGGATAAGCAAAGGTTGGCCTAATAAAAAACCTGAAAATTTAGCAATGAGGTTTTGGGTCAATAGAGACCAATTATCGGTCTGTAAAGAGTGTATTAATATGGGAGACAGCATAGTTATACCTCCTATAGGGAGAATGAAAGTTCTAGAACTTTTGCATCAGGTGCACCCAGGCATCATGCGAGCTAAGGCTCTGGCTCGGAGTTATGTTTGGTGGCCGCAGATAAGTAATAATATTGAAAAGTATATTAAGAGATGTGATAAATGTAAGTCTGAAATAGCTCTGCTGAATAAACACTATTCTTCTTGGCCTAAACCAATATATCCATGGCAAAGACTTCATATAGACTATGCAGGTCCAATAGAAGGAAGAAATTATTTAATTTTAATTGATGCTTTCTCTAAATGGATAGAATGTCACGAGGTTAAAAATACTAGTGCAAACGAAACAATAAAATGTTTAACAGACATATTTTATATACATGGTTTTCCACAAGTAATCATCTCTGACAACGGAACTGGATTTGCGAGTAAAGAATTAAAAATACAATTTGGAAAATGGGACATCAAACATGTATTTACACCCCCTTATCACCCTGAATCAAATGGTTTTGCGGAAAACATGGTAGGGCAAGTGAATAAATATTTAAGAAAAAACAAAAATACGGATATGAAAAACATCTTACAGGAATTCATGATGTATCAACATATAACTCCATCAACAACGACTGGAAAATCGCCAGCTGAAATGTTATTCGGTCAGCAAATAAACTAATTTAGATTTTTTGTGACCCGATACACATATATATAAATATAACCAAGACCCAGTGAAAAACTTTAACATTGGAGATGTGGTAATATTCAGAGATATACTATGTAAACAATGGGTTAATGGAAAAATTGAACGGGCGCGATCAAAGCAAATTTATGATATTAAAGGTGAAAACAGAAACATATATAAGCATCGCAAAAATCATATTCGTAAAAGTGAAGATGACATACAACTAGATATGTTCCAGCAGTTCCAACATACAAATGAAAAGAATTCAGATAAACAGATGATACTGACTGACATTGAAGAAGATGCGGTAGAAGAAGACAAAATACAGATTGAAAAGAGGAAATCACCTAGACCAATACGATGTAAAAGACCTTTGTACCTAAAAGAATATGTATAAGACGGATAAACCATAACTTCTGGAGTGGGGGAGGAATTGTTATGTTGTAGTACGATTAATATTAAGAAAAAATATGTTTGAAACTGTGTGTACTCCAGAAATTAAAAGTGTTAAATAATTACATGTGAAAGTAAACGAGTTGATTTAATAAAAATGAAAATTAGAAAATACAAATGGTTTTTCATATAGATATTTTATAAAAAGCAAGTTGTGAAACAAGATGGAAGATCCGAATAAATAATTAATTAAACGAAGGATTAAAAATGTAAAGAACAATTTAATTAATTAGTTCAGAAATAAGCCCAGAATAATTTGGTGATTAAAATTGATAAGGAATAAACAATAGAACAAAAAGTAGATATAATCTAGCAGAGAAAGGACAGACTAGTGTCAGTCCTGATTTTCTGAGAGACTTAAGTGTAGCGCTAATTCAGAACAGGACAAACGATGGGAGGAGAACCAGATATTCAGGTCTGAAGGTACCAAAGACCGACCTAGGGTAATTATACAGACTATACCTGTCTTATTATTATTTTTGCAAGCCTTACAGGTGCTAGTAGAACTAATGATAATTCTGTTTAAAAAAGATTGTTATTTTTCATACTAATAAAATCTTGTATCTGTTAAGTGGGATATCTTAATTTTATGCAAGAGAGTAATAGTTACTTGAATTAGGTGTATTTGGTTGTTTCTCATAAGTAACATTAAACCAAGTTCATCACAACTCTAAATACCATTACTTTTTCTTAGAGGTGATTTGAACCCAGACTTTTAAGCTCCTTTTAGTCATCCATGCTATCTTATACAACCAACACACACAATGACATACATGCAAAAAAATAAATGATCTCCAATATACATATTTGGTGCTGAATTAGCACTCATCAGTTGGTCCAGATCATCATCTCCCACACATATATATAATCAGTGTTCAGTTTATATTAAGATAGCAAATCTTCAAACATTAATGGACAGGCTTCAATCTTCTCCATTCACCAACTCACTGGTTGTCCTTATTTATTGAAAATCTGATGATAGCATGTTCAAAGCCCTTGTTTGCTAATTTTATTGTCAAATCCATGTTGACTGTAAATCATTCTGCCCCCTAATATGCAGGATATTAAACCCATTTAAATACTGAAACGAGAGAGGGATGAATAGAATGCAGGATGAATATGTAATATTTAAATACAAGTATACTATATATGCTTTTAAGCTATATGTAATTAGAGGGGATTTAAACCCAGACTTACAAGTATACTATATGTGCTTTTAAGCTATATGTAATTAGAGGGATTTAAACCCAGACTTACAAGCTTTCTTTAGTCATTCATTTTATCTTATACAAATGACACACATAATCACACATATATGGAAAAAAAAAGATTTCTAATATTCTGTGCTGAACCAGCACTCACCAGTTGGTCCAGATCTTCATCTCCAACACACATATATAATCAGTGTTCAGTTTATATTAAGATAGAAAATCTGGCCATGTGTGTCAGAATGAGTTATGGTCAACATGGGAATGACACCAAAATTGGCAAATAAAGGCTTTGAACATGCCATCATCAGATTTTCAATGACATGGATGGCTGAAGACTTGGAGAGTGAGGAAGATTGAAGCTGGTCCAATAACATTTGAAGATTTGTTAACTTAATTTAAACCAAGCACTGATTATATGTGTGTGAGAGATGATGATCTGGACCAATTGATAAGTGCTGGTTCAGCATAAAATACGGATATTGGAGATCATTTATCTTTTTTTCCGCATGTATGTGGTCATAGGTGTCAGTTGTATAAAATGAAGCGGATGACTAAAGGGAGCTTGAAAGTCTGGGTTAAAATTCTCTCTAATTACATCTAGTTTGAAGGAATATACATATAATACTTATATTTAAACATTACTTTTTCCTATATAGAGAAAATTTAGTCAAGTAAATATATATATAAATTATATTCAACCATTAAAACATCATATGATCACCTTTTTTCTTTATGCTACCAATAACATTACTTTTTCTATATATAGATAATTTAGTCAATTAATAATACGCTGATGAGTTGCAGTAAAACGTTTCTAAATAATAATTTCTGTAGGCTTTCTATATCGTAATTTCTGCAAACTAAGTGCTTTCCGAGTTTTGTTGCTCCATAATCATAGCCTCTTTAGATTATTAACATCATTATATGCAAATGTATGCAAAACTATCTATTTAGTCAAGTAAATATATATATATACAGTATCTAACTATTAAAACATCACATTAGCAAGTATTTTTTGATTATTAAAACTAGGATTGTCGGGAGGGGGGTTGACACTTATGATAATTGTTCTTTCTTCCTTTTACTGATTATTTAATTAGTTAGCTGCTAAACATTAGTATAGGCATTTGCTTCTCTCATTCTGAGGTGGTATGATGAGAAGTAAGGTAATTCCTAAAACAATATTTTAATCTGAGGCATTGAAATAAAAATTAAACAGCTGAAAACAAAATCAGTAAATTATTGTAACTAAAAATTGTTTAAAGTTTATCTTAGATCAAATGGCTTCAAATATGATGTCTTGTAGTTTTTGGCTTCAATATTTAGCAATGATCGGTAACTTCAGAAATATTTTAATTCAAATGATTTTGTAGATATATGGCTTGTTTCTTCAAATATATTTTCCAATAAGGTGATAGATGAGAGAGATATAGGGAGATTTTGAAATTTTTAAAAGTATTTACTTTGTTTAGTGACTCCAAGATGATCTATGGACTAATCAGATAAGTGGCTTTAAAGTTGGATGGCTTCTCAGATGGTTATAATTTTCACTATTTTTTTTAAAATGAAGATTGTCTTTTTTTATATTGTTATTGAAATTTATCAATTTCTGGAAGCAGTGAGTTTCAAATGAAGTTCTTTTTGGAATAGATGTCTTCTGAGTTTACGTAGACAATATTTTGCAACTGCCAAAGTAAATGTAAAACAGAATTGAAGTTTACGTAGACAATATTTTACAACTGCCAAAGTAATTGTAAAACAGAATTGAATAGCCAATGAAAATATTCTAATGTGTATAAAGACAATGAATCAGAGTCATTTTTAACTAGAAGTTAAAGTGAAACAATATTCTTTAAATCTGTTTTGTTAATTTGTGTAAGATGTGCAAAAGTAAGGCACATTTAAGCTAAAAGAGGAATAAAGATATGCAATATTGCACATAGCCTAATAATAGTGAAGTCATTAAAAACATGTAAGTGTTATCCTCTTAAATTTAAAATAATTTAATACCTTTAAATAATTATGCTTTTTCAGATATTTTTACTTTTAATCATCAAAATTTGCAGTTATAGATACAACAATGTACTTGCTGGTTTGCGAAATAAATAAAGTTACATGTATGTGTGTGTGCGTGTTTATAACTAGTCAATACAAAAGAGATTATAGTCACTCTAGAATTATTGAAATGCAAAATGTCAATTATGCACAGTACACATTAATCTGGATAAAGAACAATAATGAAATATTTATGCAGCGTTATTAAAAATATTTGCAGAACTTTAATGGAGAAGAGAAAAAAAAGAAAACAGTCAAAGTCTGTTAGACTGAGTCAAAGATAATTGAGTGAGCAGTAAGATGATTGCTAAAGCTTTTGTCAGTGAACAGTAAATGCTGATGTATATGCTATTGGAAAACTAATGTAGGAAGTTAATAGATTGAAGAACTATTAATAAAGTTTATAATATAGATAAACTGTTTTATGTGAAATTATGATTGATTACATTATGAAATTTAATGAATAAGACACTAGCTAAACATTCTAACCTATTATTATACTTATTATTTAAATAATACTTTGGATTTGATGCAATTTGAAATTTATAATTGCAGTTTGTAATGTTATAATTGACTATTTATTAGTCGGCATTCAGAATAGTTATATTTACCTGTTTAAAGAGGTTAATTTAAACTTGTATCAATAATTTCAATCTCTGTGGACAAGTTGCAGTCATTAGTGTCTATATAAGTATATTGGACCATTAATAATGATGGGATTCTATCTTTATTGTTAAAAGAAGGTTGCCTTGGCAAGTTTGAATTTATTGATTGTTATATATATATATTTGGATTGTCTAAATGTTGACCGATTTTTACTGATATATATATATTATTAAAAACCAGTCGTGTGTGTATATATATATAATATGAGTAACAAATTCATTGTTAACCTTTTTGTGTTATTTTCTAAAAATAATTAATGAGAGTATGGCTGTTTAAATTAAAGTCTGGCACCACACATATCAATTGCCATAGTTGACAATTCTAAACCTATGAATAGCAATTGGCATAGTTACCAGAAGTTGTAAATACTAGCTATTAACATAGAAGTATATACATAAAAATCCAGAGCAGTGCAATAATGCCTTTCACTTTAAGTAATCCAAGGCAGTGGCAGATAAACATGAATCATGTGGGAAAATATATGTTGACCAATATTATTAGTAATAATAAGTTGAAAGTTGCCATCCTACTGTGGATGTCATGTCCTGTAATTATCAAATCATATCCAAAAACACCTGTAGAAATCATACAAGGAGTTGCTGCAAAAATTAAATGCATATTTCAAACCTACAATGTTAAAATACAGTGTATTTTTGCTTTGTAATAAAGTACAGTCACCAAATGAAAACATTTGAGAGTATTTTTTTGGTACTGAGAGGTTTTGTGTAGAACAGATGCTATTGGACATGGGGTGTGAGAGACATGAAACTTACACAAATCCTGCTAAGCGAGTCTATACTAAGCTATAATGCCACCATTGAATGAATTATAAAGTTATTCTAAGTTATGCATAGAAAATTATAAATGTTGCTGATAAAGCAAAGTCAAATAGACAGTTAAAAGCAGTGAAAACACAGAAGAATTTGAAACATAACCCCAGCATCTGTTGTTTCTGCATAAAGAAGGGAACATTTAAAAAATATGCATATGTAAAACATGCAAGTGCCTTAACTATAATTTGGCAAGTCATTTGTCAAAGATTTGCACTAACAAATGACAAATGCTTATAATAGATTTACTGACAAATAATAAATCAAGAGATGGAGTAGCAAAGAATGTCATAAATGTGAAATTAATAAAGGAAAGTAATAATATGCCAAATCTATTTGAATTTAAAATCTGTAGATAAATCTTAAAAATGGAAACAGATAATGAGGCAGGCATTTCACTCATGTCATTTAACCATTAGATAGCCATTAGTAAAAGAACGAATAAGATATTCTAATTAAGAAAACTAATTTAAGAGTAATAGAAATAAATGGAAATGGGATTAATATCAAATAAATGATACTAGTAATCACAATAAAAAATGATTGCCTATATGTGATAACAAAAAAGTATTAACCCTTTGAAAATTAGGATAAATATGATAAAAAAGTGAAATTAGAAGCTGAAATAAGAAGTAAATTGTATTTTTATATTGGACTATTTCCATCATTTAATATAAGTCAATAAAGTTAATTTTTTTCTAAAGACATTCAATATTTATATTAGATGATGGAAATAGTCCATATAATATACCATTGTCACTCTGCTCTTTAAGTCCAGCTCATCAGAATTAAAAACAAAGCCAGTAGATATAGAGATGATGGAAAAGCACAATAAGTTGTTTATAGAGTGA
Source organism: Epiperipatus broadwayi (assembly GCA_028023455.1). Classification (NCBI taxonomy): domain Eukaryota; kingdom Metazoa; phylum Onychophora; class Udeonychophora; order Euonychophora; family Peripatidae; genus Epiperipatus; species Epiperipatus broadwayi. Next base: position 2,221,775 of record JAQFVV010006374.1, read on the forward strand.
GAAAGGTCCCATTTGCTCTTAAGTCCAAAGTGGAAGCAGCACTAAAGAATTTATTAGAGGCATCATTACACTGATGGAGGAATCCATCTGGGCAACACATAGTTTATATCTTAAAAACCAGATGGGAATGTTAGAATATGCAGCAAATATTGTATAATTATTCAAAAACATCAGTAAAGGAGCTTATCCTATACTAAGAATAAGGAAGCATTAACTTCTCTTCAGAAAGCTAATATACTTTGCAAAACAAGATTTGCAATCAGTGTTTTATCAAATCACTGTTACAGCCAGATAGCACGGAACAGTTTAAATTTAATAAATTATCATACAAGATAACTATAGAAGCTGACATTTTTCAAGCAAAAATTTTAAAAAAGTGGAATGAGCTATACCATATTTAGATAATATTCTGATAGTTGTTGAAAGTGAAACTCAGCTAAATAAATGATATATATTTGGTGCTAAATTAAATGCTTCATTTGGTTGGCAAAAAAAAAAAAAATAAAATTCCTTGGTTATATAATAATGGATAAAAAGGAAAATATCAATGCAGAGAAGATTATTGGGATTAAAAATACCCCAAAGCCAACAAATGATAACAGTTGCAAACTTTTTTCGCTTTATTGATCTTCTTTTTGACATGTAGCCACATCTTTTTAAGAAACTTTTTAAAAAAATAGAGATGGAAATGTTCAACAGGATGAATATTTTTAGAAAGTGAAAAAAATTGCTATCATTGGATAAATTATTAGTCCATTACTGCAAACAGCAAGAAGTAATAATTACAACAGAAGCCTCAGACTTCAGGATTGTTGCCATAGTTTTGCATAATGTATATTGAGATGAATGTCCCAATTACACATGCTTCCAGGACACTTACTATGGCTCAGAAAAACCATAACCAAATGGACAAAAAGTCTCTGACAATTGTATTCACAATAATAACAATTTTCAGTATATTTATGGGAGGTAATTCAAAATATACAATTGAAGATATTTGGGGGAAATAAAATGACACCAGATCATGCTAATGTATGCTGAGATGTATAAATATCCTGGTTTCATATGATTATAAAATATTATACAGGCCAGAAACAGATAAAACATGTGGATGCACTCTTAAGATAAAAATACATAGATGTTATGGAGTCTAAAATAGTTCATATCAAGATTGAACTTTAATGGACAAAAATACTATCAATTTGCAAAAAATTGGATTAAACATGGATGTCCCACAAAAATGGCCAAGCTTTGTAGTGATACAAATTGGGAATGCTCTAGAAAGTTTGTTCATATTTCATGAGGGTATGTCAATGATTGTATGAATGAGGGAACTCATTTGTACCTTTATTGGCAGAATATGAATCATAACATAGAAGAGACTATATGGAAATATCAATCCTGCCAACAAACAGGTTACCAGCTGAAAAGTTTCAGCCTTGTTAAGATGTCACAAAGTCTGGTAAAGGGTCCACTAGACCATACCAGACGTTTCTGTAGACAATTTCTATTAGGCATTGATTCATATTCCAATTGGGAAGAATATTAAAAAGTAAAAAATACAATTACAGAAAATGTGATAAAAGTGTTAGATGAGCATTTTGCTATGTATGGATATCTGAAACTATAGTAACCAATAATGGCACAGGATTCATTACTGTGCAACTAAAGGATTTTTTTGATCTGAAGGTATACAGCATGTAATAACACTGTAATACCACCCTCAGTCAAAGAGAATAGCAGAAAAGGCCATTCAACATCTTAAATGCATACTGAATAGGATGAAATATGTGGATATGTATGAACACTAACAACAATGATGTTTTACCAAAACTGCACACTGATTCAGTTACAAAAAAAACCTAACTACTTAGAAAGTCATATAAGGATGCATATGTCTGTACTAATTCCAGACAAGATTATAAAAAAAGGGACATAAAAAGTGAAAATGTCAAGTTTAACATAGGACAGACTTTCTGAATAAGAAATATCTTAAGAAAAAAATACATACCTGAAGAAGTAATTAGAATACTATCCACCCAAATATATGAAATTAAATTGGAGGATAATAGAGTAATAAGACATGTTAATCATATAAAGAAATGTTTAATGAGATGATAGAAGTTATAAATGAAAATATAGATGTTTTAATTGAGTTGCTAGAAGTTATAGGTGAAAATATTCACATTGAAGATTCTTAAATAGATAAAGATAATGGCAAAATAAACATGTATACAAACAATAAAATAAGTTTAGAGGAAATTCTTCAAATCAAGATATATCTTCAGAGTTAAATAGTGATTTATAGCCAAGACAAAAAAAAAACAATTGGACAGGAGGAGAAAAAAATCAACTTTATTGAGACTTTTCAGAGAAAAACATATACCAAAGAAGTTACAAAATTATTTCTTGTGAAAAGGACTTATTTCTAGAGTGAAGGGGAAGTATTGCACTGTATTAAGTGGTTTGTGAAATAAAATTACATGTATGTGTGTGTGTTCATAACTGGCCAATACAAAGAATATGGTCACTCTAGTAATAGGTAAATTATGCAACATAAAAATTAATCTGTATGTCTTAATTTGCATAAGAACAGTAATGAGATATTTTTGCAAATAAACAGATTTATTAAAGATATCTGCACAGCTTTAATGAAGAGAGGAACAAGAGAAATGAAAGATTATTTATTAAAAAGGTCTGCAGAACTTCAATGAAAAGAGAAGCAAGAGAAATCAAAGAGATATACAGTCAAAGTCAAACTCGATGTCAATGAAAAATAAATACTGATGGAAATACTGCTGAAAAACTAATGTAAAAAGTTAATAGATTTAAATGAAAGACTTTTAATAAAGTATAGTAATAGAATCAAAGAACTGTTTCATTGAAATAATGACTGAACACATTATTAAATCCAACTGTACTAGCTATTCTTAGTTATTAATCTGGCTTATTCATCTGATTATCTAAAGAATATATGTATCAAAGTACATTTCCATCACAAATTACGTTTTTTTCCTAGGATCTTTTTTCTAAGCCATAAGTAATCTTTATTTTCATTTACATATGTCAATTTCAATTTTAATTTTCTTTTGTTTTTTTCATTATTCTATTCCTAATGCAAAGTGTTTATTTTTTTATTATGTTGCAATTATAAACACTTCTTAAAAATATATAACACATTGATTAAAAGTTTTTCTTTTTAAATACAATGACATACTTTTTAAAAATAAAATAAAAGACCCATCAATGCACTCCACAACATTTTAATTCTTCTATTAATTTTTTTCTATACATTTCATTATCTATATATTAATTCTATTTTGCTTCCTACAAAACATTTATTAAATATTATTCTGTATTTTATTCAAATTTATTTTAAAATCTACTTTTAATTAGATTTTATCAATTCACATGATTCTGAGTGTTATTGTGTATTATTTTAATGTTATTGCATGAATAACAATATCATCTCCAAATCCAAAATGATTTATTTATATATAAAAAAAAATTTCTAAAAAATCTATATTAGAAAATTCAGAAATAAAGTTTTATTCCAGAATTAGGAAAAATATTTTTTTTAAAAATTGAATTACTCTGACAAAAATATTTTCAATTTGTCTACAATCTTGCATTATGTTTTAGTGCTTCTACTGAATTAGAATTATGAATCAAATCAATTAAATTATATTGTATAATTATAATATGTTCCACAAAAATTAGTAACACTATAAATATTTTATTTATCTAACCTTTAAAAATAGTTGATTATGAAATGTATATAAGCTATAACTAGATAACCATTCTTGACCATTGATATGATAAAATATAAAATTTAGTCAATATGCAAAAAGTTGGAAAAATATTATGAATTTTAAAATAAATATTATTATTACTATTATTGAAGATTATGATGAATTTAATAAAATAAATTTACAAATTTTTATCTTAAGGGTAAATTTACAACATATTATATTAAAAGTAGGTTGGCAATTAGGCAATTTAGTACATAATTAAATACTAATATAGGATTATCATTAGACTAAGTTCAAAATATTTTTTACAATTTTAGTTTGTTTAACGAAAATAATTTCATACAGATATAAGGAACTTAGATTCTACTTTATATAATATAATAATTTGAAATGTCTTTTTAATATTAAAAAATGGAATGTATTCTTGGAATTTATCATTAACTAAAATTTGAATTTGGAATTTAAAATAAAGTTCTATTTTCAATGATATAAATAAATCATACCAGTGAATGACATATATATGTATATGTTAATTTTTTTGATTTAAGATAGGGGGAAATAATTAAGGAATATGACATATATATGTATATGTTAATTTTTTTGATTTAAAGTGGGGGGAAATAATTAAGAAATATGATTTTGTTGCAAGACATTAATGTTTGATGACCATTAGCAATAGATTATCATTACTTGGCACTCCCAATAAATAAATTTGATTTTTCACATTGATTAATGTGAATGCTCTTTTTAGCCTTAAGTTATTTGTCAATGTTATGATTTATGCTCCAATAAATAGATTACTACTCCTTGTCATGTACCAAAAGGAACAAATCATCTCAGTAAAAAAACAAGTACATATATTTTCTGCACCAGAAGATCATTGCAATATGATGAGTTGAGGGATGTACTGATAAAAAACAAAAAATTGGCAATTTATATTCACAGTATCATCTTTCCACAAGTTATTAAAAGAGGATATTACATTATTTTGCATGAGAATGGTAAGGTGGAACTTATCACACTGCCAACATCGTTCTGGAGATTCAAGCATTGATACCTCAATAAAAATAGATATTTTTTTTCATGTGAGGTTTAAAGTTTATATTTTGGCTAGAGATAAGCTCTATTTCAATGATTGATTAGTAGTAATCATTAATATATTTTTCTGAAGTAATTGTATCAAAATTGTGGGTGCAGAAAATTTGATACTCTTAAATCAAGTGCAATAATTTAGTATAGACAAATATTGAACAAATGCTGAAAAGAAGGCATATGCAAAAGATTTTCACCTTGGGTCAATTAAAAATTATTAATTCAGTATGAAATATATTTTGGAAGGTCATTTGTCTTTTTCAAATATCTTTGCTCATATATTTCAAAAATTTGCGATGGATTGGGAATTTTAAGTATATCTAAGCTATAAATATGTAAAGTTTAGTTATTCCATGTGTTTATGTTTAAGTTCTCCTGAGAAGTGAAAACTACTTTGAAATGCATACTGAGAGCAATAGACTGAATATGCATGGATAGATAGTTAAAATATGCTAAAATTGAAAACAGAAAGGCAAAGATAAAAAAAACAAAAAAACTTGGAAAACACATAAATTTTACTGGTTTGTTGTAAATATATTTTTTTTAAAACAGGCAAAACTTTCTATACGTATTGCCACTTAATGCTAGCCAGAGTAATCAATGGTTGGCAATTATAGAGGGTTTTGCCTATTTTAATAACAGTTATAAGCACCAATCCTGCCAAATAGGATAGTGGTGGCTATGGTTATTAAAGAACCAAAGACACCAAAGTCTATATGTACTGAAGACTGAATTCAGACCTTTATGACTATGTAGGCTAATGAGCTTGGATTGAAAATATTATGGTGTTTTTAATTTAAGATTCATAGTTTTGTAATTAAGTAGAGATAAAAGGTGACTGCTGGAGGGTTGCATTAGATCCTAAGATCTAGGTGCAGTGCTCTCAGATCCAAGGTTCCTCACTGATGAAGGCCTCAATCCAGAAACTAGTCTGGGGATATTGGATGTGTAGGCACTAGAAGAGAATTTTATGCACAAGCCTCTGGCATCCATTGATTATTCTGGCTTGCATTGAGTGGTAATACATATAGAGTTGTGCCTGTTTTAATAACAGTTATAAACAAGCATAAGAATAGGTGATCATGTGAATATATTTTTTGCAATCATTTGGACCAACTTATAAGCTACATAGTAAAATAATAATCTGAGAGAGTTGGAAAAAAAGGTAAAATAAGAAGTGGATATTAATTTCACTTATCATAAATTAATATTCTTTTATTAGTGAAAATTAACATTCTTTTATTAGTGAAACAATTATTAAGTATTCTAACAATAAATGAGCATCAAAGAAAATAGACTTATTTTATATTAGATATGATCAATTAGAAGTTCAAATCTGGAATAAGTTATATCAAAATATGGAGACACCTTAATATCCTATACATGCTAGTTAGTAAATTATCTGTGTATCCAATATATTTACTTTAATAAAATATTAAATATGAATTGAAAATAAAATATTTTTGTCTATTTATATACATGGAATTTCTTTTTGCTAATTCATTTTCAATTACAGTACTCATCACCACTCTGTCTGATACACCATCAATCTTTACAGTATTGTAATTCTACTTTTTATTTATAATAAATCCTGTTTCACTTGTACTTCCAATGTTTGTACCTTTGTAGTAAAGTATATGTTCAGTTTTTAAATACATTGTCTCTTCACCCTTTCTTGTAACTTCACAAACTCCAATAGTATCCCATTTAATATTAGAAATTTCTTTCAATTCTTACACATTTCTTCACTTGAAAGTGATCTGCAGTTATAAGTACCTAAATAAAAAATTATCATCAAATGGCAGTCTATATTCACAATCAGGAAATTCTTAGCACTCTCCACTTTTGGTCACCAACTACTGCCTTTGCTTTGAACTTTACAGTCTTCAGGGATTAAAGACCATGAATTTAAATTGGAATTTGCAAACCATTTTCAAATATTAACAGATTTTGAACATGATTCAGGTTTGAATGAAATCATTAGGAAGACAACTGATACATTTTTAAAAATTGCAACAAAGATGGTATAAAAATGTAACAATTAACCAGTAAAACTTCCACTGAGACAGGACAACTTATGAAGAAAAAAAAGAATATGAAGATATATAAAAATAATACATTAAGAAGAACTGAATATCTCAAAATTTGTAAAATGATATAAAATAGAGTTAGTTATATAAGAAACTGTAACCGTAAACTATCAAGAAAAGCTATAGAAGAGAATAAAAGTCTCAAGAGCATAAGACAATATCTTGGTATTGATAGAAAACTTATTCCTGCAATAAAAAAATAAGATGCAACTATTACTAAAAAGAGAGATGACATCATGAAATGTGTTAAAGAGTCCTATCAAGAATTATATAGCAATAAAAAAAAGGAAAAGAACTTCCTCCAACTATTATATCTTCTGAATTATGCAGAATTTTAAATGAAGAAGTCAGATAAGTAATTAAATTTATAAAGCAGAGAAAATCTTCAGGTAATGATGGAATTGTAATTGATATCTTAAAAGAAGAAGGTGAAGCAATAGAAAAAATATTCACAATGTTCACATTATATATATACCACTAAACATCACATGATCACTATCTCATACAAGATGGCACTACTATATGGAGAGTGTTGTTTTGTTTTGAATTGTTTAATATATATATACCAAATGTTTAAATGATAAAGATGTACCAGATGATTGGAAGAATGCAGTATTAATATTAATATTTTACAAAAATGATAAAGAAGATATGAAAAATTACAGACCTATCAGTCTTTTATCAGATCTCTAGAAAATTTTTGCCAAGATAATTACAACTCATTCACAACAAACTTTGGATTTTAACCAATCAAAAGAACAAGTTGGATTTAAAAATGTTGTTAGTACAGTGGATCATATTCATGTACTGAGAAAAGTTATAAAAAGAACTGATGAGCTTTGGATTTGTAGATTATGAAAAGGCATTTGATTCTATAAACATTTCTTCACTAATTAAAGCTTTGGATCATTAAGGTATAGACCCAGAATATTGTCATATTCTGAGGAATATTTATAAAAATGCAACAGCAACAATTAACATTGAGAAGTGTGTATGAAAGGGTGATTCAATATCTCCAAAACCTTTTGAAACAGTTTTACACAAAATATTTTATGGATTAAAATGGAAAGATAAGGGAGTAAAAATAAATGGAAAATATTTAAATCATCAAGATTTTGAAGATAATGTAGTTGTTTTTGCAAATAATGTTTTAGAGCTTCATGAAATATTTCAAGAGTCATCAGATATAAATGAAAAAATAGGATAAAAGATATATGTTAAAAATATGAAAGTAATATTCAATGGATTTTCCCAAAAGAAGAAAATAAAGATTGATAATGATCAGTGGTCAGATTATTACTACAGATAAAAAATAATAGAATGGATTTAATCACAGGATTAACCTTGGTTGGAGTGATTTTGGAAAACATAATATTAAAGAGAAATATGTTAATGTATTTGAAAAGGAAGATTTTTAATAAATCTGTTTTGCCAGTTCTTATTTATAGATCTGAGATTTGGATGCTTAACAGGAAAGCAATACAAAGAATTCAAATCACTCAACAAAGTATGAAAAAATGTCTATGTGTATAAGAAGTAACAAAAATGAAATACATGGGTAAGAGGACAAACAGGTGTGACTGACAACACTGAAAGAATTAAAAGACTGAAGTGGAGTTGAGTTAAACATTTCACTATATGAGATAATAATAGATGCCAATTGAAATCTTAAATTGAATTCCAAGAGAATGTAAAAGACCTAGAAAGATACAACATGTAAGGTGGATTAATGAATTAAAGAAGTATATTGTGGTGGTGTAGAAAAGAGAGGCTAGAGATTGGATATGGATTAAACTTAGACAGACCATCCTGCAGTTGATCAATAATGGTTGAAAATGATGATAATAATGATCCATCACCACTTAAACCTTTAGTACAAAGTTAACAATTTTTGTTTTACTCAGACTGCTAAGTTGGTTATCAGTATGAATAACTGATTCTAATTTAAGGATTTCATTTATTAAAAAGATAATAAAAGCCTATAAAATAACTATTAACAATTAAAATCATATTTTTGTTCATCAATATTATAATATGAGAAACATTAAGAAACTTTTATAAATGATATATAATAAAGACATCTGTCTCATTTTTTGTTTGGTGGATTATTCTACTATAGATATTAAATATTATAATTTATCATTCTTTTTTAATTTATGGTATAATCCAAATATAAAATTAACTAAATTATGTTAGCAAATTTTTGTATTCATTTATCAGTAAGGATATCAAATATTTTAATGAGTTCATAAACAAAATCATAGTAAAATATTCTATTTACAACCATCATTAATCTATTACATGACTAAAGTTATTATATATTATTGTGATTAACTTATAATTAGTGTTCATTTATTACTAAGGTTATCAAATGTCTTAATTATTTATTGACAAACAAAATTCTAATGAACATTATATTAACTACTATCATAAATTTATGACTAGGCTATATGTATTATAGATTAACTCATGCCCACCTGATAGTTTGCAAGCATCTTTCCTTTTCAAAGCTTAAGTCATTACAAATATACAACTAAATATATTTTTATAATCTATGAATCCAATTCAAAATGGCAGTTCATATTTATTATTTTTTTGTTATAGTTTCTTTTGATATTGGGATGAGATTTACTATGATATAATTATTTTAAATTCAATTTGTTTTTTTGATTAGCTTGAGCACTAAGTTTTCATTATTGATAAATTAATTATCTAAGCCAAGATCTTGTGTTAATTTTGCCAAGTTTATTTCATGATTATACTATCACAATAACATTTAATAAAATATTATGTGTTTCATTCATTTTCGTCCATTCATTTATTTCTCACTTAAAGTTTTGTAGAAATTAGTAATTCTTTGAATTAACAACCAATAAATAAGCTTAATAATTTCAAATTTTTTCATATTTAATTTTTGTTTTAACCCATTATAAACAATTTGTGACTGTAATTCTAAAAGCCAGCAACAATATTCACACTAAAAGTGCACAAAATATTTAATAAACACAGCTTTTGGCTTCCATTCAAACAAATGAGGCTTTTTGAAAAAATTCTAGGATGAATGGATAAATAAATATTTATTTATTGAAGTAAAAAAACAAAGCAATATAGATGTTCTTAATCTTGAGAAAAAAATTAATGTTAAGCATTATTATATTACTAAAATATTCTAGATATAATGTGATAAATTTTAAAAAGTTATTAAAAAGCTTAACATTTGAAAAACTAATAGAACTAATTGGTAATCCAAATGTACTCTTCAATAAAAGATAAACAGAACTGACTATATTGTCAACAAAAAATTGCAAAATATTCCAAAAACGTATTCTGACAGTGAATTTCTGAAAAAATACTTCTGAAAAGTAAAAATGTTTGAAAACATCAGCATGTATTGCAGACAAAATTGCAGCTAATACAAAAGAAACTAATGGAAAAAAATATTTAACTATTAGTTCATTTTTAATGGCAAATGTCAAAAGCAATGATATATCAGATTTATCTTAGTAACAATTTTTTGCAGATACTACTGAAAAATCACTTAACATTATTGATCAAGTCACTTTGTATTCAAGCAATAAAATATAGTATTCTTATTTATGAAATAAAGAAAATAATAACAATATTATTTTCTTTCCCTTGAAAGGTTAGATATTGTATCACCTGCAATGATTATTTCAAAGAAATATTTTATTAACAACTTAAAATCAGAAGTGGCTTCTCTAAATTTAGTTGGTAACAACTTTGCATAATTCATCAAGAAAATTTATATACTAAATCTAATAAAACTTGAATTAGTTATGTGAGTCTTTTGTTTCAAGAAACAATTTTGTAAAATTGTGAGCTCTTAATTATCAACAATTTAAATTTTTTGAACTTGAATCTGAATATGCATATCTGGTATTGTATTGTGCAGTTTATTGATTAAGCAAAAAAAACTGCTCCATCATTTTTATAGGCTCAGAGAAAATGTATTTAGTTCATTAGAAATAAATGCTAAATTTATTTCTGAGATAAAGAATAATATTAATGCTCTTATTTTTTTCATAGATATTACCACTCATTTAAATGATCTGTTTAAAACTAAAAAAAGAAATCCCCAGTTTATTCATGAATATTCATATTAATGCTTTTAAAATTAAACTTCACGTTTTGAAAAAACAACTTATAGATTGATGAGACCTTCTATTTCCCTAGGTTATGCTTACGACTTAAATGACTTGAAAAAAAAAAGTTTGATTTAATGATTTCAAAAACCTAAAAAACGCTGAAATCCATTTGGAAAAACAGAATGAAAGGATTTATATATGGAAATAAGTGAACTATAGAGTAATGAACTTCTATGGAAAAAAAATCAAAATTAATTTTTTTTACAGATTTATGCAATTGTACTTTGCTTTAAAAAATGCAGCTATATTTGATAGTATTTATAAATAAAAGTCTTAAAGACAAAAATAAGGTTAAAATTAATAGAATAGCATCTTTAAATTTATGAGTTGTAACCCCTTAGATGCAAGAAAATATTGAAAACTTTATAAAACATGTCAAACACTAAGATTCTCATAAAAATTTATAAGTAGATTTTTTTGTTTTTGTAATGTAACACTTGTATCAATTTTTTTTAAAAAAATAATTTTATTTTGATATAATTTATACTAAATATATTAAGAAATTTTTCATTTCATGATATGGCTCAATTTATTATATGTCATCATAATTTATATTGCACTTAAAAAGGATTGTGAATATCTGATTTAAATATTTTATATATGGGTTTGTCAATATGTTTTATTATTTTTCCATAATTATGTGCAATAATTTTTGTATTCTAAAAACTTGGATAGAATTTAGATTTAAATATAGATTTTAAGCTTTTGTTTTCCATAAATATGCATTCATAAATTTAATTTATTAATATTTTTAATGTTTATATATTGTAATGAAAATTACCCTACCCATCTCTACTGAGTTCAAATCCTATAATTCAACTAGAAGATCAAGCAGAGCAAAATAACTAATTTTAGTAATTATATTGTTAAAAGGAGGATTAAATTGACAGTCATCAATTATATTTCTTAATCACTGTATTTAAATCACCATCTTCACCAGGATCAGCCAAACTTAGCCAAAGTAAAGCATTTTATAAAGCCCCACAAGCTTTAAGGTTCACTTTATTAGAAAGATGCCCTACAAGACCCTTAACAATAGATACATCCAATATTACCTTACAGGTTATCCCATATGCTAGCACTATTACACTAATTCTCAAAGTTGAATATCCTATCTTACAATAAATATACACTATGGAATGAGGTGAGTAAAACCATTGAACACACATTGTTGATTAAATACAACAAAAACTTATTTTATTAATCTTAATTATAAATAATAATAATAATAATAATTTTTATTTATTTATTTATTCATTATGAAGCAAACAATAAATGTATAATACAGTGAGAAATTCCATACAAGAAAAATCTTGTGTGAGGAATTTAAATGTAACAACTAAAAACACTAATAAAATACAAAATAATAATAATAATAATAATAATAATAATAATAATAATAATAATAATAATAATAATAATAATAATAATAATAATAATAATAATAATAATAATAATAATAATAATAATAATAATAATAATAATAATAATAATAATAATAATAATAATAATAATAATAATAATAATAATAATAATAATAATAATAATAATAATAATAATAATAATAATAATAATAATAATAATAATAATAATAATAATAATAATAATAATAATAATAATAATAATAATAATAATAATAATAATAATAATAATAATAATAATAATAATAATAATAATAATAATAATAATAGTTCAGCAGCAAAGGTCCATTTGTTTACAACCAAGTCAGCATGCTCTAGTTTTTCATGTTCCAAAGGTACTCAAAGTTTAAACCTGGCAGGATAAAAACTTTATCCTGATATACCTTTTTCAATTTCCAATGAGTTGATAATTGTTTAATACTTTTGTATTGCATTTTTCATTCAAAAATTTAATTAAAATCAAGTTACCCAACGATAATTTTGAAAAACAATATGGAGACAAAGTAATCACATGACCAGATGCTTACCGCCAACATTGTCAGCACAGAGTTTCAAAATCCAAAGTTCAGTCAAATGTAAGCCAATTTTTAATTTTATTAATTGCAAAGTCAGATTTTTGTTTTGGAAAAAAAAAATCAGTTACAAATTTCCTGCAAGTAATTCACTTACTAAATAAACAAGTTAACTAGCTTTTTTTTTTTTTATGCTTAAAAAGAATTCACAATCTTAGTCTAATTCAAGATAATAATATACCTTTAATCAGTTGATTATTACATTTTTTATTCAAACTTCCAATTGAAATCAAGTTACCTAACGATAATTTTAAAAAAAAGCCATTGCATGACCAGTGTTTGCCCACAATAATACCAACATAGAGTTTCAAAGTCCAAAGGTCAGTCAGGCATACGTTTATTTTTAACGTTATTGTAGCAATCTCTAATCTTTGTTTAGTAATAAAAATTCGATTTCAAGTTCCCAGCAATTAATTCATTTGCTCACAATTGAGTTAACAAGCCCTGGCTGTTTATGCTTATAAAGTAGTCAAAACTTTAGGCTAGAAAAAAAAACTATATACTTTTTTCAATTTCCAATCAGTTAATAACTGATTTCCAATTTTCTGTTCAAATCTTCAACTATCATCAAGTTACTAGATAATTTCAAAAAACATGTCACTTCTAATAGCAATGCTGAGCCTAACTACCTGCCTAGAATTTGCCTGGACACTAGCCATGAATCTCACACTTAAATCATATGAAAAGCCTTATTTGGCCACCAACTCTAACACAGCCAGACCCAGAGTCAGAGACCAACCAACTGCAAACTCTAACTCAACAGTTGCAACCAGTTCGAACATAGCTGTACCACCAGCCTCCTCTGGATATCAGGACACTCTACACATGGATCTCATTCTTAAACTTCATCAAAAGCCTTACTCAGCTCTGACCTCTAGCACACAGACCCAGAGTCTGACCAGCCTACCACAAAGTCCAACTTAACAATTGCAACCAATTCTAACATAGCTGTGCCACCCCACCCCTCTGCAACACTCATCTATTCAAATGCACCAGAAAATAGGCATGGCAATCCCACCATGCCTCCCACCCACACCAACACCCTCCCCAACCCACATTGCCAATGAAACCAAGAGAAAGCCTGGTAACCCAAAGAAGATACCCTAAAAAATAAAAATACTGACATTGATTTCACAACACCAGGCCAGACTTCACAGATAATTGCCACACTACCATGGAAATTTCTAGTCCTCATCTATGTTACCAAGGCAACTCAACCACATATAGAACTAAACTTGGATTGCATCTGTAGATACAGTAGTCCAGACCATGTAAAATTTATGCAATCTTGTGTAAACCAATAAAACAACTTTTACATATGTAAAACTACAACTACAGACTACCCATGTAACCACAGCAATCTAAGCTATGTAAAACCATTCTAACTAATCCACAGCATAAATAAACTTTTACATACATAAACCTACACCTATGGATTGCTGATGAAACCATGGCAATCCAAGCCAAGTAAAAACCCTTGTAACTAATCCACAGCATGACAATTTTTTTGTAATCTCATGTAAATCAATAAATCAACTTTTATATATGTAAACCTATATCTATGGATTCCCCATGTAACCACAGCAATCCAAGTTATGTAAAACCATGTAACTAATTCACAGCATGTAAAAATTCCTGTAATCCTGTGTAAAACAATAAATCCATTTTTATATATGTAAACCTATAACTACGGATTGCCCATGTAAACACAGCAATCCAAGCTATGTAAACTCTTGTAACCCTTTAAGACAAATAAAGCTTATCATTGAAACATAATAATAATAATAATAATAATAATAATAATAATAATAATAATAATAATAATAATAATAATAATAATAATAATAATTATTATTATTATTATTATTATTATTATTATTATTATTATTATTATTATTATTATTATTATTATTATTATTATTATTATTATTATTATTATTATTATTATTATTATTATTATTATTATTATTATTATTATTATTATTATTATTATTATTATTATTATTATTATTATTATTATTATTATTATTATTATTATTATTATTATTATTATTATTATTATTATTATTATTATTATTATTATTATTATTATTAAAATTATTATTATTATTATTATTATTATTAAAATTATTATTATTATTAATACATTACTTAGCAATAAGAGAATACCCCTTTCTTCTATCCATTTCTTACTGTATAACCTAATGCAACAGATTATGGGCATATAAATATACACATGTATAAACTAACATACATAAATATATATTACTCATACTGATCAGTGATATTACTTTAACAAAAAAATATCAGCAAGATAGATTAAATTTTAACTCATGCTTTTTACACATTAACAAATATATATATATATATAGCTTGATCTATTTCTATATGCATACATACCTTCTGATATGTGATAAAATATTAATTTCTTAAAATGATATATTTCTAGAAATAAGAAAAAAAACATAAGACCAAAAAAATAATAAATTTAAAGGTTCTTTTCTTACTTATACCAAAATGTGGGAGGGGGGATTGTATGCATTTTCTTTCTGCTCTCACTAAATATTTAAAAGGCTCATCAACAATAATCATCCATACCAGTCAATACATAATGCTGGCTTCTGTGATGACCATTTTCCTCTGTTCTTCTTAACCAAAACAAAACTTCCCTGGCATGCTCCAACTTTCCAGGCATTGTTCAAATGTGCAGCAATAAACTTGAGAAAGATAATTTTGATACTGTTACATTTTTTTGCTAGGCAGGTTTCAGCACAACTAACTACAGATTACATGGTGATTAGTTGAAAATTAGTCCTTGCATACCTGATGAACTTTATATCATTCTGTTTATTTTACTTTACTCTTTTAGTTGCCTTAGTGTTTTTGCTGTTATTGGATCATATATGAATGTCCACCCAACTACATGATAGTTTTTATTTTAGATATTTTTTTAATTTATCAATTCACATTTATATTTAATTCTTGCAGAAATGGCCTCTAACAGTTCTCCAATAATTTATTTTTGTCTCTGCTATATATTGTCTTCTCTGCCATTGATAAGATGGCACAATCATTAATCACTGATCACTGATTAACTGTGATTTCCCACTCTCTGAATGACACTGATCACATATAAAGCAACATTCTTTCCTTTTATACAATACATTTAAAAGAATAAAAAATTGTAATCTTTTATTTTTGATTTTAATTTTTTTTTCTAATCAGCTTACAGATGAATCTTTATTTACTTACAAAAAAGTAATTTCAAGAACTTTTTATAAAGCACTTTATAAATTAAACTTTGATAAAATCTCTTGGTTCATTTAAAAAAATAGTAATTTCAAAAATATATATCAAAGAGAT
Organism: Epiperipatus broadwayi; assembly: GCA_028023455.1. Lineage (NCBI taxonomy): Eukaryota > Metazoa > Onychophora > Udeonychophora > Euonychophora > Peripatidae > Epiperipatus > Epiperipatus broadwayi. The sequence goes on from JAQFVV010006374.1 coordinate 2,238,231, forward strand.
AAATCATTTAATTATCCATGAAAAGGAATAAGAAGAATTTGAATAACACTGTACAAATTACACTCCAATAATATCTCTTGGTACATTAAAAAAATTATACCAAAGAAAATAAATAAAATCTTAGTATTTTTCTTATCTATAAATGTAATTAAAACAAACTAACATATGTTATAATTAGTTTTTCTTTCTTTTAACTTTATTAATAAAATTTAATATCTGAGAATATATATATACACAAATAAAAAAATAGTTGTAATATGCAAGTGTCATACTACCTATCTGACTACAATATCAATATGTATGCATATATATTGCCCATAAATCTCCTTTTGATTTTTAAATTATATATGCACTTTTAAATTTCACGAGTCAAATAACACTTGAATACAGTGCTAACTGATAAAAACTTGTGATGGGGTTCAATCATTATTATCACCATTACAATACCCCTTCCTTTAATAAGGTCTTGAAATGCATGCTAATGATTTTCATAGTCCTCACCATAAATACAAATTAACTTTCTTCCTCATGATTCTATTCCTTTATTGACCTAGGTCTATTATCATAGGTCATTTTAAATGGAGCAAATTCTGGAAACTTATCTAGTCTTCAGGAAAATTTATCAGGTTCAATCCGTCTCCTCTAAATACTTCACACTGAACAAAAGTTATAACCATCCCAAAGATGCTCAATTTATCCAGTCTCAAATGATCACTATTGCAGGAGAGCATTACATGCCTCCACATCTTCATAAAAGAGATGCAAACCCTACTCATACATAATCTGAACGTTACAGGTTCATTTAGCATCAAACAAGGTAAATGATTGAAAGTGTCATTAACTTTTATATAATCCAAGGTAAAGAAAAACTTACTTATTGTGTTTTCAAATTCCACCATAGACTATAAAATGTGGGTTTGAAAGATAAAAAAAATTATTATAAGAAAGCTGATATAAAGTGCAAGCCAGCTGCTACTAGGGTCACAAAAACAGTTGTGTTAAAATAAGCACTGGATTTTCTGTGGTTCATAGTCTATATTTGGGTACTACACTGTTTGCCTGTCTGAAATCCATCAAACTAGAGAATTAATGAAGCTGACTGACTTCCAATATTTACCTCATATGTATACCTTTCCTAAAAATGTCAATAACTTGGTATACTACCTTATCATGGACATGATTATACTAGGCCTGTTTACTGAGAGATTCCAATACTAGCCAGAAAACTGAAAGATTACCATGCCATGATTTTATGCATATACCAATTTATCTATAGGAAAAGAAGCACAAATGAAGTTACTGCAGTCATATACATATATAGTATGCATAAAGAAGATATACTTCATAAACAGATATAACTTGTGAGTAGGATATATCTATTGAAAATGACATTATTTCAAACATTATCTTAAAAAAAAAAAGAGTAAATAACCCATTTGTCTCTAGACGATTGATTCTAGTTTTTATTTTATTTTGGAATTACATAACGAAACTCGGAAATTTTATTTAAAAATATTGGAAATGAAGAAACACAAGCCTGAGTTTTAAAAGAATTTTCCAAACTGGATCTAAAGATAATATATATATATTAAAAAAAACTTTTACTTACAATTAAAATAATGTACTAATAACTTTGATTTTTAAGAAAATATTTAAAAATTGTACTACCTATTTTATCTTATATTTGGATATGCATGTATGTGTGCATTTGATTTATGTACATTTTCATAGGTGATTTCATTGTATTGTGAGAATGTAATAATATGGATGTAAATTTAATAAGTTTATTTTTGACAAATGAAATATGGAATATGAATACAAATGTGTGCACACATTTACATGTTTATCCATATTTATTAAAATCAATCATGTGTCTTATTAAAACGAATTGATTTTTTATTAGTTTATTGACAATTCAAATATATTAATTTTGAATTACTATACAAACATGTCTGAGTGCTTATATAGGTGTATATCATATCAGTAAATTACAAAGTTGTAGCATATTTTTATTATTTGTAATCAAAAATCAGAATGATGTATTCATAATTATAGCAAAAGTAAGAGTCCTTTAATTTGATTTTACCGATATTGTTTCTAATTAATAAATGTATATATTATTGTTTTAAGTTATTCTAGCAAATTTATTTCATGCTAAAATTGCTTTAAAATATTATATGCTGGTTATTTTCTGTTGTTTATTATCACAGTCCCTAGAGTTCTTGTTCCCTGAGCTAGATTAGTGCATAGCGGTTAGATAAATGAATATTGGTGTTTATGTTGGTGTTTTGTACATCCAGATAATAATACTGGATGGCACAGAGGTATTAAATTTAAAACCCAGGAAGTACATTTTATTTTTTTTATTAGAAATTGAATTTATAGTTGGCCTGTACATTAATGGTTCTATATGGCTGGAGCATTTATGATGAATAGCATGTTTCTGTAACCCAGCATTATTTTTTTATTATATTCTGGTGGATTGCACTTAAGTCTGTGCAACCAAATTATTTATACAATCTGCCCCAAGTTTGGCAGTGACTAGATAAGTAGTATGTTTATAATGGTCATCTTTCAAATCCAATCACAAGGATGACTGTTCATTTTTGACACTTTGTTGTTGATTGTTTATAATAATGAATGATGTGATTATTTTTGTTTAATGCTGGGAGAACTTATACTTAAGTTTTGATTTTTTTATAATCTCTCATGCTCATTTATTCCTTTCATATTTGTTCCTTCTGATTAGCTATTAAGTGGGATGATGATGGTTTCCCATTTCCCCATATATTCACCCCATTTCAACTTTCAACGATGGTGCACCAGTATAATATATAATACTTCATTTTTTTTTCATTTATTAAACTTTTTATTAACTTTATAATAAAGGTTAAACAGGCTTTTACACAAAAGTTTTTTAAAAAATCATAATTGTTTATTTATTATTGTTAATTTTTATCTATTATTTCTCTTTTAATTATTAAAATTGTGTTTTCTTAGAATTATTACAATGGTAATGTTTCTTTTAAATTGTATATTCAGTGTTGTATTAAACATTAAATGGATATTAATAAACTTTTCCTAAAATATATAAATCTGATATACTATTAAATAACATTTTTAGATCATATTCTCCAATTTTCATTCAACTGAAAATATAATCGTAAGTAACTCCTCTTTTATTACATTTTTTTGGTTTATATCAAGGTACTAATAATTCTTCTGTTTATATAGATAAGGTGCTGTTACAAATCTTAAATACATGAAATTCAAAGAATTAATTCACTATGTCTAATCTATTTAGAAAAGTTAAAGAGACAAAATAGTAAAAAATATATTGAAGAAAAAGTCAATAATTGTTTTGTTCATTTTGAAAAGTCACGTGATTATGTGAACACATTATTTAAGATATTAGATTAAAAAAGAAAATATAGATTTGAAGGAAAAGATATTTGTTGAAAAATTTATAAATAAAACAGAGAGAAGATTTAAGAAGTATTATGCAGGGATATTGTTTATTTTCTATTTTATTCAATACATATTTAGATGAATAGTTAAAGAAAATTAACACTGGGAATAGATGGGTTAATACCATCAGATTTTTTGTTTAAAGGCAAATAGTAAGGATAACTTCAATAAAGTGTCATGTAGGAGTGATCACACTTGTAGAAAATTTGGGATAAAACTAAATGCTAATAAATCTAAAGCAAAAAATACTAATAATAGAAAAATAAAATAAACATTTTATAAAAAGTTATGGAACATATTAATGGATAATTATTGGTGTTGAAAGTAGAAATGCTTAAATAAGTTTTTAAAAAATAAAAAAAAATGTTTTATGGTCCATTGAAATAGGATTTTAAAAAAGGATGGCAAACTGTTTTGTTTACAGTATAACTTTATTTGAAAAAAATAACAAGAACAATTAGTAAAAGTAAGTAAAAAAATTAATGACTTTTGATGTATATTTTGGAGGAAAATGGTGAAAGTGTTAGAAAGATAAAAATATAAAAATACCAAGAAGACTAAGTAAAAAAAAACTCCCATTTTTTGAGGAATTTTTTTTGGCATGTGTTAAGAAAACAAGGAATTGTAGGAAGTGTGTTGATATGAGTAAAAGAGGTAAGAGAGAAAAAAAAATTGATAGACAGACTTGAAAAATAACAATATATTTAAAAAACAGAGCAAAAGCAGAAACTCATGTAAAATAGGATATGTATGAATTGCTTTTTGACAGAGAACTAATGATGATGTTTTTTCAATCCATATATAAATTTCTTAATAATCAATTTTCACAATATGTTTCTTTTAAAAAAAGTATCTAGAAATCAATTAATCTATCAAATGCTATTTCAAGATTAATAAGAAAATATTGATTTCACTTCATTTTAATCCTTCAATTATATCTCTTATTCCTCTAGTTTTTTTAAAAATCCAATCTCTTCTTTATATGTAAATATGTCTATTATAGCAAAAATTTATATTCAAAACTTTAATAAAATCTTACATGTAAATGGATTTCATTTAAAATGTTCTGAGATATTCACTTCTCATTACATTAAGTCTTTACTATGGGAATAATAAGTATTAAGATAAATCTAATGACTACTTTTATGAATCATCACCATTAATTTTAGTTATTACTGATCCACTAAAAGATAATGATCTTTTTATAATTATATTCAATTTTTTAATTATAGATTCTCTTCTCAATATCACTCTAAAAAATTTTCTTATTTTGTTTATTCATCTCAAATGTAATCACGTTTTATGCCTTTAACAAATTTTTGGAATTCAGTATAAGACTTACAATTGTCTATCTATTATCATTTTTACTAAAAATATATCTAATCTAGCTACATTTCACTCTTTCAATAATATCAGTTATATTTGTTTATTCTATTACACAAGTATTATGTTTTTGATTCATTCTTATTATTCTCAACATACATCTCCCCATACTTCATTGAGTATCTGAAATCTCTCTACCAAAAGCATTTCATCCAAGTTTAATTCAATGGTTATTTTTTTCCATTATGTTACTATCTGGAATTATAGTTTGTGAATTTCTTTTAATTCATGATTATCAATATTTATTTTATTGTTTATTGAAATCTCATAACTGTTGTAACATTTCATAAAATTCTAAATTCTAAATCTAGCTGATTTAAATAATATTTGATATTTTTATTCCATTAACTTACTATTTTAATCAACAAAATATTTCTGGTAAATCTGCTGTAAAATTTTGAAAATATGGAATTATTCTGTTATACACTATTATCTATATTAATCTTAATGTCAGCATACAATCTAATCAATGCTATTGCACTTTGATAAATATTCTTCAAAATGTGACATTATTCTGAATTCCTATGGAAATATTTATATAATCAAATGACTTTTCATAATTTAAAAATCTAAAGCATAATGGCACTTATACTCATTAGTGATTTCTGTAACTTTTCTCAATACTTGATGTGATTTGGTGTAAAGCCCTTTTAAAAACTGTTTTTTTTTTATTAATTTGTGTCAAAGTTTACTGTATCCGAATTATAATTATTTTAGTAATGATTTTGTGTAGATTGAATTAAAGATTTTAAAAAACTCCATTTCTAATATCTTCTTAGATATTACTACTGTATTCTTCCAATGATCTAGTACAATTTTATAGTTTGGCAACAAATTTTCTATTTCTTTACCTGCTTTTTTAAAGATAATAATAATTCCACAATTTCCTGGAACTTTTCCCTTTTTCACACATTTAAATGCATGTTTTACTTCTTTCATTAAAAATACTTGGAAATTCAAAAGATATTGGAATTCTAGGAAATACATTTTTTTTCTTTTTCTTTATTACTATACAATTCTTTTATAAAACTCTTCTACACATTTCACCATGTCATCCCATAGTTCCAACCTTTTTTTTTCTTTTTAAAAACCCTTCCTTGGAATCATTGATCAATTATACCCAGTAACAATTATCCCTTCCTTAATTAATAACCAATATCTATGGTTTTCTTTTTAATTAAAATTATAGACATTTTTCATTCAGAATAATATTCAATCCACTATTCTAACTTAAATTTTTACAATTTTAGTTTATGGAAAAAATGTCTTTCATATACTAAGAGATCATCTTATTCAAACATCTAATGAAATATATTAGAAAATGTGGAAAATTGCTATAGAGTTGGATATCTCTTCAGATTTTTGATTCTTTTCTCACACCCAAATTGTCAACCAACATTTGAGCACTCATATCCCCTATGTCTACTCAATTACTAATATTGTATTAAATCATGAGGTTCACATTATGGAAAATGGAAAAATATTCCAGGTTTTATTTCACACAATTTGACACTTATAAAATCTTTATTGAGTTTTTTACTTTTTATCTTGTATATTTCCTCTTTTTATCTAAATCAAAAGAAATTTGCCACATATTCAATTAAAAAATTTAAATGACATCATTAAATATATTTCCTACATGAATAATTTTATAAATGTAGTTGTTTTTAAAAGCATTTTGCTCAAACTGTTTACCATACTTGATAACTGTAGTAAAAACATTCATTTCAATTTAATATAACAATGTCGGAGAAATAGTTTCTTCTATTTTTACATATCCCCCATCAAAATATTTTGGTTTTATTATTCAACTATCATTCAGTTTCTTACACATCAACATTTATTTCTAACATCAAGTGAAATAATAAAAAGCTCATTTTTAAAATTATATTTTTCGATTCTGTTGAAAATTTTATTTGCCATTATGCTTATCTTCTCTTAAAAATAATCTACTACATTCCAGTAATAAAATAGATTTTTTTTATTTTGAAAAAATTTCTTCACTACACATTTGCTTGATGTATAATATGAAAACCATTTCTATCTCAATTATAATAATGTAAAAGCTGTAAGATTTAATGATTTATCTTTACATTCCATTTCTGTATTTCACATCACAATATTAATTAGTGTAACTATTATTAAAGCAAAATGGTTTGCTAGATATCTTACATTTTCAAACTCTTATTGACAGATATTCCAATACTTCCATTTAATAAATTCATTAAAAATATAATTAATTACAAAATTAAATACATTAAAACATATTAAATTTATTCAAATGAAATCAAATGTTAAAATGTACATTTATTAGTATATCTCTCTTCTAAATTTATCACTTAATGCTACATCTTAGTAACTATCTCATTATTAAAAATTCATTCATTTTCTTGAACCAAAATATTTGGATTTTTAATTAAGATTAATCTCAATGGCTCTTTGTTATTATTGACATTCTTTTCCATTAACTATTTAATGAGATTGTCTAATATTCATATTATGTATTTATTTTTCAGACAAGATGGAGAACTGATTAATCATTTTTTTATTACAATATACTAGCTTACAAAAATATAAAAACACCATAGCCATCCTTACACATTCTAGCATATCATCATCAAATGTGACAATTAACATAATCACTGTGTTTACTACCTTTCCTCTTTGTTTTCTAAGATCACATTTTGCCTTTAATTTCATTTATTGTAAATTCTAATCATGTTTATTTTTTCTCAGTTTTTTATGATGTTAACACATTTATCAGTCATACAGTCTTTTATCAGGCTATACATTGGTAAACAAAGATGAATCAAGTAACTGCCATTATTAGAATAAAAATATACTTTTCTTTCACCAATAATAATTACAAGAAATAGGAGAATATATATTAATTAATTCATGTACCTAAACAATTTCTAATTTTTTTTAAATTTTTTGTATATAAATATAATTGCACTTTAACATCAACACAAAATATAATGTAAATTTTCAACTATATTCATTTAAATAATTCATATCGCAAAAATAATTTTAATTTGCATAATTTATTATTTTTATATTATCAATAAACTACTCTTTAAAAACATTTTTTAAAACATTGCAAAAAATCAAGATAAAAAAGAAAAATACCATATCAAATGCTCATCAAAAGAATAATCACTAGTGTCTATCAAAATCATAAAAAAATTAACTGCATTTAGTACAGTTGAATGAATAAGCTAATTGTATATTATCACCAATTGGTAAAAATCCAAACATCCAATAAAGTAAAATTAAAGTTTATCAAGATTCAGGATTCAATTGAAAAACAATCACTTTATATTTACAAAAAAATTTTTGTTCAATTAACGCTTAAATTAGATATAAATAAATGAACTTTTAATACCAAAACTATGGATAAAAGTCTCTCCAAATACAATCCATTTTTCTGACTCATAGCATTTCTTCTTCATATAACTCTAGCAAAATTTCTTATTTCATCCATTTACTTAATACAGATTCTTTCTAGTCTTTTATAAACTATTGGAATTCAGTTTAAGACTTCAACTGTCTATCTACACTAGAAACTAATCAATCCCAATATTATTTTGGCTCTTGATTCTTTTAACATTGTCAAGGTATCTCTTTGGTTTGTCACCCATGTGATTCACTTTTGATCCTTCCTTGTTACTTCCAACATATATATTTCCACTCATTATTGCATGATCTAAAGGCTTTATGTTACTTTTTTAATAAGTAGCTAAATTTAAGCTCATAAAATATATCTAATAAAAAAACTTTTTTCTAAATACAGAGATATATTTCATTTTTAAATTAACCTATTTTTACCAAATGCACTTCATTTTAATTCTGTAATTATTTAATTTATCTATTAAGCACATTACAGTCTTGAAATAATATTTTTTGATAATTAAAATATTTATAGTTATTAACATACAATTCATCACTATCAATATTTTTTTATATAAAGCTGCTGAACAGTAATTTAGACTTTCTAGCATTTACTTTTAGTTCCATTTTTTGGTTTATCTAATATTTTCTGAGATTCTGAAGAATTATTTCAAATATAGTCGTATCATTTACAAATTCTAGATAAAATAAATTTTTTTATTGTTGGTTTTGTAGCTTTCCACTTTAATGTATAACATACTTACTTTAAAACTGTTGAAAAACATTTTGAAAATATGGAATCATTTATTGTCATATACTCTTATTAATTAATATTATTCTTAGCATGAATATGAAATCTAACTAGGGTGTTTCATTAAATAAATATACTTTAGAATTTAATAATATTTTGGGTCTATATTTTAATGTTCCAAAATTTTAATTATGGCAGAAGTGCTTATAGAATGAAATATCTTTTTGTAATCTAGAAATCAAATGTAAAATAGCACTGATAACTTCTGTTAATAGTTGGATGTAACCTACTTTCCATAGTAAAGATTTTGCATAGAAATGATAAAAACCAGTAGGTCTATAATTTATATTTTATTTTCACTAGTTTTAAATATTATCAATACAATGTAGATGGAATATCTTCATGATTTGGACAATTGTCATATAACTTTGGCAAAATGTTTTCCATTTCTTCATTTGTTTCTTTTAAAATATTGATAATAATTACATTATTTCTATGAGCTTATTCTTCATAGATTTAATTATATCTCATCTTTTCATTTATAATTTTGAAGATATTATTATGATCATTTGAACATACCATTTCTTTTTGGTGATAGTCACTTTCTTCTTATTATTACAGAAACATGTTTTCCTTCCAATACCAAAGTTGCACTGCACATTTGATACTTCTGATCATTCTCTAGCTTTTCTTTCCAAAGTGCAGTTGCATTTTTTGTTATCATTAATTCTTTTAAATACCACTTTATAGAATTCTAAGAACTCAATTTTCTAAATTAATCATATTTAAGTATTTCCATGTTGCTTCTTTTTTCCATACATTGCCTTATCTCAGTTGAATATTTACTGTCATGCTGCTTTTTAAAATGTCTATCAGTGCAGTTATTAATATCATCAGATCAGTTAATTATTTTTTTGATCAATTTGTTCAGTCCTCGGTCATTTTTGATATTCTACTATTTTAAAATGACATCAAGTTCTAACTTAAATTCATTACAGCATTTGTAAAAGTTAAGATATAGCCTTTCTTAATAGCTAATCCATATTTTACATTTCATTAGTCAATGATCAATTTCTATTTTGAATCTATTAAAATAATAATAATAAAAATAATAAACAGCAATTTATAAATAAGTGACCAATTCACTACCATCACCACCACCCCCTGTAAAAAGAAAGAAGGCAGAGAAATACTCTCAAACACGCAGGTCCATTTTTCTGTTTGCTTGATATTTTATAATGCTGTATTTATTCTTTAACATAAAACTTTTATTTCTAAAATATTTCAAAACCATATTTAAATGTAACTCTCCAACGTATTCTATTTTCTGCCATAATTTCCCAATGGAAATAATTGACTTTGTACTTCTTTAGAATGTCTTTGAGGCAACTCTTATAATATAGACAGGGCCTACCTCTTCCGAAATTATATGCAAATTCACCATTAAACAATACCCATTAAAGAATGATTGAGTTGCTCATTCATTTTACATGTTCAATGCAACAAAGGTATGATTTTATAATAATGGACTTTATAATATCATAGCTAAAAAATTGGAAAACACAATTGATTTATGATCTTGTTGTTTAATACAGAATGAAACTTTTCCAATGTCTTTATATTGTGATGGTAGAATGTCCAATTAAATAAAATAACAGCTCTATATATAGTAAATTTAGCTGTGATAGTACAGCAGCAGTATATTAGATTCTGTACTCTACCTCAACATCTAAATCCACTTTTCTACTATTTAAACTGCTTTACAATGTCAAGTTGACAACTATTTAAGCTAAAAGTTGCTAAGAATTTTTCTTTAAATATTGATTAATAAAAATTAGAATCTTTTAAACATTAATCAGTAATCCAAAGTCTTTATATGTTGAATTCAAAATATTAAAAACATTTTTTAAATCATGTTTTGAAATGGCAAAAAATTATGCAATCATCACTTTTAATTGACTCAAATTAAAAATTCCACCACCAAACACTTGATCACTGTTTGATTATACTTTTATAAAAAATTTCAAAAGCCACTGTCATAAAAATTGAAAACAATTCTGTAACAAATTCACATCCTCCTTTAGAAGCAATATATAAATCACTCCTCCATTCCTGATATTTTTCTTGCATTTGCTTGGCAACAAAAAACATGTCTATAGTCTTTTTGATTCTCTATTAATTATTCATCAATAATTGGAAGTAATCTATACAAAAAAATTCTTGAAAACATCTCTGGTATTAAATAATAATGATATTCCATAATAATTTTTGCAGTCCTGTCTGTTTTCTTTATTTTTAGAAATTGGAAACAATAAAAATTATTCTTGATTGGATGGCACAACTTTATGTTTCATATATTCCCCAAAAAAATCCAATATTTTTCAAGCTAATATATTACCATCATATTAAAATTTTTCTAGCATATTTCATAATCTGCAGCCTTTCCAATTTTAAGATTACAAAGATATGTTTTGATTTTTCTAAGCTAGATATCTTTATCCAAACTAAACGAGTAAATAAAATGAATGTATCATCAAAAATTGTCTCAATTCTTGCATTATTATTCAAAAAATGATCAAAATACTTTTTTCACCTATTCAAAATATTATGATAAAAGAGTTCCACTGCTAGATTTAATACTACTGTGATGCCATTTCTCAGATCCATAGGTTGTATTCATTATATCTAAAAATATCTAGAATGATCACTATCAGTGAATGTCAATATCTTCTTGTCAATTTTATTCCACTAATCATTTTTAAGTCTCCTTGCCAGTTGTTGAACTTCTGTCTTCACATCTTTATATTTATTATTAAGTGTCACATTTATTCTATATTTTGCAAAACATAAATTGCCATGTTTAATTAAATCATTAATAAATAAGATCATTGTCAGAAATATGATCATGATTCTTCTTGTTTATAAATCCAACAATAGATTTACTTACATCTATAATATATTTATGAGAATTCCATGCTTCAATAATATAACAGACCCAAATATCCAAATTAGCAATTTTAGTGTTTAATACTTATTGAAATTTAATGTTTGTAGTTAATTATTTTGATGAATGAACATTTTTTTGTGAACATGATTGGAATATCTATTCTATAAAGCAACTATCATTTAATCTTGGAGTATACTAATGTATGATCAATCAAATAATCTGTCCTTGTAAGTACTCATATATCAATCTGTAGTATTTTAACTCATAACTATAATGTAATCTATGAAATGTCACTAATTTGAATATAGATGTATCCATATTCCTTTGTAGTGTTTTTTGGTGCCCAAACAAAGTATTTGTGATAATCAAACCATACGTTGTGCATAAATGCCATAATAATTAACCATTTGAATTTATACATATAAATTTTGTCTGAGTCTACTATTTGTATCACCACATTAACAGACTTTGCTATAATAATCCTATTTAATAAGAAGTAAAAGCTTTCCTTTTTTGAATCTAAGGTTGGAACATAGGCATTAATAAAATGGGCATTAATATAGTTGTGGAAAGTAAACTAATCTTTCTTTAATATAATGAGAAATTTCCAAGAAAAAAAAATACTGAAATATATTTTACAGCAAATTTAACCCCATGCATTCTCCTTTCACTGACTGACTTGCCAATCCCAAAAAATCATAACCATTCATTTGTTCTATTAAACTTCCTTCTTTTGGGAAATAAATTTTACTAAAAGCAGCTGTACCAATTTTAAATGTTGACAACTCTTTAGCAGTATAGTCCTCTGATTTGGTCTTGAAGAGTTTGTATCAAGTAAAATTGATACATTCCATGTACTTAGGGGAAAAAAATTATATTAATAATACTTTCTTTTAGTAATATCACTGCCTCTTCCTTTATCACTACTAGTTACATTATTATTACTATTCTTATTATTTCTACTGCTCAAATGAATAAAGCATAAAAATCTAGCCATACTATGTGGAACAGGCCATTTTAAGACTATTTTTAGACTTCCATTTTCTTGGTAGGCATTGGGATCCTTAAGCTGCCTAATTATACATTATTATTTAGATAAAATTTTGGCATTACTAAAATTTTGTTACATACAGAATCATTAGTTATTGTAATGATTTGATTAAAGATTTCAATTAAGCCTACCCCAGTCATTCCTTTCTTAATTTTTAATGGCTTGAGCTAAAAAAAGGTAAAAAAAACTGAAATCAAAAATGCCATTTATGTAACTAAAGAACTGAAATGTTGTTGCACAAACATGCAATCCCATTAAAATAATTGGTATAAGGAAATATTCAATGGCATGAGAGGCTCATGATAATCAGGTGCTACATTAACCTAAGTGACCAAAGAAGGAAAAAATGAAGATAGAAAAGACTGTTTGTAGTAAAAACAGAATCTAGTTTCTGATGAATGAATATCTTATTCTACAAGGCAGCAAGACCTCTTTGTCGATACCTATTTATTTTTTATTCTCATATGTCTTTCATATCTAAAGGCCATTCCTCTTTCCACCACTTGTGAATCAGGCTGGCACAGTATATGACACTTAATACATTATATTCTTGAAATACATAATATATACAGTATGAAAATATAATGCCATTCATATTAAATATATAATGTTTGTTAATATTTCTATTTTGGATTTTTCACAAGCCTAAATTGATTTCTAATTTTATATTTAAATTTGACCATAACAATTTCTTTCAGTCATGTTCCAATTCTAGCATTAAAATTTTTCATTACAATTTTAAAGTCTTATTTAGTTTAATCAAAAACATTTGGTGCATCTATATAAAATTTCTTTATATTTTTATCAGAAAGGGAATTTGTTAGAGCTAAATCTGACTTATCTTTCTTTGATTAAATAACTATTCTTGTTACTCGATGCAATAGATTTTCGATTTCCACAATTATTTTTTCATTTTTATTTATGGTGAACTTACCGTAGAGTATATCCACTTTTCAAAATAGTTGTCCTTAATTCACAAACTTGATAATGTCATATTCTATTAAATACATCTTTGAAAATTCATTCAATATTTTTTCAATTTAAAGTGGTCTGTGAGTACGTCTTTCAGATCATAACTGGTGATTTTTACCATTCTCATCTTTCAATTATGAGGACCATAATTTATTTTTATCTGCTCAAATTTTTAAATATAAAAAAAATAAACATTTACAGATGCATTTATTATATTTTAAGAAAATCTTAAGTGATGTCTCAGTTAAAAACTATCAGATATCTGAGAAGAAAGATCATAGTATTAAACTCATCACTCTGACTAAGTATGATAAATATGGGTCAGCCATTGAAGTTCATTTTCCATATGAATAATCATATTGTAATAGCAGCATGACAATAAATTATGAACTGGGCATTAAGAATTGGTCCTGCTCAATGTCTTTAAAACCTCAAAGGGTAATCAGAGTATCCTCTCAGTTAAGAGCAATCTTTTTTTAAAAAAAAAAACAACAAATATATATGACAAATTAGAAGACTACACTTCTCTCTTTATAGTTTTTTAAAAATATATAATTTATTATTATTTAATACTCATATTCCCATTAACAAAATAAAACACTATTTTGTCTTATATTTGTGAGGGCTTTTTTTTGTAGTGTTAACATTTCTCAGCAACCAGTCAACAATTATTTTATATTCCACATTTTTATTTTTCCCAGTTTTGTCTAAAGCATCATATTTTGTTTTACTTAAACGAAACAGAAAAAAGTTATTAACAAAGTTCAAATCATATAATTTTTTTGCTACATCAGTATATATTTTTTAATCATCATTTCTTCTCAAATTATCTTATATATATATATATAATCTAGTTTTTTATATTCTTTCTTACAAAGTTCATTTCAGTAGATATTTTTTGTTGGTTCACATCTTCCAATTTTGTTTTCATGTATTATAATCTGTACCAGAGGAATATATGTTCTATTTTTTGTTTTTTTTCTCATCGGTTTACTTATACTCTTTCCAACCATTTTGTTTTTTATTTCTCTATCCTTTTTATCTCTTAATGTTCAAATACTAAATTTATAATGTCTCTTCCCTACCACTAAATAATTACAATATTGTTTACAATTTTATAGTAAAACAGTTAAATTCTTTACTTAACTCATGCATGAGATTGAGTTAAATAAAATTATAAATTTATTAAACTAATTTTGCTAAAGCATAAAATATTCTTAGATAAATAAATGAATCAGAATATTAAAGTGCCCTCATATGACTAGAATTAATTCATATGTATTTAATATCATACTATAGTGAAATGCTCTGTTTTTCATTGAAAGTGTAGATAGAGATTATGTTTTCATTTTACATATTCAGTTTATATACATTATATATAATGATGGAATCCAGACAAGATAAAGACAAGTTATAAAACAAGCATAAACAATATTAATAATTTTTATTAGTCATTTATTAGACTAGAGATTATCCAAAAATCAATAGGGTTTCTATAATGTAATTTTCACTATACCAATCTCATGCAAGGTTTATAGGTGTTAAAAGTGTATAGAAACCAGTTCCTATCTTGCATGAGAATGGTCTAGTGAAAATTACACTACAGAAATATTATTAAACATAAACTATCTTTGATATATTTTTAACAAATACCTTAATCAAAATATAAAAAAAACTGAAAATACCTATTTGTAAAAATTAAAGAACAAACTTAAAAGATAAAATTATAGATAAATATAAAGAAAAGAAAAATTAAGATATTATAAATTGCATGTAATGAAACATAAACATTGTATTTTTTGGTTATTGATTAGTAATAAGAATTCATTAGTTAAGCAATTCATTGCAAACAATTGCTAATCATAGTAGTAATAAAGAGACTGAAAAAAATATAAGAGAAAAAAGTGAGCAGGAGAATTGTTTAAGCTAAAATATTAATTTTAACAAAGACAATAAAGCCAATTACTCAAGGCTTGAATAAGTTTATAAATGTAGATTATAATAATCAATCCTTAAGCTATTAACAATCTAAATCTGTAGTCAAGGCAACCTCCTTTAACAGTAAAGATGGTGCCATCTTTATGTGGTCTGATATATTTATATAGACACTAAAGATTGCAACTTGACCTAGAAGTGTGGATTAATAATGTAAAGAAGTTTAAACAAACCTGTTCTGAAAGCAAATTAATCAGGGAAATATAGCCTGTTCTGAAAGCAGACTAACAACTAGTCATTTATAACTTCCAAATTCCTTATAAAAGTTTAAATATTTTTTTTTATCAAGAAATTTATTTAACACAAAATATACATAGTATTATGATATACAGGATAACAGGTTAAGCTTGGTTAAAAGTTCTCATGCATGTATTATTATGTGGACATTGGTCTATCTTGTACAACTTTGTATTGATAGTGGTTGCAGTATTTCCATTGAATGACATTGTGTTCCTGCAACAGGTTGATGCTTAGAGTGACCATAGAGTATTTATAGGGATGATAAATATATTGCTTTTTGATGGTGGGTTTGATGTGAGTTTGTTGCAATGTTTGCATTATTGTTGTATCAGGACTTCAAACAGTCTCCATGTCTCAAAGAAGGCCGTAGAGATAGAGAGGATTTCATCCCTTTTTTTATGTTGTTGATGATGTTAATGAAGAGTTGGAGAGGATTTAAATGAGCTTTTTCAAAGGCTAGCTTGCAGTGGATGGACCAGATGGAAAAGGTGAGGAATGTGGATAGTCTTATCCATGCAAATGTTTTTGTGCCAAGGCAGAGCTGGATTGAGTTAATTATTTAAAAGTTGATCTTTGAGTTTGTGTGGATTAATTGTCTGATACTGTTGAGATTGGGGCAGATGTTAAAAATGTGCTCAAATGTCTCTGATTCCCGGCCACAGAGTTGGCATAGTGGGTCAATGTTATTGAATCCTCTTCTGTTTACCAAAAACCATTTAGTTGGTAGGGCATCAAGATTTATTTTAATTATGAAGTCCAGGAATTTTGCTTCGAGGCTCCAAAATTTAAACTGTGATATGATTTTCTTGTTGGATATGTTAAGTCTGGAAATAGGAGAATATGTTTGAGGATGCTGTAGATTATATGCGTCCCAGTATTTCATTTTGGAGGAATAAGCAGTTGCAGGACAGTTGTAAAGGCATTGAGAAGCAGAGGTTAAGAATGATATCCAATCCTGTTTGAGAGGTGGTGGTCGGTCGGTGGGGTCAACTGGCATATAGACTTGGAAGTTGTCAAAAATAAGGGTTAATTTATGAATAAGATTGTGGCTTTTTTGGAGAAAAAATGTATAGGGGGAGTGGAGTGAAAGACCATTCAGACAGCAGGGATGGCACATGCCTTCTAGACTGATGGCAACAGTTTTCCCACCCCAGAACAACCTAGAGCAAAGTGAGTTAATTTTACTGACAAAGATTTTGGTAGGTTTAATAATTGGGAGGTAATAATTAATTTTGGGGAAAAGGACCATGTTGAGTAAGGCCACCTTCCCATGAAGTGAAAGGTAAACCTTAGCAAGTGATGTTGTTATTTTGCTGGCAGATTTTAATATTTCATTTTGTATTTGTGATGTGATGATAGTAGGTGGTTTGTGAAAAGGAATACCTAGGAAATTCTGTAGTTGTCCAAGGAAGTTAGTTGTAATCTTTTTCCCTGTAGCAATTCTCCATGCAGATGATTTTTGAAGATTGAAGGAAAGTTTATATTGGTGAGTGTAGTCATTTAAAATTTTGTTGAGATGACCAAGATATTTTTGTGATGGCAAGACTATAAAGATATCATCCATATATGTGAGGATTCCTATCTCCCTCTTTAGTCTGGGAATGTAGACTCCTGGAAGTTGTCTTTGAATGTCTAACAGGAGTGGATTGATGTAAGCAATGAAAAGAATCGCACTAAGAGGGGATCCTTGTGGAATTGAATGTGATGGTTTGAAACTGTCAGAGGTTGTTCCATCTAAGGATATCAGTATGTGTCTGTTTCTAAGATTACTTATGATTTGGAGGTATGGCTTGGGTACCGCATAGTCAGCCAGAGTTTTAAGCAGGATGTTGATCCTGACTGAATCAAATGCGGCAGCTATGTCCAATTGAACAGCAATTGGTTTAGATTTCTTGTTTGTTCTTAAGTGATCAACTAGGGATTTAACTTGGGCCATAGCTAGGATGGTTGATGAGCCTTTTTTGGCAAATTGGGATGGAGAAATGTATTTGAGAATACCTTCTTGAATGATATCTTTTATAGTGGATTCAATGATTTTTACAATTAGAGGGGACATTGAGATAGGTCAAAGACTCATGAACTCCTATGGCGGTTTATTTTTCTTAAGAAAGGGTACCATGGCAATCGGGTAAAGATTGGGGATAATTTTGTTTCCATCTGTTAGGTGGTCTATCATCCTATGGATAATTGGTATTGAAAATTTGCTGAGGTGGGCTAGAATGAAGCGTGGAATGCCATGAAGCCCAGGATGTATTCGATCCCTAAGGGATGTGATTTTGTTTTGTAGCATGGATTCCATTACGCAATGCATGTCTGGAACTTCTTCATTTTTCTATATAGTGAGTGGTGTTTCAGGATCTTTTTGAAAAATTTCCTGGAAGTTATGCTTAATGCCTTCCAAAATTTGTTGACCAATCCAGGATTCCCCATTAGAAATAATTATTGAGGGTGTATTTTTTATTCTTGATGTTCCAAGGGCCCAGCGAATGTAACCATGGATCCAGCAATGTTGAGATTCAAGGAACAATTTTGCTCTCTTAATGGATAGGTATTCTGCTAGTTTTTCCTGTTGTGTTTTGTATTTCAATTTAAGGAAATAATATCTTTAATGTTGTCTGTGTTACTTGGAATTTCTTTAAGTTTGGAGCTTATGTTTTGTAAATCATTAAGCAATTTAACTGGACCTTTCAGCTTTCGTGTGTAATTACTTATGAGTGATTGTATGACTTCAATGAATGCAAACCATGCAACTTCAATGGGTTGTGATAGAATGTCAATTTTTTTGAAGTAAATGTAGGACTCTGAGATGATAGCTTCAGTCGCTGTTGTGCGGGTTATCATGCGGAAAGTTTGGCGACTGTATTCTTCAGTGTAAAGTGTCTTGTCAGGAAGAAGTTGAGGTGGTCTGAGTATGTTACCAGTTGAAGCTGTGCTTCAATTTGGAAGTGCAATTCTGGTGAATAGTAGAAAAGATCTATGAGACTTTTACAGCTTTGAGTATAGAAGGAGAAGGATCCCGGGGGCAGAAATCCCTCACCGCACATGAGAGTTTTATATTTACTATGACAATAAAGCCAATTATTCAAGGCTTTAGTAGGTTTATAAATGTAGATAATAACAATCAACTTTTAAGCTATTAACAATCTTAACCTATAGTCAAGGCAACCTGTTTTAACAATAAACGTGGTGCCATCTTTATATATGGTCTGATATGTTTATATGCACAGTAAAAATTGCAAATTTGTATTGTCTGCTTTAGCAAAATTAGTTTAATAAATTAATATTTTATTTAACTCAATTTCATGTATGAGTTAAGTAAAGAATTTATCTGTTTACTACTAAGTTTGCAATCTTTAGTGTGGTGGTACCACTTTATTGTTAAAGGTTTCCTTGACTATACATTAAGATTGCTGATAGCTTAAGAGTTGATGTTATCATCAACATTTATAAACTTATTAAATCCATGAGTAATTGGCTTTATTGTCTTAGTAAATATATACTTTATATGGAATATAAATGACTATTTATTAGTTTGCTTTAAGAATCTGGAAGTTATAATTGACTATTTATTAGTCTGCTTTAAGAATCTGGAAATTACAATTGAATTTATTTATCTGCTTTCAGAACAGACTATATTTTTCTGATTAATTAGTTTTGTTTAAACTTTGTTGATCAAGTTGCAATCTTTAGTATCTATATAAATATATCAGACCATATATAAAGGTGGTGCCACATTTATGGTTAAAGGAGTTGCTTTTATTATAGGTTTAGATTGTTGTTAGCTCAAGGGTTGATTGTTATCATCTAAATTTATAAATCTAATAAAGCCTTGAGTAATTATCTTAAAAAATATATACTTTATGTGAAATTTGAAAGTTATTATTGACTATTTATTAATCTGCTTTCAGAACAGGCTATATTTGCCTGATTAATTAGATTTGTTTAAACTTTTTTGCATTATTAATCCACACTTCTTGGTCAAGTTGCAATCTTTAGTGTCTATATAAACATATTAGACCACATATAAAGTGGTACTACGTTTACTGTTAGGGAGGTTGCCTTGACTATAGATTAAGATTGTTGTTAGCTTATGGGTTGATTGTTATTATTAATTTTAACAAGTTGTAATATTGCTTACTAGATAAAAAGAATAGAAAAAAGTTTGATGTCTTTGAACTGCATGCCCTAGAAAAGACTTTTGAGAATATTCTGAATAGCAAAAAAATGGATTAGTAGATACTTGATCAGATTAAATCTCAGATTTTTGTGAAAGTATAAATGGATAGATTATGAAATTGTATTAACAATTAAAAAATTGTGTGATTTTTGGAAGGATTGATGGTGTAGGAAATTGAGGATGCCTGATAATGAAACATGGAATCCATTATTTCCTACCATCACAACCAATCATCCTAAAATAGTAATTATATAATACATCATTCTATGAGAGGAGCCATTTTTGTGAATGACAAAAATTGCTATTGACTTGATGGCATTCATAAAACATTTTTGTTTCTTTTAAAATATCTGTAATGATTTCATATGTATTGGATCCTTTCCATTCTTATTAGATTCAATTGCAATTTTTCTTTTTAAAAAATGTAAACCATTAAAATTAAGCACATGGATTTTGCTTCTATCTACATTATTTGTAGAAGCCTTCTATACATTTTATGATGTCATTCCTATTTTATTAATGGTATCACCTGTTTTTATTGCTAATTCCCCTCCTTCTCAATAATATTAAGATGTCTTATGTCTTAGAGATTTGTTTCTTTAATAGATTTTCTTGCCATTTCACAAATTATGTCACCATAAACTATTTTTACTCAATTTTACAAAATTCTAAATATTCAATTTTAAAATAAATCATTTTAAATTAATTTTATATTTTTTTATTGTTCCATATATTGCTTTGTTTTAATGAAAACATACTGGTAAGTTTATTTTTGATGTTAATAACATGAACTGATATTAGTAGAAAATCCAATATCATTAAAATAATTTCATTCAAGTGTGAGGCAAATAAAAAAATTAATATTTTAAAATAATTTAACTTACATAATGGAGTATTTTTGAAATGTTAGAAATATCATCTTATAATAGTGACTTTCACTTTATAGTATTCATTTTGTTAATGCAGATTTTAAGTACAAGTTAGAGTAATCATGTAATGTTTTGTTTTGATAGAATACATTTTTTTTAAATTTCTTCAGTCTCTAAGTTTGCATTAACACATATTTATAGCTTGTTAATTGATAATCACTTTATGATAAATCTGTTAACCACAGAGCCTTACAATACAATATATTTCTGATATTCAAATCATAATACGATTTTCTTTTTTGCCTTTATTTTCATGCTTTGATTCCTATTTCTCTTTGATGTTTTTTTAAATAAAAAAAACATATTATAGTATCCAGTATTTATTTTTTTAAATTATTCAAACATATATTCTCTCTCATTTTTATTTCATATTCAAATTTTTCTTTGCAATTTCATCTTTCAAATATTTCCTATTCTAGTATTAAAATCTTTGCAATATTTCAAAAATTGTTTGATCAGTTTCAAAAGCACTCATTTTACATTTCTTTTTTTAATCAGAATAAAAATATTCATAAGTGTGAATTATTGGCTACTTATATCCTCTCTAAAATTAAATAACTAATATTATCACTTTGTCTGATAACCATCAATTATCATAACTCATACATTTTTTGTAATAATCCTAATTTGCTTCTGTTTACAATGTGCTTTTATAATAAAATAATTATCTTCTTTTCAAATCATTTGCTTCTTTGCCTTTTCTTCTAGCTTTGTAAAGTCTAGCAAGTCCCCATTCATTATTAATTAGTTCTATATCAAATTAGTGTTTTTCCCCTTTTGGTCTGGAGTAATATAGCAGACTAGTTAGTCCATAAATATAAATGGCTATCGTTTATTTTTGTCTGTCATAATATGAATGCAAACATAAAAAATAAAAAATTCACATGCATTCAAACATGTTTTCTAATTTTATTATTAGATTTTTAAAACCTTGGTAATTATTTTATCTCATTGTTTCAATCATTTTTATGAACACTTTCAAAGATGTATCATCTCTATCTACATATTTTCATTAATAATATTATTATACATATCTGAAAACTGAAAATAGTATTTTTTATTTGTTTATTCAAAAATTTATATTATATTATTTTATTATGACATTAACAACACCTATATTTATAAAGTATGTAATGATAAGTCATGACATTTTTTGGTATTAAACTCAGTAGTGAAAGCAGTAAGAGGTGATATGCCATATTTTATGTGAACAATCATTTTATTAACATTTTTTTATTTATCGTATAAACTAAAACATCTCTCTTCACTCTAATCTATAATCATTTACTGTAAGTATAAATAATCAAGGTACATCATGTAGTGCTATAATATCCACTTCTTCAAACTGTTTTCACAATTCATGATCAAAAGAAGTTCTTGGAAGCATATGAGAAGATTATGAGATGTTGGTAGTATTACATATAAACAACCACATTATCTGATTTGATAAGAAGATATAGAATGGATATTTAAAATTTCCTGAATAATTCTTTTAAAATCTCAAAGGCAAAATAAAGTCTTTTAAACTGCTTTTATAGGCATATCAAGTTTTTCACCCTCATTTGCAAAGATGGTTGCAAAAACTAAAGATATTTAATTATGGACATTTATAAATATATAACTGGAAATGTTCCATTTCAAATTACATTGGGTATCTTTTATCTGGAATATTATTTTCATTACTGGATTTGAATTTGAATTTTCTATTGCTCTAATTTGACAAATATGTGCATACTATCATCTTCTTAAAAACACCATTCTATTCTCTATCAATACAAAACTTTATTTTAAAAAGTATTAAATTGTTTATTGGCCAAGATTTCAATCTGGATTACAATTTATGGACTTTAAGCTTCAGAAGTTGACTCTCTACTATTGTACCTGGATTAACAATAACATACAAATATTTATTTCATTAAAACCAGTCAATACTTACAATCTCAATGTCAATAACAATCAACAATCTCAACCTATTGTCAAGGCAACTTCCTTTTATTATTACACTTATAATTTAAATAAATATTTGCTTTTATTATTCCTTTTCAATGCTTCAATCATTTTTATAAACATTTTAAAGATTGTATCATATTTTATATATTCTATGCAATATATTTATATATGTTTAAAAATTAGAAGTAAAAAAATCACAAACATTACATATTTTAAAATGTCATTTTGCAACAACTATGTTAATAAAAAAATCCTACAATATATGTCAACAAAGTAATTTAAAATAGATATTAAATTTTATTTAGTCTTCATATATTTTTTACATTCTATATAAATAAAATGTTCATAATATATTTCTTTTTTTATTATCAAAGTATTCACTACTTATGTTAGCAAGTATTTAGTCCCAGGTTTTTTATTCAGCTTATTCTAATTATTCTGCTTGTTATAAGTATTATTCTGCTAATTATTATTATTTGGCTTGCTGTTCTGAATTTTTTTTAATATATTATTCAATGCAGATTACTGAATTGAAATTTTTGCTGATTACTTATAGAATTTGCTGCTTGCAGGGCTAAAAACTAATAGCTTAGCTACTTGCTAACATAAGTAATAGATACTCTACAATATTGAAATAATGACCATCCCTCAAGAATGTTTAAATTACATACCATGAAGAACATTCTTAACAACATGCGGTGCTAAATCAATCCCAAGACGAATCCCAGAGCTTCATAATTGTCTTCAATATCATTTTCTGAAACCTAGTCCAGAACTGATCCAAAGATTGCCTCCAGATTTCTGAACAATATAAATGTAAATCAAAGCCTTCATAAAGAACTGTAAATAAACCAAAACTTTGCATATCCTGTAGAAAGAAATCATCCAGATCTAACATTATGCCTTGATGTAAATGATTTTTATATTATAACCAGGGCTCTGTTAAAGTCTCAGACTAATTTAAAAAAAAAACTGTCTCTATTATAAGTTTTGAATATTCCTTTAATATTTTTAATTATTTTATGTATTTTTTTATTATTGTTTGTAGTGGAGTCTTAGTTTTAAGACTCCATATTTTTAAATTTATTTATCTGAGAGTGTATTGCAGGTTTCTATTTTATATGCTTAGTGATTTCCTCTTTTATATTACTAACCATTGACAAATGCTTTGGCAGACTTTCATAGTTTTCTTTTAACTCACCTATCCTTTATTCTTTCTTTATAATTAATTTAGTCAATCTTGGTTTGTGTTTTCTGCAGACCCACAATATTTTGGCTGGTGGTTTATCAAATATAATATAGTTTTGTTTTTCCTAAATCAGAGATTTTTTCTTCTATTTAAGATTATGTAAAATCATAATCTTTACTTGTTCTATTTTATTTTCTTGTATTGGAATCAACCTTGATGATCTTGAACATAGTCATTCATGAGCTGTTCTGTAGAATATGACATTCTTGGTCCTGATGTTTCTTTTCCAGACTAAAAAAAGCTGACCTGTGCTGTTGTGTTGTATACCTTAAAAGACCTTCTTTACTTGAATTCTCTAAATAGGGAAACTGAAATTTGTTTATATAAACTACTAACAGGAAGATATTATGTTACTATAAATCCACTGAGAAATTTAGGTTAAATTTCTATGCTTTATTTGACTATTTGTTTTAGATTTAATAAATTTTCAAATTGTTTATAATTACTTAGGCTAATGTTTGTCTTTATTCTTTTCTCAATTGTCTGAACAATGTTAAAGATCTCTTTCTCTCTCTCTGGGTCTAGCTGGTGGCATTCATCATCATTGATAACTTTTGGATCACTGTGGTGATCAAAAGTAGTGAAGAAATGACCAGTATAAAAAAATATTAAAATTTTGGCACCCAATGTGAAATTAAAACTATCTTTTATTTTTATAAAGTTTTTAAAAAAAAACTATTTGAAAGTTTTGTATGTTTTTTTATGTATTAAGAGTACCTGCAGTAACACACATACTTGTTTATGCTTTAAAATTCTATGATTTTACTCTTCAATAGAGTTTATTTTAAAATAATTTTCTTTTGACACTTGTTTTTTTCTCAGTCATTAAAAGCAAGCAAAGTTTAAATCTTTTTGAAAAATCATTTTAATTTTAATAAGTTCTGATTGCAATCAAGTTTCTTTTATTTTTGATTGTAATCTATTTTTTAAAAAAGCTGAGACATATTTTTGCATTTACTTATTTTTAAAAATAAATTTAAATAAGATAAGAGCCCTGGTCAGTTGTTTTTTTTAAATTAAGATTAAGTGGGAGATTAAGATTTAGCATGGTCAAAACTTCTAATTAAAGATTAGGCAGGA
This sequence comes from Epiperipatus broadwayi, assembly GCA_028023455.1. Lineage (NCBI taxonomy): Eukaryota > Metazoa > Onychophora > Udeonychophora > Euonychophora > Peripatidae > Epiperipatus > Epiperipatus broadwayi. The sequence continues at coordinate 2,263,813 of JAQFVV010006374.1, forward strand.
GATAACAGTTCATATAAATAGCTTGAATTTTTGACTTTTGATTATTCTGTTGATTTATTTCTTCTGCTTGTTATGATCATCCTGCTTATTATTATTTTGCCTTTTATGCTTTTTTGTATTGTGACTCCTATTTGGATGTTTTTCTGATTGTTCAATGTGGATTACCAAAGTTGAATTTTGGCAAACTGCTAATAATACTACTATTTGCCATGCCAGTAGTGGCCATTCAATCACCATGCCAAAAATATACACCATGAGAAATCTTTACAATATGCAGGGCTAAAAAATCTAAAGATGAATTCTGGAACTCCATAATTGTGACTTTAAAAAATGACCTAGAAACCTAATCCAGAACTGATTGAAAGATTGCCTCCAGACTCGTGAACAAAAAATAGATCAAAGCCACCATATGGAATTGTATATAAACTGAACTTTGCATATCTCACTAGAAGTAATCAGCCAGACCTACCATTATGCCTTGAGATAAACCTGTTTTTATAATATAACTAGGGCTTAAATCTCTAGTTAAATCTCTGTTAAAGTCTCAACATAATCTTAAAAGAAACTTCTTTCTATAATAAATTTTGCATATTCATTTAAATATCTTTAATTTCTTTATTCTGTATTGTATTTATAGTGTGTATTGGAATCTTAGTTTTAAGATTTCAAATTTTTAAATTTATTTATCTGAGAATGTTTTGCAAGTTTCTATTTTATATACTTAGTGGTTTTTTTTTTTTATATTACTAACCCTTGATAAATGTTTGGGCAGATATTAGTAATTTTATTTTAACTCACCTGTTCTTTTTCATTGTAATTAATTTAGATAAACTTTGTTTGCATTTCTTGCAGACTGAAAATCTTTTGATTAGTAATTTATTGAGTATATTGTTCTGTTTTTCCTAAATTGGAGATTGTTTTTTTTCTATTTAAAATTACATAAAATTGTAATCTTTTCTTGTTCTATTTTCTTTTATTGTATTGAAATTAACCTTGATGATCTTGAACATGGTCATTCATGAGCTGTTCTGCAGAATATGACATTCTTAGTCATGATATTTCTTTTTCAGGCTAAGGAAAGCTCACCTGCATTGTTTCATTATATTCTCTACAAGATCCCTTTGTTTTGAAACCTCTAAATAGTGAAACTGGAATTAGTTTATATAAATTGCTAGGAGAAAGACATAAATCCCTTTTAAATCTTAGGAGAGAAAATGAACTTATCTGCCAAGGTGTTTCATGTTTTCAATACTCTCAAACACTCTCTGATAAATTCACTAGAGAAATCTAAATCAAACTTTCATATATTTGTTTGCCTGAAATTTTTTTTTTTTAATTTAATAAACTTTAAAATTATTTAGAATTAATTTGACAAACATTTGTCTTTGTTTTCTTTTTCAATTGTCTGAACAATGTTAAAGATATCTTTCTCTTCTTGGGTCTAGCTAGTAGCATTCATCATTATCAACTTTTGGATCACCATAAATTAAATTTTCTAGGTGGTTAGTGACCTAGTGGTGCCCCTGATGATCAAAAAAAAAATAGAAGTGAGTGGTACAATATATAAGTACATTAATACTGAAAATATATAAATAAAAATGCAACAATGACCTAACAGATTAGTAAGTTACAGAAGTCATTGATTACAAATAAACAGCATTCAGACTTTCTTTATTTTGAAAATGTTGACGGAACTCTCAAATAAATAATAATTTAAAAGAATTAATAAATCTTTTAATACAGAATGACTATAAATTTTTTATTTGTAAAAATTTGTTTTCATATTCACTAAATTGTTAAATCTTGATTGCATAAACAACACAAAGTTTTAATTTAGTAAGTAAAGATGATACATGCTTGAAAGTGGCCATAAAACACCATCAAAATGTTGAAATGAAGTAATATTCATATGTTTTACAGATTTAAAAAAAAAAAGTTTGTAAAAATAATTTTATATCTAGGTAATTTTTTGATATGGTATAATCTGATTTTTTTTTTTATATAAAATAAATTTTATTAATAGCAAATTATTTATTTTTAAGTAAAGTCTTTATTAACAAAAAAATACAAATTATATACATTTTTACTATAATTATTTGCATATAAAGTTTAAATGACAGATCTTCATACTTATTTATATATTATTTTATAAGGATTTTTTTAATTAAAAATACTTTTTGATTTTTATATTATTTTCATAATTCACATGGGGACAGACCGTGTGTTTGACCGTTTATTTTCGATGTATCTGATATAGTTATTGAAGTATCTATTCCAATCAT